>JAHLJT010009419.1:81130962-81460962 GCA_031308135.1 Acheta domesticus | reverse complement strand
TACTTTATATCACAATGACTGGAATTCAGTAGTTGTCTGTTATGTCTCTCGTAGTACCAGAGTACTAGAAAGAAGAGATTTGTTCATTATTTTTCCCAATGTTCTGAAGCAAATTCTACAAAAGTTCATGAGGCACTCTGTGTGTCCGTGTGTGTGTGCGCGCGCGTCCGTGTCCGTTTGTTTGTTAGTGTGCCTGTGTGTTTAGCTGAAAACTAGATCGGGGGACGCATTGACGGGGATCGGGGGACAACTTGAAAACGAATTTGAATTCATAATTTACATTCATCTTGAAAATAACGCAATTTTAACATGCAAGGTTCGCAGCATTCAGAATTTCAGTGTTTTAGAATTCTGTATATGTAGGAATCTTTACTGAACATTAATATTTAGGAGCCTGGAACATCGAGCTTTCATGACCGTCGATCGCGTGCCCTGACGAGGACCTCGCTCGCCTCTCTTAATACGGCGAACTCGAGGCTTCACGTAGTAGTGACAGTTCGTACTGACAAAAAACCTAGGTGGAACAAATAAGGACTGAATACCGACCTCAGTTCGGAGGCTATGGGCCTCCACCAAAGAGCGAAGCTTGCGGTGGTCCGGGGCGGCGGCTGGCGCCTCAGCGCAGCACAAATTTATCCGAAACGACACCAAATTCCAACGTCTCAAGACATTGGCGCAGCAACTCCGTCGACCATTCCACCTCCAGGTACCGTCATCACCACACCCTGCTTCCCAAAAGGCTCACAGTCTCAGCCTCGGCTCACTCTTTCACAAACTCTCTTTCCGGCGTCACACAACCTGCTCTCCTAACCGGTCGCCTCCCCACCCGCTCCGCCCCCCTAGATAGGGGCGGCATCCCCCTACTGATACTGATAAGGATACGCGCCGGCGGCACCAGCGCTCGCCGTGCACGGCGGAGACGGTGGCATCGAGGTACTCCACAGCCAATCATATTTACTGTAACATTCTGGCCAAGGGTAATACTCGAATCCGCCAATTCTCTGATGACCGCGGTTTGTGAATAAGAATAGAGAGTTATCGGAGTGTTAACCTAATTCGCGAATTCCTCGATTCTCAGATTATTTTCGAAGTAATCCATGATTGAGAATACGGCCGTTAAAGTATTATACAAGGGTAGAGGCGACGCTAGCGACACAACGTCATATAGGGGGATAGCTTTAGAATGCACAATATTTAAAGTACTGACGAGCCTGTTGACTAGCAGACCTTATAAAATGATAGAGCAAGCGCCGCAGCGCTTGGTAAACGAACGAGGCGAGTCGTTCGATTACAATGTGTGTGTGTGTGTGTGTGTGTGTGTGTGTGTGTGTGTGTGTGTGTGTGTGTGTGTGTGTGTGTGTGTGTGTGTGTGTGCGTGCGTGCGTGTGTGGCTGATACCCAATTACTTCCGATCTCTGAAGACTGCGAGCATTATTGTGAAAGCACGAAAATTAGGTCAAATTTTAATACCGGACCTCAGTGACGGAGAGAGAAGAGTTATGTTACATATTTGACCTGAAATATCTCTCTCCCTAAACTTGAAAACTGACAAAATCCGGGCAAAGACCGTAATTTTGCTTTACTCATGTCAAGGACTCTTTCACCCGTAGTGGGTAGTTGTCACAGCATAAAATGCAGAAGGCAGGGGAGATTGGGGAGGCACGCCCTTGACGTCAGCGGCCCTGCGCGCGCCCCAGAGCGCGAACAGGCGCCCAGCGGAGCGCACGCTGCGGTCACTCCTCCCGCGCCACTCAACTGTACTCCGATTAAAACACAGCGTCCCTTCAAGGTCACGACCTGAAAAGAGTGGGAGACACATATTTATTTATTATTATTTACTTATTATTTACTTATTTATTTACTTATTTATGTATTTACTTATTTATCTATTTACTTATTTATTTATTTATGTGTTTATTTACGTAAAAATCAGTTAAAATTGTGTATGACGAGCTATGGGGAGAAGTGAATTCTGTGCACGTTTTCATAATTCTGTGATCTCTATTCTAAGCCATATCCAGTAGAATTTTTAATACAGAAAAAAAGAGTTTTTTCAACTTTTGTTGACAAAATATTCGCTCCTATTTAATAAAATCTATTTTCAAAGGTAAATTATTTATAAATTTGTGCCCTTAAACCTCATCATATTCTTCATGACAGAATTATACATTTTGCCGCGACAATATGGAGACCGATAATTTGAATAACTAAATTTCCAACTGAAATTAAAAGACGTGCACAAATAATGAAATTCTGCCTTCGAATCAGCGTCGGATCCAGGGTATGGGATCTTCTCCCCCCCAAAAAAACTCCTAGAGTTACGCTCAAATTTACGTTAGCCATTTTCTCATATATAGCTGCAAATGTTTTCTTCAAACTTTTCGATCGGATAGTGCTAATTATCACTCTTTAATAAGACGTAAAGTTTATTTTGAGTTATTTTTTGTTTTTCTAAAAATTATATAAATTAATTTTTTTAAAGGAACTCTCACATCTTTAATATTCACATTACCAGCAATTTATAAACATTATTATATTTGTGAGTGTAAGTGCTTCAAATAACTGCAAATAAAGTATTTTGAAAACTCAAAAATTATTAGTGAAAATGAGCTTAAAAGTTCGCATTTTTAGTAGCGCTAAAACGCAATTTTCTTTAAAACGGCATATAATTTTTAAAATAAAATTGCCATTTAGGGCTAGATTCTTGTGTTCTTTAATATTCTAAAAATAATATTTTCGTTCTACCTGTAGGAAACCGAAAAATTAAGAAAATGATAAAAAAAATGTACTTTTGGCGGTGATAGATGGTAGCTGGCAAGAAAGAGTATGTGGCAATTCCGAATAGCTAGCGAAGACCCAAGGAAATAGAAAACTAATACGGGAAAGTCTGTGCCATTCTGTAGCACCACTAGTTCGTTATCACGGCCCGGCAATGATTTTTTTCCGCCGAAAATTGGCCATTTTTTCGCGCAGCATTACATAACTTTCACTATACTACATATATCACTTCGTGTATACGTAGGTATACGGGAAAGTAAAAAGTGCTTTTTTTAACAAAAAATAAACAATTGCTTTGGAGTATACGCATCCCGACTGTGGGAGATTTTTCGTTGGAAATGTTGCTGCTAAAACTGGTAGGTTGGATGATTTTTGTAGGGAAAAGTTTTTTATTGTGTTGCTAAGGTATAAGGCAGAATGAATCCAGACAAGTCTAAATAAGGCCGATTGGGGGTGGAGAAAAATTAGAATAGTTGGAAGTGGGCCAACACAGTGAGAATATACAGAACTCCTGTGTAAAAGATTGCAAATAATTAATACCATAGAAACTTCAGTTTAACATTAAGTTTAAAATTTTTGTTCAATAAAAGATTTAAATGTGATTATACTTCATTTTTGTTCAAATAAATACGAGAAGATGGTGCAGTTATTAGCGTCATTATGAAACATTTTTATTCGAAACCGAGCAACGCCATCAAGCTAATACATGATTGTGACAAATAAATCCCCGAGAAATGCCGCGCTCCTTCAACTAGACTCATATAACAAAGTACACACGTGACATTTGCCTCAAATTGCTAGGAAAAGCATTATGCATTGGTGTTGGGTGATGCACGAAACCTCTGTGACAGTATCCCCTACGAGTTCTCATATCTGCCAAACAACGACGCAAGATGGGTGGCCTAGCTACCAGGGGCTAATGTCACATGCATTGCATGTGTGTGTCTTCCTTTTCTACGGCATTTCTCACCACAGTTCATTGGCAAAAAATGATAATCTTTGACCCTCACCCACATGATCCAAAAGTTTGTATCATGAACATGTATTCATATTTTGGCATAATGAACTACATGATTCTTGTAATATAACACAACATGCCTAAAATTGAAATTGAGACGTTATCAAATTATCTTGATATAAAGTCGCACTTATTGGGCATATTTTAAATGTTTCCGTGGCCATAAATGGAACTCATATATACTGAGGGAAATACTGGTGCCTGCCAGAGTAAATTGATAAAATGTTCTTTACGGTTGTGACCCCTCACTCGAATTTGTGATGAGATGGCCCGCTCCCGACATTAGAGAAAGACCACTGTATAGAGTGGTATCCTAAAAGAGATTGGTGTCTTTAAGAAACAGATTTATTTAAGGAAACAATCTCCATCTTCATAATTGTAATTTTAGAAAAGCGCCGGAAAAGTTTCAATTTTTTCAATTTTCAAAAAATTGGGATTTTTATCGAAAATGAAACTTGCACCATGTTCTTAAACGTCCTTCGCACTATCCAGCAACAAAATTTAATAAAAAATTATGGATCCATGTCTCAGGAGCTTCACCAAAAATGCCCCCAAAAATTAAATAACGGATGCATATTCAAGAGGCCGCGACATCAGTCAGATCGAGAGCGGAATATAAGTTTTGAGAAAATCGGCCGAACGGTTTAGTTTGCGTTGCTCGCAGACGGAATGATGGACAGACGGATAGGTAGATGTTTTGCCGTCATTCAATTTTTTCGATTCGAAGTACCCACAAAACATAGATTCTGGCTACATTACGTGCTAGAGATTTTTTTTCTAACTTTAGAAATTGGATTTATCCACTTTTTCTTTACCAGGGCTCTGTAATCAGAGTTTTTCTGTCGCAAATTCGCCGCTTTTTCGCGCAGCATTGTAACCTTCTCTCTACTGCGTAAGCGGTATGCTGGATGGAATGCTTTCTCAGCCAACTCTACAGAAAGGGCAAAATAATTTGTTAGAAATGATAAATTTAGGATTGCCAGTACAGTGAAACATTGGGTCTATCGTAACAATGAAAGTGGCGAGAATTTTCTCGTATCTTCTTTGTGCAATATTCCATTTATCGATACACATTGTTGTGTGATTTTTGTATATAATTGTAGCTGCACTTGGGAGATCTACCATCCGGCTTCGGGCCGTCCCGGATGCCAGCTTCCCCATGCGGTGACCGCCAAGAGGCTACACCGCGCATGACGTCAGAGGGGCCGTGCCCTGTGTTGACCGCGCCGCCTGCCTCCGACCCCGCCCCCTCGGCTTTCTGTTTGTGTTGTTGGCGCCGCGTCGACCAAGCGATCAGCGGCAGCGGCGCCTAACAGTCTTCCATTAATGCATCTTGCAATTGCAAACACTGTGAGGTCATGCGCGCACGTGGCGCCCTCGACCTGCCATCGTGGTCAAGGGAAAGTTCACTGGGTCACTGGCGAAGTCGAAGTAGTGGAAAGAAGTGCTTGCACGTTGGTGAAATTTTTGATTGATTGATTGATTGATTGATTGTTCATGATTCTGGGAGCGTCAACTACAGAGGTCATTAGTCCCGTAAGTACAGTGAGAGTTTTTTATTCGGGAGGTGGCGGTGATCTTTTTCCCGCTGGACAGCGAGATCCGGCGCCGACCTATCGTCGACTAGCGGGATTCTCCCCTCAACCAGGTATCTCCCACCAGCGGGTTACCGGCCCAGCCGGGACAGGCTCTCAGCTCCCGACTGGTCTCCTGGCCTGTGCGGTAGTGTAGTGCATGTTAGTGTAACTCTGTGTGTAAGGGGTGAGGATAGAACAAGGAGGAGGAAGGAAATATCGCGCGCGGTCCGTGGCCCGTTTGTTAGGGTACTGCTCCGCCATTCGCCTGGTGAAAATCAGATAAACTACGCAAAACTACCGATCAGAGTAGACGGCTGCTAGAATTCTCCTTCAGACAGCGACTGAATTCGACCTAGCTAAAAAGCTGCCGCCGTGGGGAATCAACCATAGGACCTCCCGATCAGAGGGACTGCAGTGACATCAGTTGATCCACTGAGCCATCCTCCCCGTCGAAACTTCGTAGCTCCGAATATAGGCCTGATATACCTGACTGGTAATATTCAAATATTTATTTGCGCTTAAATTTTTATATTTTTTAAATTAATTTTGTTCTAGGCAATGTCAATTTCTGAAGGCTGAGTCTACTTTTAAATACGTTAAGTGCAAATTGATATGATGTATACGAGTTTGTGGAACAAAGCAACAAACTGCCTAGAAGTCAACCAAAGAACTATCGTGGCATCTACTCAAGAGAAACTGGACGGGAAACTCGATCGAGATGGGAGCAGGAGATATGACAATAGTGGTTACAGACATATTAAGTATTTTACAATTATATTACATAAAATGAACTAATGCTTTATTCTCGTATTATAAAATTACTAATATTTTCGTTTGTTATTCTCTTTACAATAACTAATTGTAGTATATAAAATTTATGGTAATACGGTATAAAATTTTCTACTTGATATTGGAAGTAGTTTCGATTTGAATTGTTTAATATCAACAAGAATGTGCAATAAATTAAATTTCGTAACATATGTGGATTATTTGTGATGGACAACTGATATTGAATTCTTATGAAAATAATTAAAATTTCAAATATTTTTCGGCATCTTCCTACAACTACAATAATAAAGATAATTTTTTATCAATGAAATGGGTTCCCCATAAACACCTTTAAATAAGGTTTTGTTCAATTTTATGAAAATATGAATAGTTTTGCTTAATTTTGCAGAAACGTAGGCAATTTTTAAATTTTAAATAATTATTTTCTCAGAAACGGTTTCAATTTTTTATTAATTTTTTTTCGCGTACGTGGCAAAGAACGGTAAAAAAAGTGTTTCTTCCTTTTTCGGCTCATTCTCTGTATTTTTGAAAATTGGAAAAAAATTCGAAATGATAAAATCGAATTTCTCGTGCTTCTTTCAAGGCGGTGTTGAAACATGCTTCTCTCTGATTAGCAAGGAGATACATTTTAGAGCAGTAATTTTATGGTGGTGTAAAATGAGGAATACTTCAAAGATTATGGCTCTTTTCCGACGTCATTTGTTACGACGCAACCATCTTCTCTGTAGTGATGATGTTTCTAGTTTACGTTAAGTCACAATTTTTCTATTAAAAAACTATGACACCGAATTGCATGCTTTACTGGTCTTACTTTCTCCTAAATGACTAAGTCCTACACAAAGTTATGTAATAATGCAAAACATGAATAGTTTTTAAAAAAGTGTAAGTTTTGGAGATCCTGTTGTTTTATACCTCGAATTATCCAATAGTCAATTATTATCATAGAATTTTTTTAACCTTATGTTACATTACAAGCTTACTTGCATACAGATCATTTCTTTCTCAAATGCATTTGGCTTTGGTTAAGGGGAAAGTATAAGAGTTTTTGACACTTAGCAATATGCGACCACATCTATCAGAAGAATATTATCCAAAGGAGTATTGTTCTTCCTGAGAATGACTACGGCTATGACCCTCCCCAAGAATCTCAAGATCGAAAGACAGCACGCTAACCACTGCACTACGAAAGGCCTTTTCTGCCTCTTCTCCCAACACGACATCACCCATTTCTTCATCGATCCATCGTTCGCCCTGCCTCGCCGCCACAGCGGAGGTGCTCCGGTTACCATATTTATAACCTGCTATCGCCTGTTCAGCCGCCGCCACCCGCGCCAAAGGGACCCCGCCCCCTTTCTCCCGCCCGCAATAATTCTATCGGCGGCTCCTTCCTCGCTCGCACCCGGCCCGGAAATTTTCGGGAAGTTATTTGTTATTTAAATCGCCTTACCTACGGCTCGCATCCTCGCTCAGTGCGACGCGTGCACTTACTTCTCCGATGAGCACATTCTCCTCGCCCTCAAATGAGATTTTTGAGTGATTGGCTTCTGTGCGGAAGGGTTCAGTAAAACGCTACAATATCGTAATAGAGGAGGAAGAGATTGAAGAAAAGAAAAGTAATTTGCTTCATTTTCATGGTGTGCCTATACATGCGGTCTGTGTTTATTTACGAGACGCAGTGTTCCTTGTAATTACTTTGTGATAGTATTCTGCATAGAAGAACAACTTTTCCTTATCTCACATAACAAAATCTTTATCAAAAGTTGAACAAAATTTTAAACTTTAAAATACAATTTACTCTCTTTAACGCGACTTCACTGACATAACAATATTTTTACACATATTGGCTTGTTGGTTATAAACTTATTTGCTCTTCAATGTTTATGAAAGGTAAATTATAATTTAACAGGAAAAGAACGAAGAAAAGAATAATGGAAATATCCTTTAGCGATCTTACTATGATTTTCCACAAATATGAAGGACGAGCATTGCTGATGACTTATTTTATTTTGTTCACACGAGACGAAAATAATGCGTGTTCGATACGTATTTTACTTCTAGAAAATTATCGTAACCGTACCACACTAAAAATTCCTTATATCCGCTCTGTTCATGCTGAGACCTTTTTAATTTACAGACTACAACAGCGTACTTTTGTTTTTCAAAATTATTTCACGTTAATTACTAACGGTTATCATGGAGCTTCTCGAATGGAAATAAATCGCTTCAATGAAAGACACATATTTTTGTAAAGAAGTTTTTTATAATCACATTATTGTTAACAACGGTTTTGTGTTACTTTTTATTCTGATTACCTAATACGGACTTTGTGTATTTGCTAACTGAAATTGAATTAATTATAATAAATTATGAATTAATTAAGTGTATTGTAAAACAAAATTAATGTTTTTACAGTTTGACAATATAATATTGAGATTTTTTGCATATTTCTTTGATAAAATAAAGAATGTTAGTTTCGCTTATCTGGTTCATCCCTTTCACTCCACGCGTAACAAGATGGTGGCGCCAAGAATGGAGCAGGCTGCCAATGTTTCGCACGTGGAAACGCCCTATTTCGGGCGCGAGTTTTCCCGGCGTGCGCGGGGCCTGCAGCGCCCCTAGCGGCGGCAGCAGAGGCTGCTGGGTGCGCGTCGGGGCGAGAGCACGAAGCGCTTTGAGCGCGGCGCCCGCGGGCGCAGATGGAAGGGGCGGCGCGCAGCGAGGCGTGGTCCAACGGGGGAGGGGGAGGGGGAAGGGGGTGGACGAGACGCCCGGATGGATCGGTGGCGGCGGCGACACTGGACGAGAGCCGCCTGTCAAACCGCAGAATGTGGGTCAGTCACGATCGCCGGCGGTCGGTGGCCTCAGCGTTTGATTATGGCGGCGGCGTATCATTTCTCTTCTAATGGAGGTTAGCGTAGAGAAGTACTTGCAATCGCTCGAAACGTTTGTCAAATATTGTTACGAAGAAAGAAAATCTGATGTAAAATTAACCACGGAAATGCGAAATTTTGTGAAGTTTCTGAATATCCAAGATGTTACGTAGATTAATTAAAAATATTTTAAAAAATAAAACTAGTCTGAGCATTTAAGAGCTCAGGAGTCGCTTTGGTTTGGTGATTAAAGTATGTATCAGGATGATGAGCTTATGAGTCTCATCACCGCGGATGGTGAGAAGCTTCGTTAAAGTAAACAGGTGGTTGCGAGATTCAGCCTGGAGGTTTCGTTCTCTAGACCCCGTGTTGTGAATAAGGACGTAAAACAGGAATGCATACATTATAAAACACAGCTATTCATACCCCTTTTGTGTAGTATGCACAGTAAATGTATCGAATCGACCAACTATGCTCTTTTGGAAATCATCATTTTATAATTTGATAAGCTGTTCAGTCGGCTGCAAAATTGAATTTTAACCAGAAATAAATGCGTAGTAAAATACTCGGAAAATAAAAGGTAATATTAAATAGAACGTGCGGATATTTAATATTTTTAATTGACGTACGTAAAAACGCAAATATTTCTATTCAATTTTTAATTTACTCGTACGGTATAATAAGCAGAGTAATATAATTCAAGCTAACGACGGAAATTGTAATACTCAGGCGAAAAAATTAAATGTAAATTAAGCACTATTAAAAATCCCAATAGAAAATTTAATTCATTTGCGTTGACACTACAACACAATGGTTTACTTTACTAATAGATTTATTTTTTTGTAATTCTTGGGTACTTACACATTGATACATTGGCCAATCACCGACACGATCTCAAAGTGTTGGGAATTTAGTAGCTTACCTCTAAGATTTTCGGAGTATCTGGTAAATTTTGATATCCATATTTTGCCGCCAGAGAGTGCGACAACAATGATCTAAATATTCATCCATTTATTGCGGCATTTCTGGCTAAGCGGATAAGGGATCTGATTAGCATGCAATTGCTAAAGAATTTAATTTTGTCTTTGCAGCCAGTATTTCTATTATTCCGCAATTAGAGGATTCCACCCGTCAAAAGTAAGTGCAACTCAGCAGCGAATACGTCCGTTCCCTGTGGTTCTTAAACGCAGTATGCTGACTAACTCTAACACGACACAAGCGGATAATATCCTTGGTTAATAAATTAAAGCAAATAACCAGAGCTGAATATTGCGGTTTTCTGTTCTTCACAGGGCGTTATAATTTTTAAAAAAAACGAAGCTAGTACGTTTATGCCTTTATGACTTTTTGTGCAATATGATTAAAAAAATAAAGAACGAGTGACGGTTATAACTCCAGGTGAAGAGTATAAATGCAAATATTTTCTCTCGGTGTATGTCTTTGTGAGAGAGATTTAGTAATTATTTTGTTTTGCAATTATAAGTAAATTATTTTCTAAAAAGGCCGATGAAATGTCATTAATCAGTATTTTACCCTTAAAACTGGTATAAGATTAAAAAATTGCTTGCATGATTTCTTACAAGAGATGTGATGTCATCGTGGGACACGGCTTATCAACGAAGAACTGGTAAAGGGTTCCTGCACACGAGCTTTGCGTTGACACGCGCTAAGTAACACGTGCCGTACAATAACACTATATTACTCCACACGAGAGCTTTGGCCTTTCCACATATGATACAGTATTAATCTACAATCTACGCGCGTTCCGTAGCGCACGTCAACGTAACGGTAGTGTAACACAGATCAGTCCCTACTACAGCGTACAGAAATAGAAGAGTCACTACGAGTGTCTGTATTTCATATAGAACAGCAGAGTTAATGCATATTTTTCTCTCTCCCTCTCCCTCTCTCATCCTTTCCCTCTTTTCTCCCTCTCTCTTCCTCTTCCTCTCCCTCTCTCCCCCTCTCCCCCTCTTCCCCTCTTCCTCTCTCCCCCTCCCTCTCTCCCTCCCTCTCCTCCTTCTATCTCCCGTTCTCCTATCTATCTATCTATCTCTAGTCTCTATTTCCCTACTCTCTTCTCTCTACTCTCTCTCTCTCCACTCTATACTCTATCTCTCGTTGAATAATTGTTTGTTCATCAGAAAATTTTCAGTCAAATTATTAATTAAATAACATTTCCACGAATTTTCTGGCTATCAAAATTGGCGATATAGTAACACTGTTTATAATCTTGCCTCAGTTATGCAAGAATAATTACTAATATAATTATGATATACAGTACCCTAGATGAACAATTGAGGTATCCAGGGAGAGAGGTTTTTTTTTTTGTTTTTTTTGTGGGTTATCTTTCTCTCACTGGACACCTCACTTTTTTCATCAAATGGAAATCACATTGAACTTCATAAGTATTGGTAATCAAATTAAAAATAGCATTCAAACTTTTCACATGGAATCATATCTCAAAATGTGAAGGTTACAATAATACATTAAGATACGACGTCTCGAAGCAACGTCATAGTTCCAAAGTGCTTTACTGAAGGGATTTTGGAGTTCAAGAAAACGTGCGCAGATGATGCTTCTCCCTCATACGTCACATACGATTTTTACTGTTGTTTGACTAAATAAATCAAATCAAATTAATTGGTTTACTTTCCGGCGGGCGCGCGGCAGCACACCGTGCGGCCTTTGTGCTTTTATTGTTCTAAAATGGAGTACGGCTATTCGACATGTCAGAGGGCTTCAGTATTCTCACTTCGCAACATTCTAAACGAAACGCGGAAATCCCTGTTCCATGGCCTTCTCCCTATCAATCAAAGAAGATTTGAAAATAAAAAATTCTGACTGCAGCATTCCGAGCTCTACCGCGCCCACTCGTGTATTATTACAAACGAACATTTTACTTATTCAGATTGTTCGTTTACACATATTTTCGATCACTGTAAGCAAAATCAAAGATGTTGAAAGATGCTTTTTTTAATTTTTTCCTATTACTCGTAGTCTAATTTTTGCTTTTCTTTGTTGAATGGCTGAAACAGACAAAGAAATCAGACATCTTGAGTTACTGAAAACTGTTTGACCAATTGATACTTTCCTCCAATGTAAGGACAGTAACTGTTTCTTTAATTAATTTGTCTATTTAATAACAATTTTCTAGTTAATTTGTTCTTTGTTATTTTTTGTTTTATAAGGTTTTCTTAAACAATGTGTTATTTATTATTCTATACCCACAACTAACCACATATCTGGGATTTTTAAAATGTATTAATATTAAAAATGTAATTAATAGTTGTGAGTTTTTATTTTTTCTTCTTCAATTAAGCAATAGAAGTTTTAAGGTACAAAAGACTTCTCTGGAGGTAGCATACTGTGCTCCTACGCGCCCGCTTATGTGAAACAATTGGCGCGCCCACCGGAAGGTTAAAAAGTAAACTCATACTAATTGTAGTAATTTATAGTGGTTACGAAAATAGTAAACATCCGCGTCCAATGGACGTAGTACGAGCATTTTTACATGAGGATTTCTATGAGCCTACCGCACGGGAAATGCATGTCCATTATCCTGTTTTGCGGTCCGTCCAAAAGCGTTAAACGTTTCTCGCGATTAATAATAATGGATCATCTGAAAGGCTAATGCATGTCCCAGTTCTCTCAACTCCCACACACTTTGCCGTTGAAATTCAAGAAGGTGAATGCAATTAACCACGTCCGCTCAGATTGCATTTATTACAAGCGTTTGTTAGTAGAGTACTTAATGCATGTGTTTGGCATTTTGGGGTCGGGTTAATCAGAATTTTGCTAGGTGTTCCCAGGCGTGGGACCTGTTTTTTTTATTATTCCTGTCTGGGTTAAGAGAGAAATACATTACGTATTCCTGTCACCGTACTTGGCCCTCCTGCTCTTTATCTTTCGTCACACAACTACAAAAATTGAGACGATTTGTAAGAGCACGCTACAGCTCCATTTTTGACCTGGCCAGATATTTAACCCGGGACCTCTTCACACAAAGTTGGCACTCTATCCATGAGCCACCCGAGCGACATAGTACAGAATGTTCAAATTTTAATATTTTATTATTCAGGAAGAACGAAAATTGCAACTCACATGCCTGCTAAGGCATAATATTCAACGAAAATTCTTGCACCCCATTGACAGCAACATAAACCTGCTCGATAACGGAATTTTAGCGCTTTATGTGTAGTATTCGCCATCTCACCCAATACTAATTAAATACCCACTTGTTAAATACCCACTTTTTGAATCCCAAGGAAATATTTTGCCATAAAGTTTTCAGTTAATATAATTGACATTTATGTGTTTAAATATAAAGAGTTATATATGAGAAATATGTATTTTAACATATTGAATTGTATGTTATATTTATTTGTGAAAATACAAGTATAAAAAAGTTATAATTACAAATATATCGTCCTGTCGTTAAATATTAAATCTATGACTACAACAAAATCATTTACTGTAAGTTTTACAATGCATTTTTTCCTTCAATTTAACAATGACAAAAAGTTTTGAGCAGCAAAAAAACTACAGTATACCAGAGGCAGTTTTAGGTTAAATATTCATTCCCCTGACATTTGACCGCAAATAAACGTATGCTTCTGTTCTCAAGCTCTGTGAGGATTGCGAAAGAACACCGGTTCCATGAAGTTAAATCCACGCACCCTACTCCGTATTCAACGCTCGCACCCATCTGTCCACACTGCTTCACCCCCAACTCGCATGCACATTTCAGCGACGGTCTGGAGCCGGAGGCCACGAATCAATAAGCGATGCAATTGGGCAGATGGCCTGGCCGCAGCGACCGCCCATCAGAGCCTCCCTTCCCACCCCCTCAGATTCACGCAACCCTAAATGCAATTCCTGCCCCACACCCACCACACCTCCACTCCCACCTTCACGGTAACCTCCTCCCCCTCCCCCTTGTGGCATCTGTGGCCGATGCCACGAAACAACACTTCGAGCGCTGCCTGCCACGCCGGTAGATCGGCGTGACGCTACAAGGAGCGCTAGGAGCAACGCCAGTTGCCGCTGGCGATAAGCGGCCGGGTTACGCCCGACCGCGCACGGCGAACGGCGGGACTACCCCTGCGGAGCAAAGGAGGGGCCGGTGGCGCTCTCCTCTCCCCAGCGGCGCTATATAAGCGGGGCGCCGCGCCACTGCAGCAGTTCGAGTGCGAGTAGCAGTTGGAGGCAGTACGCGGAAACGAGGCAGTACGCGGAAACGAGGCAGTACGTAGCAACGAGGCAGTACGCAGCAACGAGGCAGTACGCAGCAACGAGGCAGTACGCAGCAACGAGGCAGTACGCAGCAACGAGGCAGTACGCAGCAACGAGGCATTACGCAG
Organism: Acheta domesticus; assembly: GCA_031308135.1. Taxonomy (NCBI): domain Eukaryota; kingdom Metazoa; phylum Arthropoda; class Insecta; order Orthoptera; family Gryllidae; genus Acheta; species Acheta domesticus. The sequence goes on along the minus strand of JAHLJT010009419.1, from coordinate 81,446,567 downwards.
CAAGTCAGCACTCAGTAGTCAGTGCGCAACCGTGGAGCCAGCCACGACGCAATACGCCGCAGTGGAGCCAGCAGTCGACTCAGTGGTAGAGTCAAGTCGAGTCGAGACAGCAGTAGACTCCGTGGTCGAGTCAGAGAGGCAACAGCCTACGATCGGCAGAGTTTGGGAGTAGGAATCAGGAGTTCGTGCAGAAACATCATGTTATAAGGTTTACCAGGAAGAAACCCTGGCTTTATATTTTATGTTTTTAATTTGAATTATGGAATAAAATTGTTGTTCTAACTTGAAATGATTTATTTCCTTAGTTAGGATACAACACCCCTCCTCCCACACAATTTAGAATTCGCTATTTCTCATAGGGACAGAAATATTTCTCAATTTCTAGCTCGGTCTGACTTTCCTTTAAAGGAAAGGTCAAACGACAGTATTCTTCAAGCCTTCTACCCTCTTTGTTGCGGAAATTATAATTTCATTTCATTTATTTAGAATACTTGTGTGCCATAGAATAACTCCATAATTTTAAAAATTATAATAAAAATGTTTACTTTGACAAATAAAGCAATTTCTAGTTTTCCTAAAAACATTTACATTTACACACCTCACAACTTTATGGTAAACTATTAAGGTATATTCATTAATAGTATGCATTGATCACATTTATGAATGTGTTGCATTGAATTCAATATATGAATGTAGTGCTTAATATATTTTCATTAAAAAAAACAAAGTTGACATCAAGAACTCATCAAATACACACGATGAAGAATATCACAAACGTTTAGTCGCCTTATTTCCTCATGCATATTCGTGAAAACTGCATTCCAATTGCTTGAACCGTTTTAAATGGGCAATAGGTACTCTGTCGTGTAACTATACTAAGGTATTTATTTCTACTTGTACGGAATTTGCAAAATTCTAGAACGTGTTTTTATATCCAACTATAATTATTAGTGCGTAAGAGATCTACACAAATTATCATCAGTTGAAATTGAACATTATTTACTGAAATTAGCCAACCATAATATCTCAATGGACTACAAAGACAAACTTTGCTGCAGTAAAACTAGTTTGAAGAAGTTCCCTCAGTGGGACCCATTGCAGCAAAGCAACTCTACCAAAACCTGTAACTTTCTTAACGTTTTCCACTCCCGACAGTACAGAGGTTTTTTATAGTACAAAGAACATTACTAAGAGCTTGATTTTAGGTCGTTCAGCCGTTAGGCTCTTTCAGATGTTAATTGAACACAAAATACAAACATAACTCTGAATGACAGACAAGAGAAATAGCACTCTTTAATATCGTCAGAGGAAACTCAGTCGAGCTCCTACAAATTGTTTGGTGTCTTAGGACTTTTCAACGTGATGTGTGAAAAAGGAGTAGAGACGATACTTGTTTATATGCCTCGGGATTGGGGGACTGTGATACCTACTTGAAAATACAAGATGCTGGCAACCTTTTGCATATTAAAAAAAATCATTATTAGAGATATGGTTTTTATGCAGTTTTGGATGGAGACCATTTTTAAGTCAGAACGGAGAGACTTATTTCTTAAATCAGGAAGCTTCTGCTTCCTTTTATTTTAGACTGTAGCCTGTCTTTTTTAAACAAAGGAAATATAGTTTAAAACAACTGACATTTTGATTGTTGTCATCTGTGTTCCGAGGCTTGTCCTTTGTACTACGAGCATTCTGACATATTTTATATTGGGCAGGTCGCTAGTCTCACCCGATAACCCTCCTCCTTTACCCGGGCTTGAGACCGGCAACTGCATTACTGGGCTACTCGATCTACCCAGCAAATACCGCGGGTAGAGTTAAAAACAGGACGCATTCGTGACTATTCTTAGTATTTTATTTTTGAACATATGAATTTTGTTGAGATGAGTAGGATCAGCATTATACTAGACCAGTCAAGCATACAATAATAAGAGGTCGTATAATGGTTTTGAATAGTAGAAGTGAACATGTGGGAGGAAGAGAATAATGACGGATTTCTACTCCCATTGTATAATACTGTCATTTGATGACTGCGACCAGTTGCATAATGATATCCATTTGGATGCAGATTTCATTGTAATGCAGGTACTCGATCAATCACAAGGAAGTTTTCAAACCAAGTATTGGTACTTAATTAATCATTGAAAATCGTTCTAGTAAATTTTTCGTTCGATTGTGTACATGAAAATTACATGTGATATTATATTACGCTTGTCAGTTTTAATTTATTTTATTATTAGTATTTTAGTGGAACATTATTTAAAATAAATTGGATCGTAATTTCACTTTGATCCTATTTGACTAGTGCAGTTCACCCTCCCAGGCGGGCAAGTAGCCACAGAAACCTGTGGCAGCATGCGAGAGTATGGTTAGGGGGCTGTCCGCTAGGTGGCCTTGGCTGAATCCTGCGTGTAAACTGCCAAGAAATGATTCAATTTAAAAGTCAATTTAAAAGTTATAAAAATCGTATGAAAAGTACCGTATTAAACTCGATGTAATGGGTATAAATACACTCGTGTGAAGTTTACGATACTCGCTTGTATCGTAATATCAGACTCGTGTACTAATACCCATCATTACATCATCGTTTCATAATGTACTATTGTGCCCGGGCTGCTGTTCCATTGACCGCACTGCCCCCATGGAGTCCTTCTCTAGGTGAAGCAGTGCGGAAGGCCTGGCCGTCAACGGTCGACGCGGCGTCCGAAGGGCAGCCATGCGCAGAACGCACCGGCCGACGATCTGTCGCACACGCGCGCCCATACGCACGCCACGGCGCGGCATGGGTTGGCACGCCTCGCCGAGCGCGCGTTCCAAGCAGGGCTCGCCGACGCCCGCGCCTCTTTTGGGTAAGAGGAGAGGGAGCCGCGTTAGACACCCTTGGGATTTGCACTCGTTTGAGGGCTACCCTCGAGGCGAGGAGACTCCCGAAAAAGCTGTGTTCGGGTTCAAAACAATTTTAAACTAAATGTGCTACAGCCGCACGTATTTTCTCGTATCATTTGTAACTCATACGTACTTTTCTAATACCACCCGTCTCTCCTACTTTTTGTATTTTGTATTTTAGCCATTGTATTTCTCCCAAAGGGCAATTGGCCTTAGATCCCAATCAGGAACCCCCGATGTCTCGAATTCGCTTAACCGTCGTGATTTTGTGTGGTTAACGAATTCGGCTAGCGACGCCAGTTTCGCGGCCGTGGCTTTTCCATCCCAGCAATTGCCTGGATGACCGAGTAAATCCACGAAAACTCCGATCAGGATTGTCGGCACGGTGATTGAACCCGGGCCTTCGAATGCGAAATCAGCGTACTACGCCCTGAACCACTTCAGGCTTCACTCAGTCGCAAACGCAACCAATGTCCGTATAGAATGGGTCAAATAGACTCCGTCGAAAGGGTTCGGAAAGTATCAGCAAAACTTGTTAAAAGGAGAAATTCGTTAAGAAATATTTCTAGCGTGAGAATCACTGGTGAACCATAATGAAGAAGCAAGGTTGTATATATTTTACAAAACATTAGAACAAATACCGTAATGGAGAGAAATTCAGGAAAGAATGCACGAACCCATTTATTTAGCACGTCACGACTATATTAGAAAAAGACGCCAAAGAAACAGAGAACTGATGTTGGAAAATACTCTTTGTAAGGAGTGTTAGCACATTTTTCTCGGCGCGGTGAAAAGTTCCTGTGACTTCCGCCCACCTGGGCACTCTTTGTGGTACTCCCGCCAAATTATGGGAGTTCCATGCTGCGCCAGTGTGTTATGGGGGCGCCAACTCCAAAATTTGCGCGTCCCACTTTAAAAAATTAATTAATTAATTAAGAAATTAATTAATCTTTGTTCCCCGCGCCTCTACGCATGGGGCGTCTCCTTCCGTCGCGCAGCTTCACCCACGCCGCCGACACCGATGACGTCACGTCGACATCACCACCGTCACCGCCACCGCCGCCGACGATGCCGCCGGGGGCCGGCGCCGCTGCCACCACCACCACCACCGTCGCCGCCCGTATCTCCCCCCGCCACCGTCCGTCCGCCCCTCCCCCGGCCGGCCGGCTAGCCACCCCCTGCCATGCGCCCGGTGTCATTCTCGGGGCGGTGGTCAGAGCTGGCGGGGCTAGCGGAGAGAGTGCTGGGTGGAGCTGGGCAACGACGGAACGGGGAGTGCGGTGGGTAGCTTATCGCTCCACACGGGAATGCTCAAAACTTTGGCGTGAAGCATTCCCGTCGGCGAAGGGCATTTTTTCTATGTGCATTGAGACCCTCTACTAGACAGCTGTGTAAAAAGAAGCTGTGGTACTATGAGAGTAGTCTGGTTTGAAAAATCTAGACATATGTGCCTCGTAGCCTTCAATACATTCTGCAATGTTTACAGTAATTTAATTTTTCTTACTGTATCAGTCAGGTAGCCTCGCCTAGTCAGTGTACCTTTCATTTTGTGTTTTCATAGCAATGCAAGAGTTTTGTGAAATTGTTAAAGTTTTTTGTATTCTTTGACAGTAGGACTATCGAGTCAATGAATAGTTTGCCTGAGCACTTATGGTGACTTTTCCCCACAAACATAAAAACTTGAAGGTTAATATTAGATTGTAGTAATAGTGTTGTAAGCGATAAGGTGAAGGGCCTCTGCATTTAGTAGGCATGTCTTAAATGAAATAATATTGTACTATGTATTGTATTGTATGTATTTTAGTGGTATTATATATTATTGTATAAAATGTATAACAAGTGTGAAGAATTTGTCACTGCCGTTAATTTACAAATTAAATTAAATAAATTATCTATCTATATAATATTTTCAAAATAGCCAACTGAAATAAATGAAAAACATAATACTGAAGAATTGCAGTACAAAATAAATAAATCTTTAACTTCAAATGTACTATATCATTCTATTTAAGCAAATAAAATTAGAGACAATTTTAAGACATTTTTAAGCGACCTGTAAGTCGACTTAGGTTGGCGCCGCATCTTGCCATCCAGTGGGGGAAGAACTTCGCTGTCTTCTGCGATGAAAACGTGCCCTGTACTTACTGGACAAGCGACCTTAAAAGTTGACGCATCCGGAATCACTAATCAATGAATCAATTGAAGCCATCGCGGCTAAGTGAACATCGGATCTGATTAGTGAATTGTCGGAGGATTTTCATTTTATCGGATATTTTGCCAGAGTTTTTTACATGCGAAAACTACGTCAAGGACACTATAAATTTTCTGCCCTGTGAGTGAATGAGTGAGTGAGTGAGCGAGTGTGTAAGTGAGCAAGTGAGAAAATGAGAGAACAATTGAATAAGCGAGTGAGTGAGTGAGTGAATTACCGAGTATATTTCGTTTCCGAATGCGCCAACTACTATTTTCATCAGTCCTGTGAGTGTAGTGCATGTTATAACCGCGATGATGGTCCCCAGCTGGAAAGCGAGATCTGTCACCAACCACACGTTGCCCAGAGGAGTTTTCCTTCTCCAGAAATTTCCCCTAGTGGTGCCCTGCTGGAGAAAATCGGGAGCTTAAATCATATCCCTGCTGGGATTTTCTTTAAGCTCCTGACACGTGTGTGTGTAGTGTATGAATTTATAAGGTTGTGTGCGTGACCAGTAGATAAGCTAGAATAAGGGTAAGGAAGAAAAGACTGAGCGGGGTCTGTGGCCCGTTTATTGTATGATGCCCCGACATTCGCGTGGTACTGAATCGTCTGCAAAACTATCGGAGACCAAACACATGGAGACTTCGATTTCTTGGTGCCACCCGCTGCATCGGCAATCTTAGCCATTCCTGTCGTTGTACTCGACCTACGGGGGTTTAGTTATACCCATGTGCTAACTACTCAATCGCCTACGTGCGCTCTACAGAATAATATACGATAAACATTCAAGGTTAAAGAGGTATCAACCACAATAGTAGACTACATTTTTAATGTGTAGAAAATTTAGCCATGTAGTGTAGAAAATTGTGGAGAAAAATGTGTAGGAAATTTAGCCTGGCTAAATTTAAAAAGAATTAGTCTACTATTATGGTTAATACCTCTTTATCCTTGAAAGTTTATCATGGAGTACACAAGATCTTTGTTGTCACTACAGAATTTAGAATAATATACGAGTATAATATGAGGATAATATACGAGATATATCGTATTTGGTCAAGTAACAGCAGTAGTTTGAAGTATATAGCGAGAACCAAAGCTGATGCTGCAGTATTGTATTCTTCTCAATGTACAACCGATAACGAACCACCACACTTACCACCAAATCATATTTATGACGCGTTAGAACACAATATGTCCAAAGAAACCAATGCACAATTTCTATGGTGAGTAGGGTTTGAAAGGTCAGTAAGATAACCACTCACTGATATTGGAGGCTCAGGGCATCAATTAGTGTCACTACAAAGCCTCTATGAGGAATCTCCTAGAATTCAAGTCTTGACAGTGACAGCATTTTTGACACTAGATAGATCGAGTTCAACCGCTGTCTGGAGGAGAATTCTATCATCCCGCTTCTCTGATTAGTAGTTCTCCGTGATTTTTGCGATCAACACCCGGAGAGTGCCGTAGTAGTTCCCTAACAAACGGGCCAACTGTATTTCCTTCTTCCTCCTTGTACTCATCCCTACTTACACATACGTACACTTACATGCACTGCACTTCCACACATGTCAGGACACCAGTCGGGAGCTTAGAGCTTGTCCCGGCTGGGGCAGTGCCACGCTGGTGACAGATACCTTGTAAGGGGAAATTCCTGCAATGTGACGTAGGTCGTTACCGGATCTCGCAGTCCTGCGGAGAAAGAACATCGCACCTCCCACGATTAAAAAAAGCACAACACTGTCGTTATTAATGACTTTAGCAAATACGCGGTCGGAAACATAAATCAGATAGTCAAATCTAACCCGAGGTGGACATTTTTAAAAATATATTCCGACTAGTTGAGAATCGTTGGCCGCGTAACGTAAGTGCATCGTCTGCAGTGGGGCTGTGGGCGAGAGAGGGCTCCGAGCCGACGGAACAATTGCGCAGCGTCTGCGCCGCCCAGAGCTCTGCGCATCCCCTCCCTCTCCCTCCACCGCAGGCGACTTCGGCGCACGATTGCGAATCTCGCAGCCCCCGCATCTCCGCCCGACCTCTACAGATTACACGCTTCCAGGTTCATTCGAAATTGCTTCAGCAGCGCAAGCAGAACTCCGGCCTCAAGAATGCCATAGTGCAGTTCGAAACTCATTAACGGCCTTGGGAGGAAATGGAGACCCCATATTCGTGATATTGACGAAATATTTGATATTAAACTTCCGACAGAGACACTTCGGTAGGTGGAGTGAAAACGTTGAAATTTCGGAAAATTAGTCAAATGCGAGATATAAAAAACAAAGTCTCAAGGCTTGCCCAGCAGACTTAATGGCCTAAAACTAAAATAGCCTAATGGTCTTGAACACTTCACACTAAAGCATTTTTTCACTGACATAAGTTCGTTATTATTTCAAGAATTCATGTTTTAATGGTGACGTACCTTATCAATTTCTTGAATATGCATTCTCTTTATGTTGACAGCCTCCGTACACATTCATTATGATTGATTGCTTAGTGATTCCGAGCCCGTCAACTTTTAAGATCATGAGTCCTGTAAGTGTAGTGCATGTCTTATCGTGGGAGATGGCGCTGATCTCCCCCGCTAGATGGCGAGATCACGCGGCGACCTACCAGTCGGCTGGAGGTTCCCCAACCAGGTATCTCTCACAGACGACACAGCGCCACTCAAGACAAATTTACGCTCCCGACTGCATATGTAAGTTCGTTGTCAGGGTAAGGTAAGGAAGAGGAAGGAAAGATCGCGCGCGGTTTGTGTCCCGTTTGTTAGGGTGTAGCTCTGGCATTCGCCTAGTGTTGATTGGAGAACCCACGGAAAACTACTGATCAGAGCAGCCGGCCGCTAGAACTCTGCCCCAGACAGCAGTTAAATTCGAGCTAGATATCAGTCAAGTGTCGAAAATCCATATCCCTTAACGGGATCTATAGAAGTTATAATAAATAAATAAAGGTTTTGAAAAAAACAAAATAACGCAGAAAAGTGGCAAATGTATCATCTATTGCTGTACAATTAACATTTAAATCTACAAAAGTAAAAAAAAATTTGGAGGTCGTTTTGAGAAAATCTTGTTTCTAATTTTTAATTGCTCATACTTCACTCAAAATTGATCAAAAACTATTCATAATTGTACAATTGGAATTCCCTTTTGTATCCTCGCAAGTTAGAAGGTACAGAACTAATTGGGAACATTATTTAATGCTTCTGAGAATCTTTCGAATGGATTTCGAAAAACAGAATTGGGAGGGAGATTGCTGACCCAGAAATGGAATAATTTTCTCCCTCGCAGAGATAGAATAATACTTTTCCAGGGAAGGCATCAAAACCTCTACAGGGGCGATCCGCGGTACATCCCGACAATTCGTACCTGTATTATTACTCGGTAAAACTTCGTATGCCTCCTACTGATGCAACGAACATTTTCTGAAAAAAGTTGAAATGAGATAAAGGAAATGCTCATTCACATTCATATTACACCCAATTTGTTGAAATTTTATACTTTTTCTCTAAATTATGTTTGTAATGAGGAATCATTGTATAAACATTTTTAATTATTTACAAAAATCCATGAATATTTTTCAGTTTGTCGTCATTTCTACATTAGGAATATGAAATCAATCTAAAAATTTGTAATCCAAATAAATACGAGTATTTTATTTTTAATGTTATCATATTTAAGAGAACAATATCAAAGAACGTTACTCGTGTAGGCCTATTGGCACAAAGAAGTTTCGTCTCTTTCTAAATGAGTTACTTAAACCTATTTTTCAAAGTAAAGGGAACCAGAGATAATTCGTTGTGTTCACAATAAAAATCAATTACATTATTGATGGTAAAACAAAGTTTTAATGTACCTGAGGAATCACATAAATCAAATTTCGTTCGATTAACTAAAAAATGCGATAAATTTAACTCCCACAAATCAATATTTTGCTCTGAAGCAACAATTTAGTGTTTAATGACCATTTTTTACTGCAAAAAGCAATGATTGGCAAGCAATTTATTTGGTGACATTTTGAACTATCGTTTTAAAATTAAAAATTATTTATGGTGGTAAACAATACTAAAAATATTGTTAAGTGTGAAGGTAACACTTTAAGTCGAAATAGTAGAGAAAACATCGGTTTATTTCCAATGCACGCAAAATTGAAAAAAGATATGCAACCTCCGCCCATGTGAGTTGTATCTATGGTTTTGCTAGATACCTAGAAAACTGAAAAAAATACATTACAGTTTCGGTTTTACTGAGAAATTCAAATATTTGATTGTGCTATTTTCTTACTGCACTCATCTTCTAAATTCTCATATAAATGTTTCGCTTCTCTGGTTAAGACCCAGCTGGTGTCAAGCGACAGCCAAGCAGCTAAGAAAAGTCTGCATGACATGAATTATCTGTTATTTAAATGTTGCGTTACGGAACAACACCTTTTTTGATATTTTTGATACGTATACAGCTGTTATGCAGTGTAACCATGTATACTAGACTATGTGTTTGCATTATTCGTAAGATTGTTTTTTTAAATGTTTAATTTATTTCAGTGTTAAAAGAGAGCATTTTATTTTTGCTCTTGAGCAGTGAGCGTACAACGTTTTAAAAATACATTTTGTATGGCTTTTTTTCATCAGCATTTTGCTTCTGGAAGTCACCAGATATTTTAAAGGCATATCCACATTTCATTTAAGTATCCACATTGATCATCTGTGCTTATACCTCCATGAACTGAAACCTTCATTAATGTATGTTACTCTGCCACATTGGGAGCTCATTTGAGCATTAGCAAACGCTCAGCGAGTGCCCTTGGCGGAGTGCTTCCCCCGCTGCAAACAGCTCTGTGTGCCCACGCGGGCAAAGCATCCCACCAATCGCAGGCAGAGTAGAGCGCATGAGTTTACAGCATAAATAAATGACAAGTCAGACAGATGCCAAACTCGAAGCCTCGCCTCGCTGTTTCTGCTCGTCGTAGATACGACGGTATACTCAGACACGAATCTATGTATAAAAGTGGATGTTGGTGTATATATTTGAGAGCTAACCTCCGACACCATGAAAGTTGACACCTCTATGTTTATTCGCCGGAAAGGTTTATATGCTGTTAAATCTGTTGTAACTCTACTGCATGGCACTGTAGAATAAAACCAAATATTTACGTCAAATGCAACCCGCAATACATGCGGTAGGATTTTGAATCTAAATTATTAAATAAGGCCTAAAAGATGCGTTCTATGGCCTTAAAACTAAAATTTTGGGGCCATGAAACGTTTCTCACACCGTAATCTACAAGATGAAACCTTCTTGAACATTCTATGTATTACATTTTTGCTGATACGGCGCTTCCCAATATTACCTCACCTGCTCAGAAATGAGCACAATGTGCAATTAAATGTGAATGAGACGAATAGAGAGCGGCAGACAGACAGACAGGGACAGGGTGAGGGAGGGAGGAGAGACAGTGAGAGGGTGATGGGAGGGGAAAGAGGGAGATGAAGGCAGAACAACGTCTGCCGGGTCTTCCTAGTACAACTTAATTCCCAACTACGAAGGAGAGAGATTCAAGTTGATACTAGAAAATGTTGATAGACATAATTTTCAGTACAATTGAAACATTACATTCTTTGTGCACAAATAATAGGTTACGCACACCACTAGTGGCCACTACATCAGCAAATGTGTCTTCAAGCATAAAATATGACACATAAGAAATGAAGGCTTCCTTTGCTTCTAACTTGCAGAACTCTGATCTATGCCGTCTAGTGGTGGGGATTACATCAGAAATAATGCAATTTTATTTCTTTGTTTGACAGGTAGAAAATAAGCTGAAATACTGGGTGACCATTGTCATTATTGTTGGTCAAAGATTCGGGCCACGTCGCCTGGAAGTCGCGGGCTCGCTCTCCTAGCAAAGCCTTAAACAATATGCTTAAAGCGGTGTCCTTCGGCATGAATGCATTCGGTTTCCTTCGGAACATATTCTGATTTACCCTTTGAAGTAAGTTCGGGGAATTACTGCGATTTTATCATCAATATAGCGCCGAAGCTCTTCCTCCGAATGCGGCTTTCTTCTGCATACAGCTATCTTTTAAGTACCTCCAAAGGAAAAAGTCACAAGAGATCAGATCAGATCAGGAATCCTTAACCCACGGCTATTTATGAGATCGTCACTATAAACAGTATTTAAAAAGTTCATAAAGACCAGGGGGAGCAGTTGCCAAACCTTGATGAAAGTAACCATAGAGACTTTCTCTTGTGTCAATTGTTCTAAGAATAATGTCAATATCTGATTTATGTAAACATCACCAGTAACATGGTGTTGAAAAAAGTAGTCCCTGTAATACTTGTTGGACTCAACGCACAGTCCATCCGATCTTTACGTCGTGAAGTGATTCTTCGTAAATCAGGTGACGGTATTCTGCACTCCAATTAGCGGTCGTGTTGGCTCTTGACTTATCCACTCAGATGGATAAAGGAAAAAGAATCAAAATATGTTTCGGAGGTGCCAAGAATACATTCATGCCGAAGAACACCACTTTCAGCATCTTCTTTAAGGGACGTTGAGCGCAGCGATGGTTCCCATGTGTCAGCACGGGAGTTTGAGTCAGCGCATCGCTGGGCGAGCGATCCTTCGACTCCCCGGCGACGTGGCTCGAATCTTGACAAACGATAAAATGTTCACCTGGTATCGTATTCATTAATATTGCCATAATGTTACCTAATTAGGTACTTTTTAATGTTTTGTTTCAAACATGTTCAGGGGGCCCCTTGGGTGGCTCATGGACAGCTTGTTAGCTAGTGGTGCGATCCCGAGTTCGATTCCCGATCGGAGCAAAAATAGCTAGGCATCTTTCTAAGTTATCTTAATTTCTATAGCTGTGTGGTGAGAGAAAATCTCAGGGAGACCAAGTATACAAGATATGTAATGGAAATACGTTATGATCGCTACATATATGCCTTACCTTCAGGCGTGGATAATAAATAAAAACAGGGCCGAGGCCTGGGGACAACCCCAGCTGCAAAAGTCGGATTAATCCGACCCTAAAATGCCAAGTACATACATACGTTCGGGTGATGGAATACGTATTGCCCAATACCGAGCCGAGACAGTGGTAATACTGTCTCTGAGTTTACTCAACCAAATGAAGACATAAAGAAGGAGAAACATTTCTGCAGTGTACCGGAGGAATTGAAAACGAAGAAACGTCACGATTGTACATCACGTTACACGCCCACGGGACAAAGACAGCGTTTGTGCTTGGAAACCCACATAACTCCCACCATACTTCAGTCGACAGCTTGATCTATGCGTGGAACGAATGAAGCAAGTATTGATTCCAGACCCGTCAACTCCTGATCATCAATCCATAAAGTTTAGTGCATGTTGTATCCCGGACGTGGCTTGGCAACTGGAAGGGGACATCCTGCGCCGACCTACATCTCACCTCCGAGTATCTCCCCCATGGGGGCGCTGCCAGAGGAACAAGCTCTACACTATTCGCCTGACGTGCGTGATGTAGTAATGTAAACATGAAAAGAAGAGAAGAGGACAAGACTGAGGAAGGAACATCGCGCGCGGAACGTGGCTCATTTCGTATGACACTGCTGCGGTATTTGCCTGGTATTGTTAGGAGAAAATAGAAAACCACCCGTCAGAGTAGTCTGCTCCAGAGAAATTCTCCTCCATATCCATCTATTTAATAGCAAAATGCCCATGCGTGGCTAAGTCAACCGAAAAGCATCCACATCTATTCTAGAATTTCGTGAGAATCCCTCGTCTATTGAAACGAATATGCAGAGCAGACGCGTCCCTCCAACCCCTTTCCGACGTTAAAAATATTCATTGCACTTAATTACTACCATAAATTAAGACCTAAAATTAAAAGGGTCCCCTGGTTCCATTGTCTTAAACGTGAACACTTCGATCAATTCTTAAACGTTCGAATTTGTCAGGTAATTTACCCAATTGCTTTGCAAAATCTCTGGACATGGCAGTACGAGACATGACGTGGCAATGACGAAACGAAATTACAATACGTTACAATGACTTTTCTATGTTTCAATTAATTACCTGCAGAGAAAAATCACAAAAACTCCAGAGTAAGTTGGAAGTAAGGCCTTTGAACTTTATAAACTGGTGGATACAATTAAAGTAATGCATTCTATCTTTGCACCCTCCTGAAAGAAAAAACCACAGAGCTGCTACAAACGTCATTGACGTGATTCGTTGATTGGGAAGAACACAAGTAGGCATGTCCGGCGGAAAAGATTCGCGTTGCATGTAGTCACCGATTTTTTCAGCAAATATTATCAATTATCATAGGATATACCAGGAGTGCTTGGAAATAGTCGATAAATCTCCAACTCATTACTGCGGAGGGGATTTATTCGAGAATTTCCAAAACAGGACTGATATTTAATCGTACTATTTCACGAGTAAAATTTCGTCCAACACAGTTCCAAGTGTGCCAAATATTGAAAATATCTGAAAGCTCTTTTAAAATCAAAGAGGTTATGTTATAGTACATACACGGATTATTGGATATCAATCCAGCAATCGATGTATACTACCTCCTATGATGAGTCACTGTTTATGATTGGCCAGTAGGGAGAAGCATGTAAGAAATATCGGATAAAAAAAGGTATAAACTTTCTGAGATACACCGCCCTGATTGGGATATATTGTATGTGTAATTAAACACTATTGGTTTTAATTTCACGAGTGGAATAGTCGTTCTAAACACATTGATCCCCGCTTATTCCGTAATTCCCATACATGCGTCAAATTTTTAGCGTGCTGAGGAAGCGAGCCTCATCTGTAGCTGTATCCAACGACACTAGCTTTCCTATCCTTGGATCTCTAAGTTTCCTGCCCAATTTTACGGGGAGTTGGAAGTCGCTGGTTGGAAGGGCCTTTCAACTCTCCATCAAATCCGGGACAAAGCTGGAGGGGGACTACTGGAGGAGGGGCCAGTGTCGCCTGGGAACAGCTGCAGGTTAGACTCGCCAACTTCCTTACATAAAAATTCACTAATTTTAGAGAAATACGAAATGTTGAATTATTCATTTATATACATATAATAAACCGCTCAAGAAAGCGCGAACAAAAGCGCAATCTTTCGTAACATACGCGCTTGTTTCCGTCCCGTGCACGCAGCAGATACGCACGTTTGAAGTATCGTTGGCAGCAGTTCGTATTTTAGTTCCTCCACGTAATGGTCTCTCCACGTTATAAGGGATTGATTGATTGTTCGTGATTCCGGGCGCGTCAACTACCGAGGTCATTAGTCTCGTAAATGTAGTGTGTGCTTTTTCATCGGTAGGTGGCAGTGATCTTTCTCAGCTGGATGGCGAGATCCGGCGCCGACCTACCGTCGACTAGCGGGGTTTCCCACAACCAGAATCTCCCACCAGCGGGACACTGCCCAAGCCGGTACAAGCTGTAAGCTCCCGACCGGTCTCCCGGCATGTGTCATGTGTGGTAGTGTAGTGCATGTTAGTGTAAGTGTGTGTGTGTAAGGCGGTGAGGACAGGAAAAGGAAGAGGAAGGAAAGACCGCTCGCGGTCCGTGGCCCGTTTGTTATGGTACTGCTCAGGCATTCGCCTGGTGTTGATCGGAGAAACCACGGAAAACTACCGATCAGAACAGCCGGCCGATGGAATTCTCCTCCAGACAGCGACTAAATTCGACCTAGCTGACAAGCTAGTGCCCAAAGTCCTGCCGTCGTCGGGACTCGAACCTAGAACCTCCCGGTCAGAGGGACTGCAGTGACATCAACTGATGCACTGAGCTATCTCTCCCGGTTATACGAGAGTTGGAATGCCCTGATGGGAAAGGGATTTCGCTGGGCAGTGCGGCAGCGCGTGCGTCGGAAGAGGCGTCCGCTGGGCACGTGCGCAGCGCTTCATTTCCTTGCGCGAGTGCGCGCCTCCTCGCGCGCGCGTCCGCCGGAACGGCCGCCGATCGCCGATGGAAAGCGCCGATGGCAACGGAGCGAGGAAATGACGCGCGCCAGCTCAATCGCCGCGCGCCATCGCGACGCGCACGCCCGCACTTCCGCTCATTCCGCGCCCCCACACTCCCTCCCGCCCCGTCCCGTCGCGCCCCGCTCCGCACCCCACCCACGTGCGAGCGCGCGGAGTGCCTGCGATTGGTTGATGCGGGCGCGTCTACTGCTATGGGCATTAGTCCCGTAATTGTAATATGTTCCCGGAAAGAGGCAGTGTTCTTCTCCTGCTGCAATGGCACCTGCACCGGGGTTTCGCCCAGTATGCTGCTGTCGATGTGAGATACCATAGTAGTGTGTGTGTATGTGTGTGTGTGTGTAGGTGTGTGTGTGGGTGAGTGAAAGTGTGAGAATAGAACAAGGTTGAAAAAGGAAACATCGCGCGATATCCGTGACCCATTTAGTAAGGTACTGCTACTGCATTCGCCTAGTATTAGACGGAGAACTCGCGGAAAATTATCAATCAGGAATAGTCTCTAGAATCTCATCCAGGCAATGAATGAATTCGACCTAGCTTGTACCCAGTGTCAAAAATCCACCACCGTTCAAACTCGTACCTTATATTCCGCCGGTCAGAGATGCCTCATAGACAACGATAATGTTGCAACTGAACTATCTCAGCCTGTGATGGCCTCGGAGCAACAATACCTTCCGTGGGCCAAATAAACGTCTAATAAAGCAGAAGTAACTACTAGGCACCAGTCCTGAGACGTGTATATTGTGTACTGATCGCAGCCGCTTCGCGCCACCGTGGCTCGCCACGAGTACTGGCATGCAAGCGCCACCCAAGTCGGGAAAGATGCCAATCAGTATATTTTGAACGCGTTCGGTTTTCCTAGTAATAGCTCTTTAGAAACCCGCAGCAGCAGCAGAACATCTAAGGACATGAATGAAGTCGTAGGCTTCCGCGGCTGGGGTCTGCCTCCTCGGGCTTGGAAGACCAGCCCTGAGGAAGACCACGATAAGATCGTCGGCAACACAGCCTTCGACGCGGCGTCACCCGGACAGCCAAGATCATTCACGTCTAAGGATATGAAGTATTTTGATCCTGAGAAAAAGATAATGTGTAAAGAAAAAAGTGTTAATGTTAATTATCTTAACATTAATAATTACAATTTTATTTATTTTTCAAACCCTCCTCTAATTCTATCTCACTTGTATTGTAAGTTCCATGAACCGCATTCATTCCTGTTCTCTTGTAGCAAGGTGTTCAACTACATGGAAGAGAGGGTTCATAGTGCCACACGTGCCACTAGTTGCCACTTCTTTGACATTTCTGCTCTAGCCTGAGAGATCTCCTGAGGGTGGTGGGTGCGAAAGCAAAGTCGTCGATTCAAAGTTACCGCTCGGATGAGCAGGAGCCGCGCCCGAGGGTGGCGTGGGGCAGGCACGAGCGGTGGAAACTGGCATCCAGGTGGGGTTGAGCCGGCCACAGAGCACTGGAGGACGCAAGCGAGGAGGGCAGAAGGGCCCATTAACCCCTCTCGTTGGTCCCCCGCGGTCTCCCGACGGAGAGCAGTAACGGCTGTGCGGAATAGCCGTGGAGACAATAATGTGTACGTTGAGGGTGCATGGAGTGGTATAGCAGCTGCTGTGATTTATTAGCATTACCATTATTGGCATTGAATCTGGACTTTCACTATGAGGTATTGTGCTCAGAAATGCGTAAAGGACATCTACTGATGATCTTTGCCCAAGAATTGTTTTTTTAACAGTAAATGGTGACTCAAGCTATATGAAACATGCTTGATAACGGATACTATTTAATAAATCTACCACAAAAAAATTATTTCCCTAACGAAGTCAGAAAGTACTAAAACCTTCAAACAGGTCCTAACTATTTATAACAACAATTCCATTACTCACGTTCCACCCATAAGTCTAGCATGCGTCTGTATTGCCTCCGTCGCAACGACTGCGCCTTTTTTTAACGAAGCTCCAGGTGTTTCTTTATACCACTCCACGGGAATCGAATCCGAACCCCGACGTACAAACAGAGAGCACGCTAGCTATGACTCTCCAATGAGTTTCCACTTCCAGAGTCCTGTACTTTTTAAGGGCACCTTAAATTTTGAGATTTTTTAATATTGTTAACGGAAAATATCTAAGCAAATTGAAATAAATAATTTTTATCCTCCAAATATGTTACTGTACTAAACATTTAGAATGAACTAATTTTAAAAGTGTATGTAATTATTCATTGAAAGCTCAGAGGTTCAAAATTGAATATAAAGGCTTCACAGGGACTTTAATCCCACCCTGGTTTTCTCTATGAAAGCGATTATTTGAGACCAGGTGAATAGGGAGACTACAAATATCACTGAGTGGAGGTGAATTTTCGAGACCACATTTCCGTCATTGAATTAAAAATGTGTCCAAAATTGATTAACTAGTTTGTAAGATCAAAGGTTGGATAGCAAATAGTAGTTCATGCAATTAGTTTTTAATGATAAGCTTTATCACATGAATACACGTTTTGAAATCGAGCGTCGTTAGGAGCGGGATTTTCATATTTGCACGAATGCAATAAAGTAACACTATAAAAGATTTGCATATGCTATTTTTTTGTATGACGACATTATAAATGTATAAGAGAATCAAACTTCATTTTGCGAAACAATTTTTTTATGATGTCTCGGGTATTTGACATCTGTGCGAGAAAATTGAGGTCGGCTTTTACAACACCACAATTATTCGCTGCGATTGGCTGAACATGTGATGACGCAATCATTCGTGCCGTACAAACTACTTCATCATTGTGGTCACAAAATGTCCTTTTGTGAACGATTTCTTGCAACAGAAAAGGTCGTTTATAATGCTGGTATACAAAAATATTTTTTAAAGTTGAATCCGATGCGTTCGAAAACTATATTACTAATTTCCATTCCGCGCATAAATTGAAGGAAAACTGTGTTGCCTCCGGCCATCAGAGAAATGTTTATGATTTTGTTAAATTTTCAGAACTCAGAGAAAATCTAAAAACAATAAGAGAATTTCGAATATGACTGAAAAATGCCCGCATTTGATTCTGATATTACTATTCTCATACTGCACGGGCCGACTAAATTTTCGTACTAATTGCGTCAATGTTTACGACAAAACTGACGTCACGCAATAGCAAGGTTCTAAGGAAGAGGGAGCCAGACATGAAATATTTTCTATTTTTACGTGTTACGTTATGGAACAACTTTTTGATAGCCTTGGTAGATAAAATACCGTTGTAATCCATACACGGACGTGAATTTTACAATTGTAGTGCGTAATACTATAAGACATTGCAGTATTCGTGAAGATTGCCTTTGCTAAAATATTTTATTTATTGTAGTATCATACAACAGTTTGGTGTTCTTGAACAGTCTGAATAGTATTCTTTCGAAAACCCTTCTGTGTGGTTTTGTGCATCAGCATTTTGTGGCTGCAAGCCACTAGTTTTAAAAAAAATTATATTTTCTACAATACTTATGCTAGAACTTTAATAATTACAAGAAAAGTAAGCACAATATAATAATTATTTTCAACTGATCATTAAATGAGAATTGAAACTTTTTGTATTTTTTTAAGACAGATTCACTTTTTCTGCTGCTGCACGACCGACCGTGCAGTCCGTAGAGTTTTCCTACGTTAGAGAAATTCGTGCAGTGGCCTCTGCGTTAATTGCTCTCGTTACAAAAATTAATGAACTCGTTCCGGGAAGCGGCTTCTGGTTTCACCCGGTGGGATGCCACTTCACAGACCTCATCCGGTCGTTATTTGAACAAGTTGGAATTTGAGTTCATCGGACGGCATATGGTAGCGCTCATGGATAATGAAACAAAATATGGCTTCGCATACAGTGAAGTCATCTATCAGACGTCCTGTGTACAAAACGATTTCAATCCCTACGAGTTTTGATAGTCAGGAAATACAGCACGAGCCTGTACAGTCTCATTGGTTATGCAGGTGTCCGGATTTTCGTGACAAAATCACAGAATCTATGTGGCAGCAAACTAAGTTGATTAAAGGTACTAAACAAATAGTACGCGTAAAACTTTTGATACTACCAAAGTACTCTAGTGGGTGGCAAGCTGTGTTTTCCTTACAGTATCACCGATAACGCGGAGTGAATGTCCTAAGCCATTTCAAACGTCATAGTGGCGCTGCAGTCGCTAGGAATTGCGCGACTGGAAATGGCATTAATGTTTTCTTGGAGGCAGTTTGTAAAACTTGTCTTCAATTTTTCATGAAATTTAACAAAACAATCTTGGGAATAATTTTTTCACTGTAGCTTCCGAACATTCTGTACAATGTAGCGTTCTTGTGGGCCATGTGTTTTGGTAGGTTGCTTCTACTGTTTCATCAGTATACAAGAGGCGATACTGCTCATGGGTTCATTTTGTTAATTGATGCATTCATCATACGTTCATCTTCTAGAAGATGCTGGGTTCTGCATTGCGCAAATTTGAACGATATTTTAAATATCAGTACAAAGCTTATTGAATTCATATGGACAAATTACTAGTTTATCCAATTTTCCACTTATTTTGTTTTTACTTTTATTGATAACTGATAAGGTTTTATGATACAGCTTCCACGAAAAAATAAATGTACCTAAATTTAACACTAGGATGATTTTAATATGAATATTTGTTCATTGGTACCGAGATCATGGCTTCGAGCAATTTGGGATTCCATATCTTGTAAAATATACTTATAACATATTAACCGATTACAGATATGTGTGGAGATGTGTTATCAGTTCCTAGAACAATCAGTAACGACCAGACAAACGGCAGCGGAGAACGCGGTTCCTGATATTTTCGTAGAAAGACGCAACTCAAGTCTTACTGAGGCTGAATGCTGAATCTGATAAAACTGTTCCAGTTAAAAGACGTAAGCAGTTAATAGTAGACATTGAAATTGAACCAACCTTCGGAAAAGCATAACATATTTGTATTTGAGAGAACATTCTCTGAACTTAAAAGATTATTTCAACTCGTATCTTCCGCAAAGAACGCAGTTTTCATCGCAAATATTATTCTCAAGCTCTTGTCATAGAGAATATATCACTGAGGCTCCAAGAGATTAAATAAATAGCACTATTTTGTAAGCATTATCGTGGTTAAAACTGTTTTCACACAGCAGACCACATAATGCTTCGTTCGATTTTAATTTTCCAATCGTCTTCATCAAACGATTTGCCAGTTAATGTCACCAATTTGTAGAACTCTGGACTTCTATGTCATTCCAAGAAATTGCTATGTCACAGCCAGTGACAAAGAGTGTACTGAGGGGAAGCAGTCTGGTGCTCCCAAGTAACGAAACACGTGTCTTATGCACCATTTTAGGAGAACTTCATTGGTTTTCAAAGAGCCTTTTTGAAGAAAATTGTGCGCGCGAACGCGCCCTGCCGGGACCCTTTCCTTTCCGGGACCTTATTATTGCCCACTCAGTTTTCCTCCCGATCGCGTATTTATTTTTAATTGCCTAGAAAATAAAATCATAGTTGCCAAGAACAACGAAATAAATTTTGATGTATATAGTTGTAAAGGACATACAATTACAGAGCACCATTCAATTAACATTCTTCAATACACACTTTCTTATAGAAAACGAAAATGTTTGTTAGAAAACACACACTGGTATATTACTGACTGTGAATAATGTATGATGAACATATGATTGCACTGATATTTAC
Source organism: Acheta domesticus (assembly GCA_031308135.1). Taxonomy (NCBI): domain Eukaryota; kingdom Metazoa; phylum Arthropoda; class Insecta; order Orthoptera; family Gryllidae; genus Acheta; species Acheta domesticus. The sequence goes on along the minus strand of JAHLJT010009419.1, from coordinate 81,425,828 downwards.
CAGTTTTGATCTGATGATGGTAGATGCAAATTATAATATAAAATTAGTGAGAAGATACCCGTTGCATTATTATAAATGTCGACTCTACACTTCTGGTATCTTGAAACATAATCCATATTTCTCTATTAATCTGTCATCGGAGTAAAATACTCATTTCTCGATGCAAAGCCTTTCACTAAATTTTGGAACGAGAAAAACGCCATTTTGATAGCGTCATAAAATGTTGATGGAAAAAGGAGGGATAAAAGCGTATTAAAAAGAATAATGGACACGAGATGAAGATCAGGCCAAATTAATTATGTTGTAAAATGTAGATAAAAACGACGTAGGTCCTACATAAAAGTATTAATACATATAACGACTTTTTTCAGAAATAATTTATCATATGCAGATTGAGATCTCTGTAATTTTACATACTTATTACATGCTTTCTAAAACTTATGTGATATTCGTGCTTCAGTATTATTAGTAATTATTCAAATATCGATAACACTGGTCTACAAAAATAAACATTTTTTTTCTTTCAAAAGAATGAAAGTAACCGATTCTATAAGTATTTTTCATACTGAATTCGAATATCATTTCAGTTTTTCCCCGTCAGTCAAACGTTTTGTGTGATATGAATTTGAACTTTTTATAATTTTTAATAAATTCATTAACCATCTATCCCACCTTAAATGGTGTACTACTAGTCCTGGATTACATTCTGACTACTCATCCTGTAACTAGAAAGTGATAATGATTATTTTCGGGCATGTTCTGTATTTGGAACATCTCTCTCCTTGGTCCCATGCTACACAGGCAGCCAACATATTAGAACTACTCTTGCATTAGAAAACGTTTTCCATTGTAGAAATTTACTGACGAAAACGTTCACCGTACTCATCGCTGAACTCATCACTCGCCCAAAATTTTCCCGTTGAAAGTCTAAGTCAGAGTTTAAGAAGTGAATTTTCGAAGACATGTTACATCCCAAAGCTTCATAAGAATGCAGAAGATCAGTCTCTATGTCCAGTAATTGTCTACTTTATGGTTTCCAAGAAAAGTGCAATACAAATTTTTGAAAGACAGCCAGGATGCTTTTTCCCATGGATTTAAGTTCTTTAAAATGTTCAGAGCCATTAATGACCACATTTGTGGTTCTAAAAATCCCTTCTTTCAATTTAGCATTACTTTGGTAAAGTTTGATTTCAAGTACAAGAATCCATCACAAAGTTTATCCATAGCTTCTACGAAATTTTTCATTCCTCCTAATTTAATACGCAATGGAGGTAAACACTCTCTTCTGGTCAGGGATACAGAGATTCCTTTAATGTGTCACACAGAAATAACAAACTTAGATGATCCTTCGGTTACCTCCAAATCATAGGAGTTGCAAATGGTATATGATTTGTAACATTTTCCATCAAGACAACAGTCTTAACATACAAAACGTATATTTGGGTCCTAGCTCTTTTCAAACTCACCAACTTGACAGCAAAAATGCCAGCCATATTGAGAACGTAATGTTGATAACACTTTTTCGCAAGTGGCGTTAAATTTCACCTCTGAGTCTTTCAAGTCAGCTCTCCACGAACACAGCAGAAATTATCTGAACGATTTACGCTCTTTCTTGTTATGATGAAGATACAAAACACAGATTTCACAGTGCACCTCTGTACATAAAGGAAGGAGATTAGTGATATTCCTGCTAACAAGCTCTTAGACACTTCAATATTGGAAAAAAAACAATTCCAGATTAACTGGTCTGAGCATGTCAGAACATGAATAAATCTACACATTATTGCCTGTTGGGGGTTCAGCTTGATATTATATATAATTTCCTTAAATACAGCTTGAATAAAATCGCTACATATAAGGCAAAGTTTCCTATGAAAGGTCAAAGAGAATGTTAAAATCAGATTTTAATAAGTAGCTGACACAAAAAAACTGCCTGATGGAAAAATTTTGAATACATATCTGAATTCAGTGAGAAAAAGTGCACTAGATTCACTAATCAGATTTCTTGTGAAGAAAACCTTGTCGACTAGTGTAATCTAACGTTATATTGCATTTTCAATTTTGAGAACGAGAGGTAGGAATTGTGATGGAAATTACGAGTAATTGGTTATTGATTTAGGCAGTGGAGCATCCAATGCCTGAGAGCTTATGAGGCCAGTCCCCCCTTCCAGAAACTGATGTCACATAATTACAAATACACCTAGTATTTACTTCAATTCTGAAGTAGTAAAAGCATTTACTACCAAGCAAAAGTATTTTCTTAATTTGGTGTCAATAATCTGTTACATTTACTAGAAAGTAAATGTTGTGAAAATAAGTAAACGCTCGTATCGTGAGGAACTATTTGCTAGGTTAGGTTTACCCAGCTTATTCAGTTTGTTGGTGCGTTACAGGAAAGAAATGAATTCTTCAGATGAGATATCTGAGAACAACGGAAGTTTCGTGAGACTTGAAGCATTTGCTTCCCTCTCTGAATAATTGCTCACTAACTGATCTGTTGCGATTGGTGAATTTTCGCCTTTTTTGTTTGTCAGCGTTACCACACGACGCTTGCTCGTTCCTTATGGCGTCGACTGCGTTAGTTTAAATCAGGGCTGCCCAATTGGTGGCCCGCGGCCGCAAGCGGCCTGCGATGTCATTTATTGCTGCCCGCGAAAGGTTTACGGTCAAAACCTGAAAGCTCCTTGTATCTATGTCGGGCGAGAACATTATACATGAACTAGTGCACGCGCCCTGACGTGATCAGTGCCCCCTTAATGTAAAAATAAGTTAAGTTTAAATTTATGTATTTTTTCAATTAACTCCGTCATCCCAAAGTGTTTTACTCAGTTATGCACGGTACGGCTTGATATCACGTATGCTTTTTATTCCCCCCTTCCCCCGTTTCACGAGTAGCCAGGCAAACTGCCGAGATCAACAACACGGGGAAGTCAGATGTAGATCGTCCGAATAATGAAAATATGGCTCGCAACCATACTACCGGTTTGAAGCAATTACTTTGAAAACTCGAGAAAGAAGTAATGGCTCATTTTTATTCATATCACCCTAAGGCTGAGAAGGAAACTGTATACTCCGCGATTAATAAGTTCGAACAGGTTTGTGGAAAACCAGTGTCATTACACCAAATAATTTGAAAAAAGAGGCTAAGTAGGCCTGGACAAAAAGCAGGAAACAGAAAAATTATTTTGATGCCTTGAGGGGGGGCTAATAGCAGACGTTCAGAATCCCGTGTTTGAGACAAAGTGCCCGGTACCTCACGACGAAAAGGACACTTTTTATATGAATTTAAATTTATTTTATTTATTCAATTCCTAAATATAATCACAAATATTTTACGTAGGGTGTATCTTCGTAGGCATTAGCGACGACAGTTCTTTGGAGTAAATGCCTTTCAGTTGAGATATTCATTAGCATGAAGTCGAACAGTAGTAACGTCCCTATGACCAATTGCACTGAGGAACTTGAAACGGTGAGCTCATAAAGCTTGCGCAATATCTTCATTATTTTGGAAAACTTATCTAAATATGAAATTTGTCAATTATTGTTTGCATAACATTTGGTATCGTCTTCTATATACTGTGTAACAGTTAACAGCGATGACTTTTACTATTCAAATTTGTAAACTTGGATCACTTACAAAACATAGTAAAATTTCTAGTCTTCGAACATTTGGCAGAGTACCATCTCGTTCTTCCGTGGATTTGCCAAGCAAGTGTTCTGAAAACCACTCTACATTCTCTCTATCAAATCTTTTCAGTAACCAGTCCCGGAAGTTACGCGAGTGCGGTAGTTTTTTGTGGTCATAAATTAAAGAATTCATCCATTATTGCGCAATTAATACACAATTTCTTGTATAAGATCGATCGACGACTGGTAGGTTTCTTGAGGGTCTCCATATCAGAATGAAAAACTCAACTGCAGGTTAAAAAGAGTACCTTCTGTTACGTGACGGAAGTCATTGCACGAGTTCGAACTTGTCAAGAGTTTCTGTTATGCACTTTATATGGAGTTTGGGATGGACAAATGCACTACTTTAAACGTTTACCACGAACGAGTCCAAAACGGGGGGGGGGAGAATATGCAAACATCTGGTGATACGATTATTAAAAATCTCGATACTGAGTATTCCTGCAAATATCTAGGAATATACAGTTGTTGGGAATTTTTGATATAGACATTAACAAGAAGATTGAACTGAACGACCTATCCACAGTAAATGAAGTCTGCAAAATATGGATCAATTCACGAACCAAAATATCTGCTAATAAGACCACAGCTAAAAGAAAAGCTACGTTGGTATTTCCTGTCCAACAACTCGTCTGTTGAAAGCCATCTGTAATCAGAATATAAAGATAACTCCATGTCTGATACAACTAAGCAAATATTTTGATTACTTGAACAATGAAGACCGCGTAATGTCTGGAAAAGAAAACATCACGGTAGACTTTTTGCTACCTTAACTTCGAAGAACATTGATAAGAAGAGCTCAATGGAGGGGTTTCGAGCCTTGGGCCTCTTCATTAAGACTGAAGGATTCCTTTCCTCACTCAAAAGCAAGTTTTTAAAAATGGATAATTAAAAAATTCATTATTAGTCAGCAAATTGACAGTCGATATGTCGATGTAAACGAGTGAACCCAGCAGATTTGCTGCGGATTCATCCTTCTCTATTAGCTCAAATAGAATATCTTATGAGACGTAACTGCGTCACCAAAGTAATTCACCAGACTCTTGCCAAATGATATGATCTCGTAGAGAGTGAGAAACCTTGTCACGAATGTAAACCAGGACAAGTAATCAGCAATGATAGATCTCGAATTCTTTGGGATAGTGTAATCATTACTGATTGAACAGTGAAAGCAAATAGACCAGATATTGTTTAGTTTGAAAAAATCTAAACAACGTAAATGATTGATGTTGCAGTCCATACAAATCACAGGCTTGTAACAACTATTGCTGAGAAAAGGAAATCCCAACCTCTGGCTGTTGATTTCCTGAAAGTGGCATGTGTGGATTGCGTGCATTGGATGTGCTCCAAATGTGGTCTAAAGTCCATTGGAAGTGACTGTTGTATACCTTATGTTATGGATGTAACAAGACAAAAGAAAGGTACAAAGAAATGTTATGTTGTTAGTTTAGTATTTTTTATTGATCTCTGAAATACATCGCACACTTCTACGTATCAATAATAAATAGTAAATAAATAATTACTCATTATTAATGGTGTCACAGTAATACTTAAGAATGTAATGGTGTTTCATTTACTTTTATAAACAGATTTTTTCTGAATGAATCACAAAAAATTATTTAATTTTGTTTTTTTACTGTAAGCATTTCAATTGAAGTGTCTAATTGAAAAGAATATAACTTATTCAGCTTATAAAAACAAGGAGTGAGTAAACTCATAGTAATCCCAGCTTCAGTAAAATACACCGAGAAAAGTTGACAAGACACTCCTAATCAGCATACTGCGATTTTTCTAACTTTCTCTCTCAAGGCCCATCTTCACGATGGAATATGTAACGGTATTTCGCGTCTTTCTCAGCCGCTATATGTCGCATGATTGCGATCGTGCTTTCGATCATGCAACTTCTAGCGGCACGACCGAGGAAGATGCGAAATGCCGTGTGATATTGCATCATGGCCATAGGGGCATGAGAGGCAGAGTTAGAAAAATCGCACTATAAGGCACAGAAGCAAGTAAAAGAGACATGAGGTTAAGCATTGGAGGTGCTGCCACATTAAGCTAGTTTCTTCGGGCAGTGAACATTACGAGATGCACACTAATTTGTCATATCACGGTCGTTCTTTGCAATTTTCAAAGGTCTGGTATCGTTCTTTTTTATTAGTTAGTACAATTTAATAAGTGAATAGCAATATGTCTGAAAGTACTGTTGTAAAAATTAATTTTACGAGTTTTTTATCTTGATGTCACGACAGATGTATGAAACCAAATAATGTAAAACTTTGGAGAAATAAATAGAGTCATGTTCTCACAGGACAAATATAAACAAACATAAAAATAAAATAAATGAATACATTAAAGTAAAATCATTCAGAAGATAAATTATTTTTACTGTACCCCGTCATTTTATAAGTTATTGTAATCACTAACGAAAGTAATGATTACTTTTTATTGAAAAGACTGATTAAGTTCTTCCAACCATTATTTATATTATTTTTTTAAAAATTGCGTAATTGAAAGCGATGAAAGTTGCCAAAGAGTAGGGAGGCGCTTGCACGTTGCTAGGGAGGCGAAGGAAGCTGGCGTGAGATGGTCAAAATTGTAAGGAACGAAAGTGGGGCTTTCGTGCGAGAGGCAGAAAGAAATCCGCTGCGCCTGCGAGTGGGCGGGGGACGGGGAGTCCGCTCAGCCGAAGAGGCGGTGGCGGCGGCGCTCGCCGGTGTTCTCGGTGACGGGCGCCGGGGTGGGCGGGTAGGCGTAGGGCGGGGCCGTGGAGGGATAGGGGCCGGGCGCGGGGGCGGGCGCGGGGGTGGCGGCGCCCGGGGCCGAGCAAGGGCACGCGTCGATGGTGTGCGCCTTGAGCCAGCTCAGGTAGCGGTTGACGCGCGTGTACACGCCCGGGTAGTTGGGCCGCGCGCAGCCGTCGCCCCACGACACCACACCTGCGCACAGAGCAATTCAGTGGTACCTTGTTCACATATAACCACACCATACTCGTTTATTGATTGATTGGAATGATTTATTGATTGATTGATTAGAAAACGCTACCACCGGAAGTATTCTTAAGTAGCGAAATAAATATTCTATTCTGTTCTATATAATGGTCTGTTAGTAAAAAGTGTAATGTCAGGAGTGATTTTTAATGCTTTGGACAAAATATTATTTTATATAATCGTGACAAGACAGCTGTTAAATTGGTTTGGAACCTTAACATTGCACAAAATGAATACTTCAAAATCTCGCTCATGAAAGGAGCATCTGTTAGAGCACTATGATATGAAGATATAAGAAATATTTGAATTATACAATGTTTACGCTACTATGCACCATTCATCTAATTAGTTTATCATTTATTAGTTAGTAGTTTAACTGAATTTGATTATAAAACAAATATTTATATTTTCCGCATAAATAAGATCCTATACTTCACTGAATACATAACTAACAATATGATTTGCTTGTCAGAAGTGTTTATAGAAATTTTATGCTCTTACTAGTTAATCTATTCAGTTTCGGTTATCGGTTAATCTATCACATTTTACACAGTGATACACTGTGTCTCAGATACAAAGATATTTGTAGAGAAATGTTCACTTCAATTTAGGCTGAAAATCCATCGTAGTAGATAATGAGAAAACTAAGATGTGTTTTCTTCTCACACAATTTTCAGATACACCTGTGAAGAAATCTATTAACGAAAAACCAAATAGCTATTTGCAATATGGAACTGTGTTTGAAATACAGCATCAGCCACGCCTCAAGAAATGGAGCAGTACATATATTTAACCGAGAGAGGTACATTTGTTAAAATATCTTTTTAAAATCACATCTTAGTGGATTTAGGAGGCGAGATTACTGCACTAAACTTTCAGTGCTTGCAAAACGTCTAATATTTCTATATTTTACAATGCAAATATAAAATAATGCTAATAGAAATCCTCACTTAAGAATCAAGTGAATGGAGAGGGGAGTGCGAGGCAGGGCAGGGCAGAACTTACCAGCGATGCACATGAGTTTGTCCATGGGGACGTGCAGGGGGCCGCCGCTGTCTCCCTGCGAAGCAAACACACAATTGGTCATCCTATCCACACAACAACACGAACGTTTCACGACCGATTCACACAAGAGTTGATTAATTTTAACGAAGCTGATTCACACACGTCGCGCAGACAATTACATTGACTCATTTGTGCGGTAATAAAATTAGTGCAATGAGTTTGTGAATGGATGTATTAATCACAAGTGCTACATGATTAACAATAGGATAAATATTGACTATTAGTGAGTATTCAACCAGAGGAAAGAATATTAAATGCCGTTAAATTGCAGTAATAATACTCTTTGTTCGTGAGCTTTCTGCCATTTTTGCTTTAGTGAGAACATTGTATTTGATTGAAACATATGCAGCGATAGAACAGGCAAATGAACAAACATTCAACGAAATTTATTTAGAAAGTAATAATAGGATCAGTGAATACACAGTATTAACACGAACACTTTGTAGCATTTGTGAAACTAAAGCTGACGCTTGGAAATGAGAGGACAAAATGAAAAACAATGTCGTTTCTACCGTCACGAAAAGTAAGAGAAAAGAAGGAAAAGAATAAGATTGTGAATGAATTGAGAGTGAGAAAGACACAAATACAGAGAGGGAAAGAGAGAGAGAAACCTGTGGGAAAAGGTGACACGATGGAAGGTAAATAGGAAAGAGGTGAAGAAAGAGGTGAAGAGATTCAGACGCTAAAGGAAGTCGACGTCAAGGAAAAGACGAGAAAAGGAAAGGATAATAGCAAAACTTTGCATTGTGAAAGGCGGACAAAAGGAGACAAAGAAGAAAGTTTCCTGAGCGGGAGACGGGGGAAAGGCGATGAAGCATGAGGAAACGGACCACGTGGAAGTGGGGAAAGGATAAAGATAGGAGACAAGAGTAAGGCCAAGGAGTAAATAAAAAAGAAGAATATATATATAGATCAAAGTGAGAAACGTGAATGGAAGGAATGTGGGAAGAGGTAAATTACAAGCGGCAATGGAGGCAAATATTGACCAAGAAGGAAGTAAGAAAGAAGAAGATGTAAAAAATTGTCTACGAAGGAAATGTGAGGGAAGAACGAGGAAGTGAGAAGCAGCTACAGAGATATATAAGACAGATGAAGTAATAAACAAAATTAGTAGAAGCAAAGAAACAAGTGGAAGAAAAAAATGACGAAAAGGAAATGTCAGTGGAGCGTATCCGGGAAGTGAGAAGCAGCAACTGAGGCAAGTACAAACCAATGAAAAAGAAAGAAGGAAAGAAAGCAGAAAGAAATGACGAAAAGGAAATATGAGTGGAGCGCAAGCGCGAAGTGAGAAGCAGCAACTCAGGCAAGTATAATCCAATGTAAACGAAAGAAAACTGAAAGAAAAGGACGAAAAGGAAATATGAGTGGAGCACAAGTGAGACGTGAGAAGTAGCAAGCCATGCAAGTATAAGAAAAGAAATAAGAAAGAAAACAGAAAAAAAGGACGAAAAGGAAATACGAATGGAGCGCAAGCGAGAAGAGAGATGCAGCAACTGAGGCAAGTATAATCTTGTGAAAAAAGAAAGAAGAAGAAGACGACGAAAAGGAAAGAAGGAGTAGCGTAGGTCGAGCGAGGGGAGGCCCACCTGGCAGGAGTCCTTGCGGCCCTCAGGGAAGCCGGCGCAGAGCATGTTGTCGGTGATGCGGCGCGTGCCGTAGCCCGTGCGCCGGCACTCGTCGTTGCTCATCACGGGCACCTCCACCTCGCGCAGCACCGGCGACACCGAGCCGCCCTGCGACGTGGTGCCCCAGCCAGCCGCCACCGCCCGCGCGCCCGTGAAGTTGCGACCTGCGCGCACCACGCCACCGCGCTCGGGTTTATTCATTTACTAGGAAAACCCGGCAGACGTTGTTCTGCCCTTCATCTCCCACCAGGACCCATGACCTCCACGGTCGATGGTCTCCCCTCCCCTGCAGGAAGCGCGTTCCGTATAAATAAACGTATGCAACAAAATGCTCCCTTCCCATCACCCTCTCACTGTCTCTCCCTCCTTCCCTCACCCTGTCTCTGTCTGTCTGTCTGCCGCTCTCTGTCCTTCTCATTCACATTTAATGGCTGATTCTGCACATCTCTGAGCAGATGAGGTAATATTGGGAAGTGCCGGACCAGCAAAAATGCAATACATAGAATGTTCAAGAAGGTTTCATCCTGTAGATTACGGTGTGAGAAACGTTTCGTGGCCTTAAAAAATTTAGTTTAGTAAGGCCAAAGAACGCATCGTTTAGGAGTTATTTAACGATATAGATTCAAAATCATGCCGAATGAGTTGCGGGTTTCATTTGACGTAAATATTTAGTTTTGTTCTACAGCGCCATGTAGTGGACTTACAACAGATTTAACAGCACATAAACCTTCTCGGTGAAAAAACATGTGCAAGTGCCAACTTTTATGGAGATTGGTCCCACGGTGTCAAAGTTTAGCTCTTATATATATATATATATATATATATATATATATATATATATATATACCAACATCCTCTTTTATATACATAGATTTATAGATTTATTTATTTACGTGAAAAACACTTAAAAACTGTGTGACGAGCTATGGGGAGAAGTGAATTCTGTGCTCGTTTTCATAATTCTGTGATCTCTATCCCTAGCCACATTCTACTCGAATTTTGAATACAGAAAAAAGAGCGTTTTCTTTTACTTTCTTGATAAAGTATTCGCTCCTATACAATAAAATCAATTTTCAAAGGTAAATTAGCTATAAATTTGTGCCCTTAACCCTCATCATGTACTTCATGAAAGAATAATATTTTTTGCCGCGACAATACGGAGAACGATAATTTGAATAACTATATTTCCCACTGAAATTTAGACGACGTCCCCAAATAATGATGTTACATCCATGTTCAGAATACACGATCACTTTTCTTTTTAATATTTTGCCTCCTTTTCGCAATATCGACTCTTAGCCATCTTTCGGGCATTGAGCGAGTACATATATGGAGTAATCATCCTTTAATCTAGTCAGTCATCGTCAGTCGCAGTCAATGATTCCCTCCTCTAGGTAGATTCGCCATCGGGCCACCGCCCCAGCCGGGACAAGCTCTAAGCTCCCGACTAGTCTTCCGTCATATGTTCTGTAGCACGAAAATCGATGTCTATTTCAATTTATTTTGTATGCATTGCGTCAATGTATTATAAATTTAGTACTCAATAATAATGGTGTCATTAACCATTGTATCAGAACTTACTTAGGTTTCTCGCTGGTAGGGTGCCCCAATAAACAAATTTGTATATTATTTCACCAATATGTCAAAATATGTTAATATTACATATCGCAATTGCGAAGTTCATAATTTCTTTAAAATTAATTTTGATTGCAAAGCTGATTATATCAGTGATAATAAAGAGCCCCAAACTTTGACTATGCTTATGGCCCCTGCACATATCATCCGGTCCTGCAAGCAATGTCGCAATATTGAAAACAATTTATTCACACAGGTTGCTTCGCCTCTCTGCAGCCTTCAGTCCACGAGTCCAGCCTCTACCGTCTTCACCGTCGCCACCTGTTCCCTTTCTAATTTGCCGACAGATCTACGGAAAATTTGGACGATTGCTTCTGGCATGCAGAAAAGACGAACTGTCGCCCCTGGAGGATTTTGAAAGCAGACGTAATCGAAAATGATTTTTCAACCGATGAACTACATATAACTGATTATTTTTTAATATGATTGAGCATACAAATTTTCACGGCGGATTATATCCTGCTTTTGATCTGCAAATACAGCTAAATTAAAGACGGCTAGAATTCTAGAAAACTAGTAACATTATATTTATTTCTCTTTCACCAACGTTGTAAGAATATTGTGCTTTGATATTAGAAAATACGAAGTCTTTAATGTTGGAATATAAAGTTCAGTAAATCTATTTTCTTACCCCCATCAAGAATAATACAATATATGCAGAAAACTATAATAAAATGTATTTGTTCCGATTAAAATAATTAGAAAAAATATAAAATAGTTTGCCTCCAATACGCGAGAATAGCGCTATGTGTTCTTGAAATGCAGTATATCGTGAAATCATCCGGCCATTCTAATTACAATTGGGATCGTACTGATTCACAAGGTTGCTTTAAGTACTGTGCATGGTGATGTTCCAGTAGCAAACGGACGTTCCATGTTATATTTCATAAACACTTATTATAGTTTACAGCAATTACCGTTTTATTACAGAGTTCAATCCCCTGAAAACAGAGCTGCCTTTAATTCAGTGAAGAGCGGTGGTCAAGTAACCAAATAAATTTAATGTAATTACATGAAAATCGATTGCAGGTTTAGTTTATTTCATGTGTCACGTCCATATACATTTAGTGTGCAAATTTTGCAAATGAATGCATCTGCATGTCGCAACGAGTAATTCATTTAATGAATGAAAAGAGCTGTGTAGAAGTAATGGGTGGCATTTAGTAATACTTTCAACATTTTCCAAAGGGAAAATTGATTAAATCTACCAATCAAATTATTTACCAACCAGTTTAAATAATTTTTTATATTTACTGAAAATAAAATTACTTCAAGATAGTATTTAGACGTGATGTGAAACTGATTAAAGCGCTTCGGAAGCGGGGCTGGGCGAGGAGGAATGCGGTGGAATGGAGTTGGGAGGGACACAGGGCGGGGCAGGAAGAAACGGAACTGTGAGAAGTGGCGTGGCGGGTGTGTGGCGTGGTAAGTACTAGACGGTGAAGGGCGAGGAAGGTAAGGGGTGGAGAGTGGAGGAGTGGGGCGGGGCGGGCAGGAAGGAGCGGAACTATACTTCATTCTTTTTTTTTTTGGCGCGTGGCGGTGTGTCATCAAAATGGAATATCTCACGGTATTTCGCGTCGTTCTCGGTTGTGCCGCTAGGAGTCGAATGAACGCGACTGTATCGACCAGTGCTGGCGATCATGCGACTCCTTGCAGCACAACCGAGAACGACGCGAAATACCATGAGATATTCCGTTTTGATGACATCCCCCCACGTGCCAAGAAAGAAAAACCGAAGTTTAGGAGGAGTGGCATGGCGGGTGTGTGGCCCGGTGTGACCTGGAAGGTGAATGGCAAGGAAGGGAGGGCGAGAAGGAACGAGTCTGGGAGGTGTGATGTGGCGGGGAGCGGGGCAGTACGCACCGTAGGGCGGGAGGCAGACGGGCCGCAGCAGCTGCTTGTAGCCCAGCGGCGCCTCGCCGTCCAGGCGCAGCAGCGCGATGTCGTTGTTGAAGTTGGTCTCGGAGTAGCGCTGGTGCTTCACGGCGTACTGCACCTTGTAGTCCATGTGCGGCGCCTCTGAATCGGTGTTGGCGTCGTGCTCCAACAGACGCACTGACACTTGCTTCACGTCGAACCTGCAACGCCACGCCGCACTCATTCCTGGGACAGGTTGTTCCACCACAAGCGGCGGTGCGGCGGATTGGTTGAAATAGTAAAACGGCGGGAAACAGTTTCAAATATACAATATCAGAAGTTTGGATCAAAGGTATCTTTACCTTTTCATCTCCATTTTATGAATTAAATTTTAATATTTCTCAAAAATTATATTAAAAAGCAACGAAGCTCTTCTAGAATCTGAGAATTCCAAGGCGGAAACGCTGAACGCCTCTGTTTGATCTCCCAACTTCGACAAGTGTTTGAGTCTGATTGAGATTTATAATCTTACTTAAAAAATAAAAATTAATAAGACGTTTCTAATAATTGAATTTCAGCTGTTAAAATTGAAAAATGATGCGTCGGCCCTTTGCATGTAGTCGGTTGAAGCAGTGACCGTAATACGGAGGGCGTGAGTTCAATTCCGTCATTAGGTATCGATTCATCATGTGCGTTCCTTGAAGGAAGTCCGCATTTATTCATAGCCGCTTATAACGCATTTCAGCTGAAATCCTCTGTTATCCCTTTTAGATCAAGTACTTGAAACCGGAACGGGCCTGTAGGGTACCTCGATGCATTAACGAAAAAAGTCCTTGTTGTTGCGTGTGGGCTATTTCAGGCAGCCGACGTGCGGGCAGAGAACCATCGCTCATGTGCAGCAGATTTAATTGGAAGGACTACGGGTTATGAAACTTTTACAGTAACGATAGTAAATAACACGCGATATAAACGATTCGCTGTCGTGAGTTCCCTAATCTAATAAACAAACAGAAGTCAATTATACAGCAGTTACTTAAAGTGTTGTGTTGTTTACACAGATTTTGTTTTATTGTCTTGTGAATTTGCTGCTACCGGTATTTCATAGAGAATTCTATTTAGGAGCCAAAACGAATCACATGTCGTCTAACCGGCCTCGTACAGTCGACCACAGTGTCTGTACGTCCATCCCAAACATGAACCAGTTTATTTTCACTGCAGAAAATGCATGTAATATAAACATACGCAAGTCCTATTTGGGGTTCAGCAGCCAAATCCCACATCCACAGACTCCAAATGTTTCAAAATAGTTTCCTAAGGATCATAACCAAGACCCTGGTTCATACCCAATGATCTTCTTATCTCGAGCTCGGCATACCCCCCATCACACCTTCATCAAACAATCCGCCCTTAGGTTTTACCACAAAATTCCTACTATCCCATATGCCCTACACTTCCAATTTAGGAAACAAACCCCAAACAGAGCACGCATCCGCAGGAAACTTCCCAGACCCACCCTAAACCCCTAGCACACAAAGCTCCTCTAAATAATTCTAAGTCCAAATTATGATATCTATGTTTACCTCAACTCTATAACTCGGTGTCTAGTTTACTCAAACACATTGCAAAAGAGGCTGTACACCTGAATGCAAATAAAATGAAATTAAAAAAAAAGGGACATGTGGATGGTGCGACGCCGGCGGGAACCCCATTCCCGGCGACCTCTGGGCCTCGGCGGCGGTCGCGGCGCCGAGGTCGCGCCTAAGTGGCCAGCGCGCGTCCTCGCGCCACGCGAGCCCCGCGCGGCTGCCGCCAATAACCGCCCCCCTCCGCCCCTCCTCCCCCTCCGGCCAATTGCCGCGCCCGCGCGCGCGCGCTTCCGCCCGCACCCGCTTCCGGCGGCCCACGCAGGCCCTCGCGCGCGGGATGCTCGCGCTGCCAGCGACAAACGTTTGCGCAGCTTTTCTCTCTCGGTATGAATCAGTGAAAAACTACTGATTGACAGTGACTATACACTGATGGTGTCAGTTATAACCCAGCCACTGACAATCAGTGAATGGAGCTGGACAAGCCAGTGAAATTTTGGTCCACTTTTTGAATCAGTGAAACTTCTACTGCTTTGAATCAGTGAAATCTGTGACAGCTAATTGAACGTGACGACTGAACGATCAGTGAGCGATGGTGGCGCGGCACTTTTACCACTGACGACCAGTGAAATGCTGGCGGTCATTATGAAATGGTTCGCATATTCGCTGATTGTCAGCGAAACTATCCATTTCGACTGAAGATATCAGTGACTTCGGCGCTCACTGTTTGAATCAGTGACAATTTCACTGATTCAGATTCAGAGAGTCGGTAACACCGAAGAACCCTCCTGACTCCGGATTTGAAAACTGGATGAAAGCGTCACAGAACAGTGCCTCCGAAACGGTAAATATCTTCAGTGTTGATAGAATCAGTGATTAGAGTCCGAAAAATCAACCAGGTCATTTTAATATCAGTATTCAATGAAATGAATTCAAACGGTTGAAATTGAAGGAGGAAAATTGGGGTTAATTCTGTTTGAGATTCTCCTATGTAAAATGCAATAAAAATGTGACTATTTATGAATTATTGTGTCCCGCAAGACTAAATCAGCATCGGTGAAACAACCATCCACAAAAAAACACGTACCGAATTTCATTTCTGAATACAAAAAGCAGAAAATATCACTTCCAGTCTATTTGAAAACATATCCTCATCTAGAATATCCCAACGTTCAGTCTGTGCATGAAGCTACCTCACGAGCATGCAGGAGCAACCGGTCCTGGAGATGATCGTAGGAAAGAAGCGCTTCCACACGAACTCACCCGTGCAGACAGTGAGCGGCGGTGAGCACGTATTTGGAGTTGATGAGGGAGCCGGCGCAGTAGAAGCGGCCGCGGTAGAAGAGCTTGGCCATCCACGGGTACTGGTTCACCTGCGTCTCCTGCCCGCCCACGATGCGATTCTTCTTGTTAGGCATCCCGCACTCTGCACAGGAGAGCTCTCTTAAGGCTGGAGACTCATAGCGTTCTTAAGAAAAATACAAGGCCGAGAAGAAAAAAAACATGGCTTCCGATGAACCAATAGATTGGTGAGGAAAACATATACAAGATTTTCCACAAGTTCTAGCGTTTCAAATACAAAAATTTGACGATTGGTGTTTGACTTTCGAAATGCGACTGAAAATGTAATATAATTCATACACAACATTTTTTATGCGGAAAATTCAACTCATTATTCGATTACTATTTAACGCGTAAGATTTGTTCTATTAGACACGATACAGTTGTAATGTTGTAATATACATAAAGTTTTAAACGTATCCTAACTGTAAATATAACTTTTGTTTCCTGAAAATTCGATCTTTACTAATTGTTAACGTAAAGATGAGAGACTTTTATAATAGCATGTGAGTGGATAAGATGCACCAGTATTCCAATCAACGTTAAGCGCACGCTGGGGCCTCACCGCAGGGCTGGCAGTCCTTGGCGGGCACGAGCGTGGGCTCGGGGACTTCCGGCGCCGCCGCCGCCGCCCATCCAGGAGCTGCCCACGATGGAGAGGAACCACTGCCAGAAGGAGGCGCGGCGCTCCCACGCAGCCGCCTCCTCCGCGCCCATGCGCGCGCCCCGCAGCGCCTGCGCACCAAGCCACGCCGGTTTCAAGGGCCGGCCCTGCGCCATGCACTCGCTCTCAAGGGCCGGCCCTTTGCCATGCACTCACTCTCAATGGCCGGCCCTTCGCCATGTCCACGCTACCAAGGGCCGGCCCTTTGCCATGTACACGCTACCAAGGGCCGGCCCTTCGACATACACACGATCTCAAGGGCTGGCCCTGCGCCATGCACACGCTCTCAAGGACCGGCCCTTCGCCATCCACATGCTCCCAAGGACCGGCCCTTTTCCATGTACGCGCTACTAAGGGCCGGCCCTTCGACATTCACACGATCTCAAGGGCCGGCCCTGCGCCATGCACTCGCTCTCAATGGCCGGCCCTTCGCCATCCACATGCTCCCAAGGACCGGCCCTTTGCCATGTACACGCTACCAAGGGCCGGCCCTTCGACATACACACGATCTCAAGGGCCGGCCCTTCGCCATGCGCGCGCCCACGGAGACTATACGTTTCCCAATGGGTCCGATGTTATTTTAAAGGGGTCACTGATGATGAAGGGAACATTTGAGAGTCGAATTTTCGCCTGCATCAAGATTCCATTAGCTACAACGAATATCAAGGAAGTTCGTAATTTATTTTCTGATATTTAATATGTGTTCTCTTATGATTTCATCTAATAATAAAATTGAAATTTGCTTCTCCTTGCAATTTAATATCATTCGCAAGAATGAAATTCGAACTTCTGTTTAATTAAAAACTGTGATTTTGCTTCTGAGGAACTATTTAATATAAATCATAATGATAATAGTAGAAAAATAATAAAAATGATTCTAATTGTTCATAATTCAAATAATTTTTATTTGTTTACAAAACATTTATTCATGTTCTTTATATAAATTATCTATTGGTCATTTATGTATCATATTAGTTGCGCTAAGGATACTTACTTTACCGTAAAGTATAGAAAAAACGTAAGAGGGTCGATGAAGCAAACCATTCTTTTAAAAGATGTCGATGGTTAGAAAGCCCTGACATAGGCAGAGAATGAACGTGTACTTTTAATCTTACCGAGTGATGCAGACACATCTATCCATACAGACCCACAGACACCCCGATTGTGTGTATCTCCTTGCCATACACAACAATAATAACCATCTTTGTAACAATACTAACAGATCTTAAACTTGACGTGTACACAAAGTTACTGTTGAAGAAATCTTAAACACTGGTTTTATAACCGAATATTAACATTACGATATTTGTTAGATTGTATTGTATTTACATTTGAGGTCATTCACTTCGTACAGCAAGGAAACGTAGAAAACAGATTTAAACATTGCATGCCCAGAATAGTTTTGTTCTCCTCTGACGAATATGTAAATTATGTCTATCGAAAGATTTCAAGCCGCCCTGCAAGGAAAAGGGAATTGGACGAAACGTAATTATTGTCAGTTCTCAGAATGTCCTTAATTAAAATATGCACGTTTTTCCTTCCTTTAAAGTACTGTATTCATTATGTACTTTTATGCGATTTCCCTTTGTAACGGAAGATGGTTTGCCCCGCATTTTATCTGGTCTTTGAGTTTAAGCAAATCAAGCTAAGCAAATGAAATAATTGTAGGTAGAACAATTACTGCGAGCCTCATAATTCAATTTAATATTTTTAGGCAAATTCTATACAACTACTTTTGACGAAGACACTCAAATTAATTATGAGCACATTTTGTGATTATGCAATACAATAAAACCACAAAATGTTTTTCATCATTAGAGCCTCAAAATACCTTTTTGTCCTGTGAAACCCTAAAATGCCGTGGGAAATAGACTAAAACAAACACAGGCAGAATAAAATCATAATGAAGTTGAAATGTGTATTAAATAAAATTGCAGATTTCCCCTGGAAGTGCATTGCACCAGATGAAACAATTATTAAAACAGTGTCACCACACCAGTGAGGGTGTTGAAGTAGATCATTTTCTGCGCCTAAAATGATTGAATGACAAACGTCAAATCAGTGTGAGCATTTACATTTTTCTAATTCTGGGGCTGCAGGATAAAAGTAAACTTAATAGGCTGAGTTACCGATTTAAGGACTTTCATCCTCTGACCACTGTTTTTTTAATATTTTACAATGTTTTAATAAAACAAAATAAAACAAGTTGATGTAAAATAAAATGAATGTGAAAATGCCACTTTCAAATCATATTCTATTAGGCACCTATTAAAAAAAATATTACAATACGGACTGTTTTCGTCTTTTCAGGAACCTATTTTACGCGACTAAAACAGCAAATTTTAGATCCTAAATGCTCCATGACCACAACCGTGAGAGGAGAGTCAGCCTTACCGGTGTCGGCGGGGCGGGCGCGTCCAGGGCGGAGGCCGGCGGCGCGGCGCAGCATGCGAGGGCGAGCACGAGGGCGCAGGCGAGGGCTGCTGAGCGGTGCATGGCGAAGCTGTGCCGACGGGGCCCCGCGGCGGCGCGTATATACTCGGCGCCCAAGGGCGGCGTGCGGGTATCAGCCACCCGCATGGACCGCGCGCCGACGCCGGCGCTCCGGCGACGGTCGCGGCCTCGACATTGCCCCCCGCCCCGCTCCGCACCAGCCACCGCGCTCGCCACGCACTTCGAAAAGGCAGCGCCAGCCCGCCCGCTAAAGCCCCCTTTTACATACTTTACATCTTTATTTCACAAGAAATCAATATTTTATTTCCTGTGTTGATTTATATTAGTTGGGCTCTTGCAAACATTCCGTACGTTTAAAACTGAATATAGGTACTACATATTGAATCGCAACTTTGGATGTTTCAAACACTCCGTGTTGCGGAATGGGGGTTTCCTCCGGAAATGTAATAGAATTTACAGAAAGGTCTCATTTTTTTGTAGATTATGACGTACTTTCCTATAGGAGCACTAGAAGGTGGTTTCAACGGCCTAGGACATATTGTTTCCGGGTTACGTACCAAAGCGATGTGTGTTGGGGGTTGCATTGCATCTGCTTGTACTTTAATAGGCGTTTTTTGTTTGTTTTTTATTGTTTTGTTTGTTTTTTATCTAAACTATTTTTTGTGCAAGTCCGGTGGAAATAATTTCCTATTCAGTTGGACTTCACTTATGGGTCTTTTGTTGATACTTTCTAATCAATGGTATAACGTCGTCTTTTCTTAGATTCACCTAGACATGGCACGTTTCAAGTAATGGATAAAAATTTTTGGAAAAAATGGATAAACGTACTGTGGCAAATATGGCAAATATGCGGCTAATATGGAGTCAATATTTACTAGTGAGCATACTAGGTAAAAACTAAAAAAATCCCAGCAATTTGTACTATTCGGGGGTGGGATAATAGATTTGTATCCCAGTACCCGGACATTACTGACAATATGATTTCATAGTTCAGTTACTATTATATGAACTTTAACGTGATTAAAGCACGGAGACATAGACAGAAAAATGTAATAATAATATCAAATGGTTTAGCAGCTACTTTTTCATGAATTTTCTCAAAAGCAAAGATAAAATTTTTGAAAATACGATTGAATAAAAAACAAATTTTTGTAATGTGTTTTGGCGATTTGTTAATGAGAAAGTTTCTTGTAACGCAGTATCGGCTAAAGAAGAAAATTGTTAAAGCTTACTTTTTAACGATCATGAAAAATTAGAATTATTCAATTGCTTATGAGTCGCCTTTTTCGCAACTCTAATATCAATTGCAGAAATCAGTGTTGAACATGCAGGTTTTTGTTTCCAATTTGTGTAAGAAAATAAGGCAGTCCAAAAGATAAGCAATAATAAATCTTGGTGAGTATTCAGAAGAAATTTCTGTTTTCGAGTTTTGCACGATACCAAGAAAAGTACAGATAAGGAGGCCCTGTGTTGCATAATTCCGCTTTAGTGCTTTTCCACCTAATATTGACTTTTTTCGGTAAAAATTAATATTTATAAGGTGAAAATGCAAGAAGTCACTCTATGAAAATGTATTTATTGCCATGTCTTTTTTAAGCTTGGTCGGACACGAGTGACATCCAAAATATATTGTAGAATATATTTTCTAGTACAAGATGTGTGTTGTTTTTCCTATAATAGCGTAAAATACGTTTCTATAGATGATATTAATAGCATTTTTATTTCGAAAATCGCAAATGTTGACATTTTTTAACCTCCTATACAACTTGCATTATTAATGATGAAGATTTTTCTGAATGAAATTTGTTCTCCATAATTAAATTTTTAATTAATTTCTTGTACATTTTTTGAATTGCCTGTATAAAATTGTGCAGAACACATTTTAAGAATTGTTTTTGAAACACAGATTTCATTAAGAAAAACGTTTCTATCTTCAAATTGTCGTCTATATTGTTGGGTTGTAAGACACTGAAAAACGTTTGAATTTTTTTTGAAAATTGAGGCAAAATGCAACATGCACCATTTTTAACCATATTTTGCTCCATCCGAGGAAAAAATTTAAAAACTTGGATTCATTTATGAGAACATTTTGAAAATTTTGTGATGGCTTAATGTAAATTATTGAATAATGAGAACATTGTTTCAAATTCGCAGGACCTCTATTTTGGCCAGCTCGATGGGAATATATCAGTTTTCGACGAAATCATCAGAACGATTTAGGCTTTAGCGTTGCACACACACGGGCGGACGGACAGACGATTTGCCGCCAGCCACGTTTTTGGTACCAAGGACCCTCAAAAGGTGGATTCTGAGAACACAATGTGTTGGAGGAAGTAATTTACCTCACAAACACAAGATTTATTCCCTTTATTAGTTTTTGGGATCCCTCATCACAACTTTTTCAGTCGAAAAATAACCGTTTTGCCGCAACATTACAAGACTTTCTCTATACTACGTAAGTAGTCTTCGAGAATGTAAATGACAATTACTTTGAAATCACAGGCACTCCAATTTTTTTGTACATGTTGTTTACTTGACATTTAAAATAGTACAGTTTCGGAAACGTTGTGTGAAATTTTTATTGTTTTTAATATATAAACCTGTTATATAAAACATTTCTGTCTTGTAAATGATGGACCAACTGATTGATATATATTATAAATATAGACAGAAACGAAAAATATTAATTATAAAATAGTACAGTCGTGTGACATAGAGACTTGAAGCATGTGCACCCAAGTACATGGATACTACGGATTTGGGTTTGATTTCTGCGTCGTAAGGCGCGGATGTGTTCAGTTGTGTTTCTGGAAGAGGGAACTTTCCCATTACTTCATGTAACACCTCTTCCTCCGAATAAATCCATAAGCCTTTGCTCTGGCCGGTAAATATGTGCGAGATCTAAGTACTATCTGTCTGTGCGTGTAATTGAAGAATTGGCTGTGCATGCATATCAATGGTAAAATCATCGGATTGGGGCTACGGGTGTTATGGACAGAAGTGGGCCAGAGGGCTACCTCGGAGTGATGTTAGGTGAACACCAAAGAGTTCACTAAGAATTGTACCCAGGGGAGCGGTAATCACGCGGGTGGTCCTGGAAGGTCCCTTGGATATAAATGTGGCAGCCGGGAAAGGGGAGGGAATAATCGGAAAAGTAGTCCCAACTCAAAAGAAACGGAAAGTAACTAGTGCCAGAAAGTCTGCGCGATTTAGTAACATCTCTACTTTATTTGTATATATTAATGTAAATTACAGGAATCAAGATGCGAGTATGAACAACTTATGTCATCTTATATTTTTCTGAAGAACAAATAAGCAAAAGTACCTACGTGTGGAGTTTATTTCCAATACGATTAAAATTTTCTTCCGTACTTTTTAAAATGTGTGATCCCTCAGGGAAATAACCGATTTTCTGACGAAAATTCGCCGTTTTCCAACGCACGATTACATAACTTTATCTTCTTATGAAGTTCCTCCGAAGGTGAGAAAGTAAAAATAACGTAGTCTGATGTAAACTTTTGAAGTGGAGGCTGCCTCTCATTTCATGACGTCCCTCTCTCAAATGCCCCGAAATGGCGGAATATAAATTTTGACCAGCCAAAATTGAAAAATTAAAAAATGTACGGAGTGTATTGTATGCCTCTATTTCGATGGGAATTAATAATATGAACAATGTGATAATTTATCAATGATTTTTGAAAACTTTACGATACATTTATTAGAAAACACTATATCGCAAATCAGATGTTATTACTCCTGAGTTCTGGGTCCTGTATTTTTCTCTGAGATAGCTCTTCTATTATGCCTAAATTGGTGTGTGTCAGTTGGAAAATAGTTCCGGGAGGAGTACTAGAATCGTCGGTGATTTAAACGGATACATTTACGACATGGAATCACAGGGTTGGGGCTTGTTTTCTTATTCATATTTGCTAAAAGGAAATATTTTGTCCCTCATCTGAGTACAAATCGGTATTTAAAACATTTGAATCGAAATAAGGGCACGTGAATACTCGACACAAATCAATACCTTGAATGTTAATGGTTAAAAACAGATATTTATTGGTTTTGTATTGCTGGAATGTATTGAATACCGAAACATCTGAAATTGTTCCGATTTTATCAATGCTCACTCTTGATAAATACGCATGAATTGCAATAATACTCGTAGAATTAATAAAAAATTACGCAATCAAATCATAATTAGGGAAATATGAATCATTAATGTAAACGTAAACGTAAATCAGATTTTTAGGTGTGATATAAAGTAATGTTTCGGATCAAAAGCACTTATTTCACTCTTTATTTATTACAAATAGTTAATAAAAGAATCCAACCTTAAAAAATTAAGACGCAAATTATCCATACGTATCCATATTTTTCAACTAACACCGTATTTCCTCGGAAGCATGTTCGTTTTTTCTTTCTTCAAAAATTGGCACCAAAAAGTGGAAGAGGGTGGTACGCGAATATCTCGAAGTTATCCAAAAATATTTTTTTCAAAAATTGTCTTATTTTTCAAACAACATTAGAACGGACAGATTGTTACTTCCCGCTCTTAATTCGTAACAAGAGTGCACCCGAAAACGGCGAATTTTTGACACAAAAAATCTTATTGCCGAACCCTGGTAATGAAATGTGTTTAATCTTATTCCTGTAATTGGTAAATTACTTCTTCTAACATGTTGTATAGTGAGAATCCATGTTTTGTGGGCCCTTGATACCGAAAAATCGATTGACGGCAAAACGTCTGTATCTGGTCAACGATTGAATACCGCCTAAACCGTTCAACCGATTTTCTCCAAAGTTTATATTCCTTGATTGATTTAAATGAACTCAAGGCCCTCTGAGTTTGAAATGTAAATTGTGATTTTGGGGGAATTACATGAAGCCCCAAAAGCATTTTCAATGTTTTTCTCAAAAACAAATCTTTTCTTTCTTTCAATTTTGTTCTCATATGTATCCAAGGGCGTTTAATAAAGCTGTGCAATATTTATCTCCGGCAAACTCTGTATTTTCGAAAATGGAATTTTTTTCAAAACTACAAATCTTAAGATAGATTTTTGCCTTAAACCAAATCTATTCTAAAAATCAGCTCTTCAAACAAGGTCATCAATAATTTTTGGAAAAAAAATCCTGTATTCGAGAAAATACGGAATATTAATTCTTTACAAGAGTTGTGATTTATCATGTATTACATGTAGTTATTCAGTATATATAATTAATTACTCATGAAAATGTAAACGGGTGAAATGTCATCATTGCCTGTCAATATTATCAACGTTGACAAAGAGATCCGACATATGAGAAAATCTTTGTTGCCATTTCCACGAGGAGGAAGCATATAATTGTCCGTAGTGCGCGATGGTAAAATCAGAATTAGGCGGAAGTGGCTGCGGCAGCGGGACGAGGGTGTGAGGGGGGAAAGTGTCAATATTGCTTTAAAGTCACGCCTCACATCCTTGAGCTAGACCCACATTGCGGTTTCCTCCTATAACACGACCCAAATCATGAACAGAGACGTGTTAGATATGACGTGCCAGTCAAGTCACATAGAGCACGTGAAAAATATTATTGAGCGGCCTGTGCACTACAGAATACGGGTACTCTGACCTTCCCTTCGGTTATAAACCACTCGATTGCTAAATTTTATCTGAGGGGTACAATTCAGACCTAGCACGACTTCCTTGCAGCATGAATAAGCACAAATAGTGACAAAACAAGGGGAAAATGTGATGTATAGCACGTACTTTCTCGGAATAATAGCAATGGTAATGTAATAATATAATACACAGATTTTTAAACCACTAATACTTCAGCCATTTCTTGAAAAATGCTTAACCACATTAAGCAGAAAAGGTTAAAAAAAACTTTTTTGGCGCCGGCGAAGAATTCAAAAGTTTAAAGAAAAATAAATTTTTGTCATTGAATTCGGGTCTTTGTGCTCTATTCTTTAGAGTATTGTTCTCCAAACAAACTTTTTAAGGAAATTAAGATTTTGTCTGAGATGGGATTTCCACAAGAAGTCGTTCCTCTGTGCTACGGGTTCTCGTGCTATTCCCTGTTTCAAAAGCTTGTACAATGAATTCTTAATGTTATGGTGATTTTAACACATAACTTAAAAATTGCACGAAAATGCCTATATTATTACATGAATATTATATCTCAATTTCACAATTTAGATATACAGTTAATAATGTAGATGACATTTAAAGCTCTAATATTTAGGAATACATATCATTAAGAATTAACTATCCATTTTTAATATTGTATTTGTGACACGATGTCGAAATCATTTTAAACTTTTGTAATATCGAAATGAGAGAATTAACTGGAAATCGAACCGGTGGCATTATTATAATTATTGTAAAAACACTTTCTCTATTCTAGCAAAATTTATATAAAAAATTTGGAGCCTTTTTCAGAAAATACCAGAGAATGGAGAATGTTATAAATATTTTATGTTAAGTATCTCCTCGTCAAAAATATTAAAAATCCGTTTCAAATTCGAAGTGTCGCGACATCAGCCAGATCTATCAGAGAATATCAATATTGAAGAAGACACTGTGTCTGGTTTAAGGCGGTGGTGTTTTTCACAAATAAACAGGCATATTGAGAAAACCACTTTTACGGTATCAAGGATTCCTACATCACGTTTTTCGGTAAATATATCGACCCTTTTTCAAGCAACATGGCATAACTTTCTTGATAAGAATAATGGAAAAAACAAATTATTCACGATAATTAAACGTTAGAGATCTTAGTCAAACTTTACTTCTCTCAACTATCTCCCCAGATTGCTCCGGGCATTGTCTCATATTTCCTTGAATAATACATCGCATTACAAACATTTTTTACACACGGAGAAGGGCGATGAAACTTCAATTGTTTCCTTCATTACTAAAGCATATACAACTGTCGTGTATGAGTCATTCCTCGTCAAATCGCACACTCATAAAACATCGCTATTTTTTAGCGACTTGAAACTATTATATGAGATCTAGAGTTTAAAAAAGGTGACACTTTTTTTTTCTTTTTTTCTAATTCCATCCCTTTTACAAATATTACCAATTATTTTTTCAAAGAATCATGCATGTGCTAGTGTTTAAAATATTTTTGCGCAAGTACCGTTTCCTTCAGAAAAATACACTTACGCTTAAATTTAACTTAAAAATATGTACTTTCATGTGATGCGTGTGTGTGTGTGTGTGTGTGTGTGTGTATATATATATATATATATATATATATATATATATATATATATATATATATACAGGGTGTTCAAGGAGAGTTCTTTCTGAGCAAATATACTAATTTCTTTTGTAAATAATAAACAATTTACATGTTTCTGGAGTGTTTCTATGCTTCCATAATGCAAATTTTTGCCAAGAAATAATTTTTTCAAACCAACTTTTGAGTGCTCATTGCGGCTCAACCATTTGGAATATAATAAACATTCGGAGTTTAATAAACAAAATATGCTTAGAATTATCTTCAGAGTTTATTTTCGAAGTTTCGACGTTTCCTCCCCGGACACCCTGTCTCTCTCTCTCTCTCTCTCTCTCTCTCTCTCTATATATATATATATATATATATATATATACATATATAATATATATATATAATATATAATAATATATATATACATATATAAATTCTAATGTATTTCTACACCAATGTTGCAGAGTTGCCAAATTTCAACGTGGGACACATAAATAACTTTTTTTAAATAGTTTGTTCACCAGACCACTTAGGCAATCCGCTGCTCGCCGGGCTCGCTGGGCTCGCTGCTATAGGGCGTCTGTGACACGACGCATCGTGACGTCCAAAAATAAAGCAAACGTGAGACGTATGCCATGTTAAGAATCTCAGAAACACACATACGATCTCAGATGGAAATCTGACGAAATACGATTACTACGGAATACTATTAAGTTTATTTATAAACTGACACTGCTATGGTCTCCTGAAACAGAGCAGCTTTCTTTCTTAGATATACTGATCAGCAGTGTAAACAGAGAAATCTGAGAAACATATGCGTTGTTTTGTGAAGTTAGTAACCACAGAGAGCCTTACAATAATATCAATACTATTGTTATATGTGTTTTTTAATATATAAATCTATAATTACAGAAAAAGGGTACGTTTAGGTTGTTACAACCAGCATTCTTGAGAAGTTGAAAATTGACTTCTTGCTGTCAAAAAAAGTTATATGTATTGGAAAAACTTGTTTTCAAAATTCGTTCTCGTGACGAGTCGAGTAAAAATTTTCCCAAGAAGTGATAATCGATCATACTTGTTAATGCCGCAAATATGTTAGGTAGTGACAATTATTGTACCGTTGCAATGATTCTACAATGATTGCAAACTTGCATCGCTCATCCTGGTCACCCTAACGTAACCTGATACGAGTAATAAAGAAACTGACCGAGTAAGTTCGTCTTCTGTTTCTTCTGCTGTCTTTGCCCATCGCTTGCCGTCTTTTACCTTCTTCATGAGACAAAAATAATATTTGACGTTAGGAGTTTTCATTGTCCAGTGTATTTTTTTAGAAAATTATTATTTCGTACAATGAAGACGTAATTCAGAGACTGCTGTGAATTAATGTCTTAGCTATTCTGCATCCTTTTGTGCAATACTTCAGCGAAAAATCAAAATATTTTTTAAAAATTTTTTAAAAAATTTTAAAAAACCAAACTCATAACATTTCTCAAGTAAGATTACGACATTATGAAAAGACATTTTTCAGATGTGATCAATAAATAGAATTACAAAACAATGCGAATTTATGCTTTCACAAAGATGTCTTCAATGTGAGAGCTGAATGGCATTTCTTCGCTTCGCAACGACTTATAGAAAGGGACTTTGCGACTTAAGTAAAAAGGGGAGGACAATTATAATATTTTCAATATAGGCGTATCTTCAATTATGACAGGAACCTCTTAATTTACCCAGGAAGTTATTAAGTGGACTGATGATAATGTGAAAAACATTACATTTATATCTTTAGCAACGCTGAATAGTACATAGAAAGAGGCCTATTGCAATAATGATATGATAAAAAAAACAGTAGAAGGCACAAAAAAATACATACAGTAGTTTCCTTTCTTTATGAAAATTTCAATTAACGATATACTTTGTAAATTGAAGTAAAAGAAATATCAATTTAATTAACTAGTCCTCATCCACTTTTTCGTTCAAACATTCCGTCAGTTCAATACTAAATTGAATCCGTTTGACATTTTTTGTTTAAATTTAATCGACTATATAAACTATATGTATATATCTCGCACATAGTAAGATGTGAAGGGATACTTCTGTTTATTGCTCTGTGAAAGTATATTGATGATAATCGTCGACTGCTGATTGGCACGTGCTTGAGAGGTAACGCTCTTAGCAGACGCTGCAGCAAAACAGCAAGGAGACATTTCTATTGTATTTAATTTCTCATAATCATCTCTGGATTCCACTTTGTAACTTACCAGGCTTACGTAGAACTTTTCAGAGATTATTGCGGTATTTTTTCGAATTTTTAAATTGCCGATTTTGGGGAGAAGTTAAAAAATAAAACAAGTCAAAAAATGTTTTTTTTAATATAATGAATTCAATTCTTACATCAAGTGAAAGAGCATTTTTTGTTCTTTAATGTCGCAAAATATTAAATTTCTATAAAAAGTACAACACGAGTTAAAAATGATGAACTTTAGCGATGCGAGCCTTTTTTCGAAAAGTTTGAAAATTAATATAATCTCGAAAAGTAATACGCGGGAAAAATGAAAAACACATGTTTCTTATTTTTGCTTATACACTTCATTGAAAGAAGTTTAAAAATATGGGATATCAAGGTCAAATTTTCCTTAAATTTGTGCGATTTTACGTGGAATGACCCATATGTGCATCTCTTGATAGCTGCCATTGTGCGGGTCCGGGGTTTCCAGAGAATAACTGTAAACCTTATCGCCATTACGCTAATAATGGATGCGTACCTAACAAAAAATCATACCCACAGGAGACAGTAAAACAAACGACTGGGAGCAGGTCCCAAAGAGTTAAGGAGCATTTATTTCATGGCGGGTGAAAAATACTCGTCAGAAACAAGTGTCATTCAGTTAATCCGTTCCTTGAGAGAATTTTTTCTCAGGTTCGTCCCAAGGAAAACTGGCCAACTACAAAGTAGGCTCGAAAGTCGAATAAGAGTTCTAGTCATTACATCTATTTACTATTAATCTGCATCTTTCAAAAAATATTACAGATTGTTCTGAATACTCAAGAATCCTTGATATTTCTCCATAAAGGCCTGCCTAAGGTTGTACAAAATCAAACATGTTCTTTTTTCGCAGTTGTCACTCCTGTTACAAGCATAACATGTTGAGACTTCTATTTCAACCAACACCACTGTTCTACAATTTCAAGTAATTTTTACGTGGTATATTTGTAATATTACTTCCTTAGGTTAATGCCAGCAAAAAAGAAAAGAAGCATAAATTCAATATGAAGTTATTCACTCCAAAATCACATACAGCGATTGTGGCATGTGTAGTACATGTTCATCAGAGCCTACCTTGCCTACGCCAAGAAAACAGCACTGCATCAACGCTACTTAGATTTGTTCGTTGGTTTATTAAAATATTGCACAAATGTATTTTTACTTTCCCTTATACTATACATACGTATAGTAGAGGGAAAGTTATGTAAAGCTGCGCGAAAAAACGGCGGATTTTCAGCCGAAAAACTCTTATTACAGAGCCCTGGTAACGAAAAAGTGGATAAATCCAGTTGTTAAATTAAGAAACAAAAATCTCGTGATGCAGGCAGAATCCCTATTTTGTGAGTCCTTGATACCGAAAAAACAATTTAAAGCAAACCGTCTGTCCGTCCGTCTGCCTGTCTGTTATCAACACTAGCCACTAAACCGTTCGACCGATTTTCTCCAAAATTGAGACAACCCCGATCGATCTGACTGATCTCGCGGTCCCTTGAATTTGAAGCCGCTATTTTAATTTTGGACGGACTTTACATGAAGCCCCTGGGACATTTTCAAAATTTAAAAATAAATAGCGCCAACAATTTTGACTAAATTGTTCTTGGATAGTGTGAAGGTCATTCAAGAGAATGGCGCAGGTCTCATGTTAGTTAAAAACTCTGATTTTTCAAAAATTGAAAAAATTCAAAATTTTTTCGGCATCTTCCTACAATTAAAATTATGAAGATACATTTTTTGTTAATGAAATGTGTTCATAAAAAACAGGTCTTTAAATAAGGTCATGTCAATTTTTTCAAAAACCTTAGTACTTTTTCCGAAAATTTGTGTCATAGAGAATTTTTTTATTTTCTTTAAGATATTTTTTCTTAAAAATCGCACAACGTTTTGTGATTAAATTGGGGCCTGAGATAGCACAAAGGAAGCTTTAGAGAATGGTGGAGGTTTCATGTTCGCTGAAATGACTGATTTTGCAAAAAGTTTTAAAAATTTAAAGAAATTTCGGAGTCTTTTTACAACTACAATTGTGAAGATTCAATTGTTTTTCTTAATGAAATATGCTCATTAAAAACAAATATTTAAAGAAGGTCATATTACAATGTTTGAAAATGTGAGTAGTTTTTCTTTAATTTCCTGACAAACTCGTAATTCACTGCGCTTCGTTTTCGGCGTCTTCTTACAACCACAATTGTGAAAATATCATTTTTTCTCAATGAAATGTATTTATTAAATCTACGTCTTCAAATAAGCTCATGCTTAATTCTTTGAAAATACGAGTAGTTATTCTATAATTCCCTGACAAGCATAATAGCCCGCATAATACCCCTGCAAATTTACTGCGCTTCAGACAGCTGGATTAGAATTTGCAATTTTGTATATTATTTCTTTGTTCGTTTCTTACATTCGACCTTTTGTTTTTCATTTTCACGTTAATCTTTCAGAAATTATTTATTTTGAAATATTTGAAATCCAAATTGCTAGCTCTTCAAGGGAGAATGAACAATGCATGGAATGCAACAATAGAATTCCGTTTCACGATCGCGAATCTCTTTGAATTACGTGTCATTGTTGTGACTTGATAGTGCTGTATGAAAAGGAATTATAATTGTCAAATTTATGTTGGCATTTGCATGCAAATATTTAGTTTTCGCACCAAATGTACCATTTGTAGTGAGTAGAGAATTTTTGCATGGTTTTAGAATACAGTAATCCCTCGACATTCGCGGATTCGCTATTCGCGAGTTCCGAACATTCGCTATTAGAGAATTGCTAGCCGGTTTTAACATTCGCGACTTCTACATTCGCGAGTGGGTCTTTTGGTTGTACTACTTTTTCTTTGAAAGCGAACACATTTCATTTCCTTTATCATCATCTGGGAAACGAACTCGGCAGATCTCGGAGCTCGCAGTATAACTTTCTTCAAAAATTTCACAGATGAAATGTCAATTCACATTTATAGAATAACACAATTGTAAAATAATTCAGTTGCTTCAAATTGGAGATAAGGGTTTTGGCCAAATGAACAGAAAAGTCACTCAGGATCTCTGCAATTCTCATTATATGGAGCTCATTGTAGAGGAGCTTCGGGAAATCATCAGTGAAGAAAACCTCATAGACGGTAATGATGAAGTAACGGAAGCGAAACTGCGTCCTGGAGCAACTTCAATGTCAAAACTGTTGATCGCGTTCTATAATCAACAAGCTCTGGTGGATCTGACATTCGAATGTGATCCAAACATCGAAATAACTTCGAAATTTAAGAGAGAATAGAAGTAGGAACTCTTTCATATTTGGATATTAGAAAAGCGAGAAAGGTGATGAAACAAAAAAAGCAAATCCTATATCCAATCATTTTCAACTTTGAAATAAGTTTCAAACATTATATTTTTTCTTCATTTTGGAATGTTAATAATATTGTGAATTGTGTTTGTCGTAGCGCTTAATCAGTTGTACTGTAATTGATTGTCAGATTTTTATTTCTTTTTTAAACGGTTTTTCAA
Organism: Acheta domesticus; assembly: GCA_031308135.1. Taxonomy (NCBI): domain Eukaryota; kingdom Metazoa; phylum Arthropoda; class Insecta; order Orthoptera; family Gryllidae; genus Acheta; species Acheta domesticus. The sequence continues at coordinate 81,393,946 of JAHLJT010009419.1, read as the reverse complement.
TATCCAAGAACCTAAACCACCTTTCTTCATTAAAAGATAGACTTGACATTCGCGGATTTAATATTCGCGAGGTTTTTTGGGAACCTAACTCTCGCGAATGTTGAGGAATTACTGTACTCTTCTCTAATCATGGCTCTATGAAATGCATATATATATATATATATATATATATATATATATATATATACATATATATATGTATATACACATATATACATATATATATATATGTATATACACATATATATATATGTGTGTGTGTGTGTATATTCCAGGGTATCAGGCTTCTTTTTCCAATATAAGCTTACAAAACTTTTGTATTATATTTTTATGCAGTTGTAGAATTCACATAGTTCTGACAACACTGAGATGGAAACAGTGAGTTGTTTGCTTCTTGGTTGAATTGGACGTTTTCAAACAATAGCTAAGATGTTAGTAGCTCACAAAGTGCAATATTTCAATACCACGTAGCTGTTTTCAATAAAACGGGAAAGTATGTGCTGTTGTAGCACCACTAGTTGTAATCTCTCGCATAGTAAATATTTACATTATGGGCATTTCTTATACGTTATTGTATTTATGCGCACATGCGCTTGAAATTATTTGTTATGAGTTTTCTTTTTGACAACTCGAAAGTTTGGAGTGAAAATGGGCTTCAAACTTCGCATTTTCAGAAATGCTTAAACGCCTTTTTCTTAAAACCGGCTTGAACATTTTTAATGCAAATGTGCATACTGAACCAGATTTTACCTTTATATAATATTCTTAAAGTCATATTTCAATTCTATTAGTAGATATCCAAAAAATTGGAGAAATGTAAAAAAATATGTGTTTTAGCAACAATAGATGGCAACTGAGTAGAGGGTGGGTCAAAACCGAATAAAGACCCCAGACCGAAGAGATAAGGAAACTCACTAATTACGAGAAAGACTGTGCCTTCTCTGTGCAACTAGTTATAACTTTAGAACCGGCAGGTCAGAGAGTTCGGTTCGGCAAAGTATGTGTCATGTATTGCATTCTTCGGAATAAAATTAATGATTACATTTCAGTAAATAGGTTTTTGTTATCTTGCTACCTTTGGGCTGCGCAGCTATTAAAGAAAGTACGGTACTTAAAGAATTTTAAATCATTTAAACTTTATTTAACATACGTACTACATTTCTTTTTAAATAAAAGCTTGTTTTAACAAACCGTACGTTTACAGAGATGTTTTTTTTATATCTTTGATGTTTTCAATTAACTTTAATATACAAAAGTATTATAACAATTTAAGAGCATTGCATGACAGCATCATGGGTTAAATAACACCTAACAATCATAAAGAAATAAACACTTCAAAATTTCTGAGATGTCGATTATTTTATTAAGAGCATTGACAAGGCAATCTATTGAAAACTGTGAAACGTCTGCATCTTCTAATACAGAGTGGAAATACAACCAATTCCATCAAAAACGAATGTTGTTCGGGTCATTCATTTGACCTGGTATAACCCATCTCTTAATTACCATCTAGTGGTGCTAAACAGAATGTACTTTCTCACCCGTACTTTCACGCAAAATCACACAAAAAGCACTCAAATTTTCGACAAATTGTACATGACCTTATTTCAAAATCTATCTTGAAGGAACAGATTTCATTACGGGAGAAATACCTATCTTTAACATTTTTGTTGTAGGAAGACGCTGACAAAAGTTTGAACTTTTGTAGTTTTCGAAAAATCAGGGTTTTCAACGAACATGAGACCCGCACCATAGTCTACGTCCCTCACACTATCAAACAACAAGATTTAATCAAAAACAATTGAAAAATGTTTTTGAAGTTTTGAAAAATGTCGCAAGAGCTTCATGTAATGTACTCCCCAAATCAAAATATCGGTTTCAAATTCCAGGAACCGCGACATCAGCCAGATCGATTGCGGAATATCTGTTTTGGAGAAAATCGGCTGAACAGTTTAGGTACTAGCATTGCTTACAGACGCCCGGACAGTCGGACAGACAGGCGTTTTGCCATCATTAGATTTTTCGGTATCAAGGGCCCACAATCAAGTGGATTCTAGCTACACCACGTTAGAGTATTATTTTCTAAATTTAGAAACTGGATTTATCCACTTTTTTTACACCAGAGCCCAGTAATGAGTATTTCTGCCGAATATACACCCCTTTTTCGCATAGCATTACATAACTTTGTCTCTACTCCGTAGCGAGATAGTAAAGACGAATAGATGGTTTAGAAGATTCACAATCGTGTAATGTCCACGTACAGCGGTTATGCTCCGTGCTCGTGCGTACGAGGACAGGCTCCCTCGCCAACTGTTGCCAACTAGGCGGAATTCCGCTATTTGAGAGGAAAAAGCGCGTTAAAAAATTTTTATTTCCGGAATTTCGTATAAGTGTAATTCTACAATGTCATGCGCATTTTGAGCGAATTTTGGATTGTTTACTTTTTATAATAAAAATAATAAAGTTTAGTCCTATAGTTAATAGGAATAAATAATACCACTGAATATTGTGTATAATGATTCACATCATAACAGTAAGATTTAAATTAATACTGATTAATATTTAAGTTTGTTTGAAGAAAAGTCTTGTAAATAAATCAGTTTTTGATAATTTGCAAATGTGTAAAATAATTACGATCTCTGTGAATAGGCTATAATTTTAGCTTAAAAGCATTGGAATCGCCTTAACAATACGATCTTGAATTTTCGGTCTTGAAATCCGTATTCAACATTCTTTTGAGTTATAACTTCGTACATACATGATTAATTACCTGAAAAGTGACTTCAATACTGTAGTACTAGTTGAATATGGCGTCGCCGATGCTGTAAACTGTTTTAAAAGTATTTTCATTTGTTGAAAATTCCTTTCATACTTAATTTCTTTCATGCATAGCTTTGTTCATATATGTTCTTACAGAATCTGACATTGAACTTACCAATGAATCCTAGAAGCTGTTAATGTTATACTCCCGTTCAAAAATTCCCAACGCCCAATGGTCTTGTTTATTACCTTACACGAAAAATATAATATATTCAGAGAAAAGGAGCTCGATATTTATCATTTTCAGAAACTCTCAAACTACATTTTCTTAAAAACGTTTCCAAATTTTCCATTGAAAATGTGCGAATAGGAGTACATTTTCCTCTTTTATAATATCCTAAAAATTAGATTTCATTTCTATTATTATCCATTCTAAAAATTGGGAAAATATCAACAAAAAAAAAGAGGTTCTGAGATGGAAGCTGAAAACGGGAAGGGACATAACCGAAAAAATATCCCAGACTGATGAGATAAGGAAACTAACTAATTCGAGAAAGTCTATGCCATTTTGTAGCATCACTAGTTCTGATTGTTTCAAGATTGTGGCCATTTTAATGTTTTTTCGTTTCATGTAATTGGAAGAGCAAGAGTACTTCGATGTAATGCACTTTAAAGAGAGCTATGAAGAGTGGTGCTTGCACTCACATACTTCTTGCATGCGAGTTCTATTAACAGAACTACTAGTAATAATAATAATAATAATAATAATAATAATAATAATAATAATAATAATAATAATAATAAGGCTAGTATGAAGTCGTGGAGTACCAGGTTACTAATACACAGCGGAAAGGAAGCAGTAGAAACCAGAAGTATTCAGATTAACAGGGGTATTTTTCAAGGAGATTCACTATCCCCTCTGCTGTTTTGCATTAGTTTGATCCCACTATCGAGACAGTTGTCGCAAGCTGACTTTGGTTTTAAGCTCCATGGTGATGAAAGGCCAGTATCACATTTGTTTTACATGGATGATCTGAAAGTGTTTGCTAAGAATGAAGCGATTCTCTCCCAAATGCTGTCTGTCGTGAATGACTTTAGCAATGACATCTGCATGAAGTTTGGTCTTGACAAGTGTGCAAAAATCAATTTAAAAAGAGGGAAACTCACAACGTCTGAGAACATTGAAATTGATACGCACACTGTGATTCAAGATCTTGAGCCAGGTAAAACTTACAAATATCTGGGCATTGAAGAATGTGAAACCATCTCGAATGACAGAATGAAAGAGAGAATTCGTAGGGAGTATTATAGGAGAGTGAGACTGGTCCTGCAGTCCGCTCTGAATTCCAGGAATAAAATATCTGCAATAGGTAGTTTGGCGGTACCTGTAGCCGAATACAGTTTTGGACTAGTGGACTGGACTGAGCAAGAAATTCGCACCATGGATCGAAAAACCAGAAAACTGCTAACAATGCATCATGTTTCCCACCCTCGAGCTGATATACATAGACTTTATGTGTCACGTAAGGAAGGAGGAAGAGGCCTCAGACAAATTGAGGCCTCCTGGCACAACGCAATAGTCGGGTTGGGGAAGTATGTAGTCAGCCATCAAGACGACCCTCTAATGAGGCAGGTCATGAAATCTGACCGAAGAATGGGAAACAGAGGCATTGTTAGTGTAGCAAGAAACATTGCGAAGAAAACTAGGCAAGACACGTCGAATAACACAGACACTGAACTTCTGATGCTGCTAAACATGAAGCGTGAGACACAAAAAATGTTAAAGAAATCGTGGAGAGACAAACCACTCCACGGACAATATCTAAAAAGAATGGACAAGGTGCAGATCAATAAAGATCAATCATTTATGTGGCTTAAAAGGGGAAGGATGAAGCCAGAATCGGAAGCACTTGTAATAGCTGCCCAAGATCAGGCCTTGAGAACACGACATTATGATAAAGCGGTTCTCAAAATTTCCCAAGATGACAAATGCCGCATTTGCCTGGAGCAAGTAGAAACCATTGATCATATTGTCTCAGCTTGTCCAATCCTAGCAAAGACAGAATACCTTAAAAGACATGACAGGGTGTGTAGCTACCTCCACTGGCAGATCTGTACCGCTCTCGAAGTTCCAAACACATGCCCCAAGTGGTACGAACACTCACCGAAACCGGTGACGTCTGTTGGATTGTGTACTATCTTGTACGATCAACAAATTCAAACAGATCGCACGATAGCGGCAAACAAACCGGATATAGTTGTTCGGGATTTGGCGAAAAAATCGTGTTTACTTATCGATGTTGCTGTACCTTGCGATCAAAACGTCGTTACCAAGGAGGCAGAGAAACGTCTTAAATACAAGAGTTTGGAAATCGAGATTAGCCGAATGTGGGGCGTAAAAGCACAGGTCGTCCCGAGAGTTATCGGAGCTCTGGGATTTGTTCCGCAAAATTTGAATAAGAACTTGTCTAAACTCCCAGGTAATTCAAAAGACTGGGAAATGCAAGAAATTGCTTTATTTGGAACAGCCCACATTTTGCGTAAAGTATTGTAGAGGCACTGATAGTCACCGAATCTGCTCCTTAGGTAGCTGGTTGCAACCTGGAGTAGATTTTATATTCAGCCGACTCATAAGATCGTTAGTCGTGATGTAATGGAATAATAATAATAATAATAATAATAATAATAATAATAATAATAATATAGGCACTTATTTTCTATATGTTGTATTCGAAAGTCTTTGGTTGTCTTATGATCTCAATCACTGAACCACAGAATAGATACTATCTATAGATACACTATAGATAGTATCTATTCTGTGACTGAACTGTTAAAAGGACGGAATATCCAGGACGAAAACGCATCTCCGCCATCTGGCAGTGCTTGTAGAAACTGTCGTATGTAGAGTGTCAACAGATGGCGCGCACAACAAAACATGAGGCGGGAACTTTGAACGCCCAAGTGAAATCGCAATCACTTCACACTCCCCCAGAAAACGTAAACAAAAAAAGGAAGTGTAAATTACTAATAAAACGTCTTTCAGAGTAGAAAATACTCATTCTCGAATACTGTAGCCACTTTTAGTTCTGTTCGATTTATCATATCTTTTTCATCTTTTTGTACAGACTGCTATTAAATGTTCACAGAGCGAGTAGCGAAACAAATTTCACGAAATTAATATTCAATTATTTATTGTGAATCTATTTCGGCAGAATAAAATAGGAATTTTGCTAAATATCCCAGGGTTATTAAAAAACGCATAACTTCTTATCCTTAGAGACAATATTATCATTCACATTTTATGAATGTTCTTGAACCTTTAGCATTTCTCTTTCTAATAATTCATTGCTTTGTAGATTTCGGGATGAACACAGCTCCGATCAAGCGCACGTCAGTATGAGGTTCATCGGTCTGATCTAAATGCCACCACAATTAGTTAAGTGCCGGAAGGTATCAAATATTGTGTAAGCTGAACAAGTGCAAGCAGGAGGGTTAACTTATGGCGACCAAGGTTGCATGTCAGCCCCCCCAGAATAATCGTTTATTTAAATCAGAGGTATATTTAAATACATAATACAAAAAATGTATGGATCTACTGACCTATTTTACGGTATTTTTAATCCCTCGTCTTGAATAATAGTGATATTTTTAATCCTTTCATCTCATATTCCGTTGTATTTAAGAAGAGTGTGCCTGCGACCGTCATCCTCCAACAATAATTGAGGCATGGAAAGCAAGAGTGAGCTACGCCATAAATTTTCAGAAATTGAGATATTTACTAGTGTTGTTAATGTTTTTAATAAATTTCACCTCCTTTCCATATTTTTCGAGCGTAAATATTCACTAAAATGAAAACTTGGGTTTCTGCTGTGCTATAGTGATCTATGCTAAGCATTTTCCTCTCTCCGATACCACGCCAAGATGTGGTTACGTGATAATTCTTTTGAAACATGGATGGTGTTCAACGTGATTGTGTTACAAGTCGCTAAGAGAAATCAAAGAAACCGAAGAGAAATGTATGCGATTGGAAGAAAGAAAAATCCAAATTAGATAGAAACTTAGGATTATCACATATAAAAAACAGGCGAGAAAGTAAAAAGTAAACTTAAGACGGCAAAGCAGAAAGGAAGTCTTATTATTCAACAGTTGCTTCGTGGGAGGAAGAGGAAATAGATGTAAAAGGTCGAGGAAGGCAATAAAAAGGAAAGTTCTGCAAGCAATATCTTATTGGATATTTTCAAAATTATTAATATTAAGAGACTGTATCCAGCTAGAAGGAAAATTGCTACTACAAAACATAAGGATCTTATGAGTATGCTGTGACTTTCAGATTCATGAAAATAATACAACTTTTCTTCGAGTAGCTAAGGACTTAAAAAGTTGCTTTCAAGTTTTATAATAATTTGTTATATGCAAAATAAATAATAATGTAATAAACCATACATCAAGGTGCTCAAATTGTTTCCCTGAAGAGAAACACAAAAATTTCTAAATATCTCGGTTGTAAGCATTGATTCTTCCGCCCTCATATTTCCAAGAAAATCCTATGTTGGTCACCTTTTTATTAAAACCTGTGAAAGTAATCTGCAATACCAACCGTGTACACAAGCACATGATTCCGCGTGGAATACATCGTCTAGTATTTCGTGGAATCGAACAGTCCTTCATAAAGTAGTATCACGGCCACGCCCGCCAGATGTCATTAAGGTAATCTCCGCGCGCTTTACGACCTGTGAGAGCCATCAAGGTCGATGCGGGGCCGAGGGCAGACGCGGTGGGCGGGGCCGAATCGGACGGGCGCCGTGACAGGCGCATCTACACCTGCGGGCGCGCATCGGACCTATCGTGCCAACAGTCCGGCCCCGCGCGAGATGTTTCGCTTAACTTCATCACTGTTGACGTACTTTTATACTCCGGTTTTTCTTTCTTGGCGCACGGGAGGTGTCATCAAAATGGAATATTTCACGGTATTTTGCGTCGTTTCCGGTTGTGCCGCCAGTAATCGCATGATCGCCAGCACTGCCCGATACAGTCGCGATCATGCGACTCCTAGCGGCACAACCGAGAACGACGCGAAATATCGAGATATTCCATTTTATTGACACCCCCCCGTGCGCCGAGAAAGAAAATCGAAGTATACACGTGGAATTTATTCTCTCAGCGCTGGTTGATTGATTGATTTTGGGGTTTCCGGGTGCGGCAACGGCTAAGGTCATTATTCCCGTAAGAGTAGTGTATGTCTTCCCTCGAGATGTGGCGAGAATTTTCCCTGGATGGCGAGTTCCGGTGCAGACCTACCGTCGACTAGCGAGATTTCCCCAACCAGATATCTCCCACCAGCAGGGCATCGCCCCAACCGGGACAAGGTCTAAGTTCCCGACCAGTTTCGCAGCATGTGTAGTAGTGCAGTTCATGTGAAGTGTGAGGATAGGAAGAGGAAGGAAAGATCACGCACGGTCCGTCGCCCGTTTGTTAGGGCACCACTCCAGCATTCCCCTTATCTTGATCGTAGAAACCACAGGAAACTATCGATCATTGCCGCCGGCCGCTAGAATTCTCCTTCACACAGCGACTGAATTAGACCTAGCTGCCGACTTCCGAAAATCTTCGAATTCCCGGTCAGTGGCACTGCAGTAACATCAGTTGATGCCGTGAGCCATCTTTCCCGGTACTCGGCGGAGACACACTCGTAGCATTACGGATCCAGAAGAGCATCGAACGTGAAAGTAAGTCGAGACGTAGCCCGCTAGTATGAGTACTAGTACGCATACTACTGGACTGTGGTCAAGACATGCCAAAGAGATTTTTTTTTTGAAATATATACTTGAATGTGTCCACCTATGCAACGCAACGAAATTATTGGGATCTGAACAACTGAAAAGTAAACGGCGAGGCTAGCGACACACTATCATCAAATGACGAACGTTAAAGTTCGTTTGTCGTAGAGTAGCAGGCACGCATACGGGTTGCGGCACACTAACGTTCTACAGTGATGTCCGTTGCGTAGCAGCCAACGGACATTAGTCGCGTACGTTGTTCCTGATAGAATAGTTTTTTGTCAGAGATTAGATAGTAGCTTCTTAGGCATTCGTAGTGTGCAGAACACACGGAGTACTAGCGACGTAAGTTACGTACGTTGAACAAGCGATGTACGTTTTTGAATTCGTAAAGTGAATAGATTCGACATTACCGATGCATACCGATGAAACTTTTGTAATAGCTTTCTTTAAAGGTCTGGAGTACTATAGGCTGTGATTTACAACCATAAACCTTAATATATTTACAAAATAATTACTTTTCTGGTCATTTTTCGCCTATCTTTACATCGCAGATTCAAGAGTGTATCAATATCATTAGTTTAGCTGAACACCACCAGAGGATGGCGTCTGAGATCTACTACTGATTTCAGCGAAGTCCAGAATTCGTTGGGACTTGAATAAGGTTATGTAATGTCCGTGTGTGAACGTAGGTGATGTATTAGTTATGGACATTGATGGAACATTTGAAAGAAAGCCGTAACCAAAGTAGCAAAAAATGTCAATGTGCATTCATTGTCCTTAGTCTGTGTTTCATACAGTGGCAAGTAAATATTGTGAATTTGCAAGTGTTTAATAACTGAGGTAGGTTGAGAGAGTAAACTAGTGGTGCTGCAGAATGGCATAGACTTTCCCGTATTAGTTTTCTGTTTCGTTTGGTCTCCGCTAGCTATTCGGACTTGTCAATACTCTTGACAGTTGCCATCTATCGCCACCCAAACTACATTTTTTGACATTTTATTATTTTTCGGTTTCCTAATAGAAGAATAAACATATTATTTTAAGAATATTAAAAAAAAGAGCTAAATCTTGTCCTAAATGGAAATTTTCGTTTAAAAATTTAATACCCCCAAATTAACTTTACGCCATATTAAAGATTGCGATTAGCACTATCCGTTCGAAAAGTTTGAACAAAAACTTTGAAACCATTTTTGAGAAAATGGCGTGTGAGCGTTTCTGTAAATGCGCAATTTTGAACTAGTTTTCAAAGAAAACTATTCAATATTCGAGAAATTTTATTTGACATTATTTAAAGCGCATGTACTCATTAATGTAATAATGTGAACAAATCGCCGCTAATATAAATATTGACGTGAGAGACAAGTAAAAAAAAACTACATTTTTCCAATTTTTGAAAAAACAAAAGAATAGATGAATATGGCGTTAATGTCATCTCATAGAGTACATTTAGCACTATCCCTACAAAAAGATTAAAGAAAAAAAATGGAGCCATTTTTGAGGAAATATTTTTGTAATTTTTTAAAAATTGCATGCAATATTGCGCAAAAACTACTAAAATTTTCAAAAAAATGTACATGACATCAATGAAAGAACTCACTTTGGACAACACATTTTATTTGAAGGAAAAATCTCTATCTTGAATTTTGTAGTTTTAGGAAGACACCGAAAAAAATGTCAAACTTTGGCAATTTTCAGAATTTCAGAGTGAACCGTGAAAATGGGACGTATGCCACCTTAATAAGTGTATTTTACTCTATTCTTACAAGAAATTTAAAGAAAAAATTTGGAGCCGTTTTTGAGAAAATTTTGAAAATGTCCGGGGGGGCTTCATGTAAAGTATGTTCGAATTTTGAAGAAAGTTTCTCAAAATCGAGGCGCCTTGAGTGGACGCAGATCGACCGGGGAATATCCATTTTGGAAGAAATCGCATGTATGGTTTACGCGCTAGTATTGTTCACAGACGGTCAGACGGACGGACGGACGGACGGACAGACAGACAGACAGACGAATAGCCGTTCTGAAAAGACCCACTTTTTCGGTATCAGGGGACCCCAAAACGTGTTTTTCAGTTGAAATCTCGAAATCGATTTTCCGCAGCGTTACATAACTTTCCCTATACTACGTGTATTACTCCGTATATACGTACGTATACGGGAAAGTAAAAATTCATAATTGGAGCAAGGGAAGAATCATTTGGCAATTATAAAAAACAAACTTTTATTCTACATAATATTCAAAAAATAATTTTACATTATCACAATACAGGTACAGGTGATGAATATGGTATTGTAGACACAGTTCATACCTCTTTAAACAGCTCTTCACATACAAATCTAAGAATTGTGGTATTTCTGAAGCGGTATTGTTGACGTAATTACATGAAGAAATAATGGAAGTAATCTCCGTCAACTTAATATTCTTATTTAGAAAGCCGTCTTTCATCAGTCTACAAATATAAACAAAATAAAATATACATAAAATAACCAGTAAATACAAAATAAGACAAAGTGGGGGGATTAATATAGATAATAAATACATTGAACATTGAAATAGCTACAGGCCGATAGCAATTGAAATAACAAAATATGAAATACAAATAAAGAAAATGCATTACCATACCATTATGAATTTGTAATAGATACATTAAAAAAGGAATAATAATAATAATAATAATAATAATAATAATAATAATAATCATCATCATCATCATCATCATGACAACAACTCCACCTAGGAAGTACATGACCTTGACGTTGGTGATGAAGCTTGAATATCCCTGTGACCGAGTGCAATGCCGACGGTAGAGTAGCTACTGGTAGGGGCTCCCAAGCCGGACACGTCGAAGGAGAGGGGTCAAAGAAGTACTCCAGAAGAGGACCTCGACGCCAAGAAGAGGACCGAAGGACGAAACGCCATAAGAGGACCACGCTAAGATCTTCAGCAATGCGGAGATGGCGGAGAGGCCCTAGGGCAGACAGGGCTCTAAAGGCGGGAGGGAGGGGCAGCCTGTCTAGGGGAGGATACCCCGAATAAGAAACAACAAAGAAATAGAGTCGCGGGCGATCGGTCTTTGCAGGAGCGCGCAGAAGGTTCTGACACCGGGCCTTCTGTGTCAAATGTGTTGCCTGTGTCAGTGGATAGCGGTGAACCTGGTACAGATGATGCCAGGCGCGCCACCGCGCCACTCATGGAGACCGCAGAGAATAGTGTTCCATCTGTCTCAAGACAAAGTGGCTTGAGGACAGTGCCATTTGCAACGTCCTCCGTCGCTTCAAATCAGTGTGGCCAACACATGAAATGGTCGAAAGAGATGAATATCTCTGTAATGCATGGAAGAAAATGTATTCCAACAGCACCCTGGATGAGCAACGAATATGTAGTCAATCGAATGCTACTCGAAGAAGAAATTCATTGTCATCTACTGAACTGGAGCTGATAAAACAAGTGAGCATGGAAATGTGACACAGCAAACTGAAGCACAGGGTGAGGAACTGGAGAGAGATCACTCGGAGGGGGAACCTGAAGTTGAAGTCCAGCAAGTAGTACCAGGACATGATGAGGATGCTTTTGCCAGTAATCCGAGAGGAAATTATGTTCAATATTCTGCACCAAGGTACACCCCTTGAACTTCGACCGCGTATACCAAAAATCACTGGTAATAAGTGTTACAATGCTTGTAGAGTAATGAATACCATCTTAGAAGACATAACCCTCACACCTAATTCTTTGGAAGAACTAGCCGGAGAAGTGCACAGTTCTACCTTAGACGATTGTACGAGTATGTGGAAAAATATAGAAAATAACAAAATGTCGGTAACTTATTCCGCATCAAACATGACAATATACCATTAGAGAAGAAACGAACCCAGTACAAAAGCAATAAGCGTAGAAGAGATACCAGTCATTTAACGCAGTATTTTGCAAAGAAGGGAGACATTTTCAAGAAATTGAAAACGGAATTAAGTCAATAGTTAGGAGACTGAAAGTTAAAATGAAATCCAAAAACTTAGATCGAAAGTTGAAAGAAGAAGAGAGACTTAAACACAGAATTGCGGCTCTAGGAGCAAGGATTAGACGGTACAGCGAAGCATAAAAAAATGCCAAAAGGAATCAGTGTTTGCAGCCAATCAGAAGAATTTCTACAGACAACTGGAAGCTGGCGATGGGGAAGAACAAAAGGGTCAATCACCGAGTGAGAATGATATGGTTCAATTCTGTTCCTAAATATGGGTAGTACCTTGCCAACACAATGAGCAAGCATAATGGCTTCATAATGAAATCAAGAGTGTCGATATGTAAATGAAATGCCAACAGTAATGATTACCAAGCATGGAAACTTCTACACTACTCCATCCATACACAGCTAGATTTTTTAACAATACCTTGAAATATCCATTCAATTTCCCTATATATTTGTTGATGGGTAAAACATGTATGGTGGCCAAACTAGGAGACAGTCTTCAACCCCAGAATTATAGGCCAATTACAAGCTTGACAACATTACACAGAATTTTGACAGCTGTTATATCTTCTAAAATTAATGAGGCATCTCGTAGACCAAAATCTTTTACCTCCTGAGCAAAATGGCTGTAAAAAGGGAACCAGCGTATGCAAAGAACTATTGGTTACAGAGTGGTTACACAACAAGTCCATAAAAGACTTCACGATTTATCTGTGGGTTGGGTGGACTATAAAAAGGCATTTGATTCTGTGCCTCATTCATGGCTTCTGCTTATCCTTGATATCTATAAGATTGGACTGGCAATAATAAATTTTCTCTCCGTGTGTATGTCTGAATGGAAGGCTTCTTTACATGTTAGGCCAGGTCGTTACTCCTATGTGACCACGGAAATTAGGATTCGGTGAGGTATGTTTCAGCTTGAGCCCTCTTTGGTTTTGCACCTAATTCCGCTGAGTAGGATGATGAGAGGAACTGGATATGGATATTGTATAAAGAGAAACCCAGATGTTCGCATATCACATTAGTTTTATATGGATGACCTTAATCTATATGCATCTAATAAAGATCGGCTGCGGAGTCAAATGATGATTGTCCAAAACTTCAGCCAAGATATCTGCATGGAATTTGGTTTGGATAAATGTGCGATGTTGCATATAAAGTGTGGAAAAGTCCAAAATTAGGAAGGAGAATAATAACTCTCCAGGGACACCATAATTCAAAAACTTGGAAACGAAGACTCTTACAAATATCTAGGGATGTTGCAACTGTTGCAAATGTCTAACTCAAATACCAAAAATAGGATACAAAAGAAAGTGTAGCAAGAGTTAATAAGATCTGCGAGACGAATGTCAACTCAAGAAATAAAATTTCTGCAATCAACGCATGGGCTATCCCTGTAGCTACTTACACCTTTGGAGTGATAAAATGGACGGATACCTCTCTCCAAGCCTTTGAAAGAAAACTGAGAACGACACTCACCAAGTATGGACTTCACCATCCTCATAGTTCGACACAAAGATTATATCTATCTCGAAACGATGCAGGCGGAGGATTGCTTAATTTACAAACACTATGTCGTCACCAGGAAGAACAACTCCGTCATTATTTTCTTTCAATGGACACCCCAATCCATAATGCAATTTGCACTAAAGATAAAAATTTCAGTCCATTAAATATAGCCTAAGAGAACAGAGAGTGCCTTCACTTGACAAGGGATGATCGAATTGATATTTGGAAGACAAAAGAACTTGCAAAGAAATACCATGTAGTTGAACAGGAACAGCCATATTATAAATGTAAGCCTGAGCAAGTCATCAGTAACCATCAGACAAGAATTTTGTGGAACACGACAACTATAACTGACAGAACGGTTGAAGCAAACAGACCTGACATTGTTCTGTTTGATAAAACATCGAAAACAATGATGATTGTCGATGTAGCAGTTCCTTCAGACGAAAAATTAATATCAACATTAGCAAAGGAAAAACGAAAACATCAACTAGCGGCTGTTGAATTAAAGGATATGCACAGACTGTGAAGAATAGAGATAGTTCTTCTGGTAGTGTCCGTAAATGGTGTAGTCAAGAACAACTGGCAGAAAGCTAGAGAAATTCTACAATTACAAAAAAACATCTGAGAACTATGCAGAAAGCTGTTTTACTTGTCAGAAAAACGTCAGAAAATTTTTGAGCCTTGATTGAGGGAGAATTAACCAGAGAAGTTAATGCATCAAGATTGTGAAATAGTGTGCAAGATTAAAAATTGAGAATAACTCAGAAGTGTTTGTTCTGTAGACTTTATTTTCTTCGAATCTCCATAAACATTGTACAGACAAATTTTGTCTTGGACAGGAAAGCCCCGATATTTTTTGTATTAAAAAAAATTGATAATAATAACAATAATAATAATAATAATTATTATTATTATTATTAAAAATTAATAGGAAATGATATTACACAAAGTGGAAAAGAATATGTTGAGTCGCTTTGTTTACATCACTATGTGTAATATTGCAGATTCAATAGAAAGTGATAAAAAAATATTTCCATTTATTGTAACACTTTACACATAATAAATTTAATATATTTTTTGAAGCAATTAATTAATATTTTAATGTTTTGGTTTAAGCCAGAAAAACTAATTGTTTCAGTAAATTTTGAAGAAAAAAAATCAATGTTAGTGTAACACTAAGCTAACACCCCCCTATCCTCAAGTAACATGGCATAACGCAGCCTCAAACCCCTTTCCCTTTTCTTAATTGTCACATTATTTTGGGATATACCCTTACTACAATTATAATAGTATCTACCCCAACTTAACTAGTTATAACACAAAACATAAATCCATTTTGTATGTGGAACAATAGGCATAAATGGTTTTATTACAACATAATGAAAGACTTTCATATTGGATCAGATGTATTTTGTCTTTAGTAATAATTTTTGTCATGACTGTGAGGCTACTAATACACTACATAATCTTCCCAAAAATAGTCACTAAGTGCAAATATTTGATACCACCTGGATGTGCGCCCAGGACCTATCATTATCTAGACATCTCTTATCAGCTGAGATATAGAATCGAAAAAAATTCATAACAATTCTTGCAAGAAAATTCAACTTACATACACATTTGCACTTTGTGATAATCCACATTTAATAGTTTATGAAATGACAATCAAACCTAACCTAACAACATTTACGTACTTTCAATAAAATATGTACATTTGGAATTCTTATGGATTTCTTAACTGCGATTAACATTCATGTGCGACTTATTAAGAAAGCTTAAATGGTGATTTTTAAATCTTTCATTATTGATTTACATACACAGCCTATTATTTTCACAACATCATTAAAAATTATCACAAATGTAAAGGAATTCCTTCCACTAGATTGTAGATGCGGCAGAGACTCTGTTATCCAGCAACTTGTCATTTAGACCTTTTTTGTCCTTTAACCCTTTCTGATTCGCAGTTTAGTTTACAGAAGCTACACATCCCAATACATATTACAGGTATTATTTGTCAGTTTAAAACACATGTTCTTTCTTCTAATTCAATACATCTTCATTCAAACCACACAATTAGATGGGTAATGTGTATACAAACAGGCAAGATATACATGCTTAAATTCAACAAAAGGGTTTGCAAAGGGGTATGTATTTGTCATGGAAAGTTATTGACAATTTTGTATAAAAGAAAAATTTAGTTATTGAGCTTAGGATACCACCATTACTTTGCCTGTTCATTTACAAATCATCGTATTCCTCAATATTAACTTACTTGAGGATATTTTCATGCAAAAAGATCTCTTCTGTTCTTGACTTTTTCAGCTGACCACATTCTATCCTTCAAGCTAAACAACCTTGGAACCTGTAATAAAATCATAAGGGTAGATTTGAAATATTCAATGCAGAAACCACACGTTCAAATTTCTCAATCAG
Organism: Acheta domesticus; assembly: GCA_031308135.1. Classification (NCBI taxonomy): domain Eukaryota; kingdom Metazoa; phylum Arthropoda; class Insecta; order Orthoptera; family Gryllidae; genus Acheta; species Acheta domesticus. Next base: position 81,377,503 of record JAHLJT010009419.1, on the reverse strand, counting down.
AATATTTTCCACTATTACACATTACTTTAATAAAACAACTTAAAAATCTCCTAAGTTGTGTGAAATATACGGAATGACACAAGTAAAGTCTGAAATACACGAAATGATATAAAATTGTAGATGAAAATTAATCAAATCACAAACTAAACACAATACGCATAATAACAATGAATTAATTAAGGGTTTTAACTGTGAGGGAAACCTCACTAAAGCAATGAAAATGTTGAGATTGAAAAAGTGGACTGTAAATCAATGTATTTTTTGAATAAAGAAACCATTTCATGTTACAGAATAAAATACTGCTTTATTACCGACAAAACACTGGATGAGGCATTACAATTCACTTACACTTACTTATCCTCAAAGAACAAATGAATCAATATTATACAAAAACTTTAGGAAATTTAATGTTCTTCAACGACAGTTTATAACATACAAATTTGTCTCAAATCAGAAGAAAAGTTTCCTTTTTATGTATTTTTGAGTGGATCTGCGGGTGTGGATAAGTCAATGTTAATACATTGTATTTATCAATTAATGTCCAATTAACTAGACAATGTGCATGGTAAAAAACAAAGAAACAATCTAAGTTTTAATTTGCACTCCTCAGGTAAAATTGCTACTGGAGTTACTTTACATACAGCATTTGCATTGCCTGTGTCTCAATACATAGGGCAAATGCCAGCACTTTCTAATGATATTAGAAATTCCATAAGGGAGGAACTAAGAGATATTTAACTTTTAATTATGGATGAAATTTTGGTTGGCAATCCTATGTTGAGTATGACAAATTACAGGTAAGAATGAATTGTTTGGAGGAATATCCTTCATTTCAGTTGGCGATCTCAATCAGTTGCCTTCTGTAATAGATTCTCCTATGTGTTGTAGTGCAAATAATTCAGAAATGAACACTTTTACTATTCTAATGCAATTTGGGATCAATTTCGGCTTTTTGAACTCAAGAAAATTAGGAGGCAAAGAGAAGTGAAAGAATTTAGGAGAGGCATCTATAGAAATTAAATTTTCTGCAAATTTTTATGTACAAATCTAATTTTTTTACCAAAGGGTAAGGATATCAATGGGAAGCTCTTCACAAATTATTTTGCTCTATACATAACAGTTTATTTATAAAAATATATATAGTATTATTTTTCAGTATTTAAAACAAGGCATTATTAATAACCAAAAAAATTCAAATAGTTCCATTCTTGAGATCTGATAGAACAAATATTAGTTCAATTTTTTCATTGGCTTTCTAAAAAAAATATTGAACTCATAATTGAAAAATGTCATTAAATTCAAAATTATCTTCAGATTTATTTTCACTGCAGAAGGAAAATTAAGCAGCTTGTTTTTCTTTTATTTTATTTTTTCCTTCTACTTTACTATCTTCCACACTTCTCTTTAGCCTGTGTTGATCACACAGGCATCACTTTACATCCCTGAAGCTGCATTTGTTGGGCTACATATCACAGAATTCTTCACACATTGCGTGCTTTGGCAACCCATATGGAGTTCAGATATTGCATTATGTTGTGCTCTACCTTTTTTTGGAAATAAAAGTTTCCTTTGAGCATATTTCCAAATAACACTGTGCAACGATTCATTTGCATTTTGTGTTTTTCCCCTACAGTTCACCTTTATATAGTGCACCTTTCTCATATTTCACTTGATGCAAGCCTCCTGGATACAGGTATGACTTTCATTACTACATCCGTATGAGTATAGTTTTCATTTTGTCCTTATGTCTTCTTCTTTCACAATTTCTCTATTGTGAAATATTGGAATGTTCACCACCTGGGGACTAAAAAGTGCTGGGATTTGTCATCAGTGCTTATGCAGTGGTATGATGTATTATATAGAGCACTTTTCATTTGATCTGTATTCGGGATATTATTCTTAATTTTACTTTTATTATAATTCCCTAATTTAATTATTGTATCCTCTTTCAAATTTCCAATTTTTTTACCCCCAAGTGTTACACCTTTTATTTTCCATTCCTTCACTATATTTTTAATACCAAACTATTTTAGTAACTAACCATTTTGCTACCGGTTCAAACATTCTTTTTTCACACTGTTGATTTCAGGTCCATACACTTCCATGTCAACTAAACTCTTGTGCATTTTCACATACCCATCTCACAGTAACGCTATACCTCATCTTGCTAAATGTTTCCATTCTTCTCCATGTTTGAATGTGCAGCTGCTGCTTCTGTCGCATTTGCAGACCCCCCTCAAAATTTCAGACACAATTCCTACTTTCCCTATAAACTTCTGACCACACATTGTATGCATTTTCATCCATACGTGATTTGTTTCTTGTACACACATCACAATATTTTGATAGTATTTTATAGTCTATCACCAATCCTGTTACAACATCTATCACAACAACAATGCCATACAGAGATGAGTGCCCTCTTTCCCGCCGGCTATTTTTTTAACAAAATATTTTAATATGTGTCGATATGCTCTAGAAGACGAAGTATATTAACAGAACAAATCAACTCACATATCCCTCGAAATTGTAAATTTACAAATTTAATGAAAGAAACAACTTTTTAACAATTGAATTATTATTTTGAACACAAATTATTAACAACTTTGAAATTTTCTTCTTATATCTGAAAAAAAAAAAAAAAAAAACTTTTAACTTTCTATGAAATTAAGTTTATAAAATTAATAAGAAATAAATAAAAATAACTCATCTCTTAATTCGGATTTTAAATTTTAAAAACAGTGATAAAATATACTTTTCCACATAAATCACTCGATAACATTAACATAAAAAAAAGATGGAATATAAAATTTTGAAGATTCTTATATCTGGGAAAAAAACAAACATACTTTTAACTTTTTACTAAATGAAGCTTAAAAATTTATAATAAAAACAACTCACCTCTTGATTAACATTATAAATTTTGAATATGTTCGTACAAAAATTTTTAAATTTATCAGTTCTAAACCTCCTTCTCCAAACGTATTCTGCCAAATAATATGCAAAAAGATTATCGACTTTGTGGCATGGAATTGCACGTTTCATGGCACCCCAAGGCCCTTCAATAGCATTCATATGTGCACCAGTTCCAGGATCTTTGAAAGTAATAGAACTATTAACTCTAAGATTGGTAAAACCTTCATCTTTAAGACAATCATAAGCCTTCCAGCAATGAGAGATCACAATAGACTTGGGCTTGATGTACTTCTTTATGATGTCCAAGCTTAACTCCTTGCTACGACATTCAACAACCTTGAAAAAGGACCGAGAGGAACCTCGTTCAACACCACCAAGCACCCATTTCCCTTCCACTCTTTTGCCTCTATTATACTTCCTTTTGCCAAACTTACTCTCATGAATTTCAACTTCAACACCCTCTCCACCAAGTGGTTCACTTTCATCTTCAATCACTTCAAAACATACCACTCGACAAAAACTCATCCAATCAGTAACTGTAGTCTCACATACACCCACATCCAAACATATATGCTCAACCTTTGCTTCCATCACCCACAAGTAGGTAATGAGAAGCATCTGCCATATCTCCATGTGACTCCTCTCAAACCAAGAATCCTTTCGCACAGACATTTTCACGCTATGACCATTCTCCCCTCTCACTCTACAAATCCACTCATAACCATCTGTCCTATCCTTTCTCTCAGTAAATTTCATATCTCTCTTGCAAACGGTACATACACGTCGAGATGCAAGCAAACCCACTTTCTGACACCACTGGATCACATTCAAAGTTCCCTCTCGGCGCAAATCATAAATAAAACCTGCATTCATACCTTCCATCTCAGTAAACACACAAACCTATTAGAAGATCGCTTGAAGTGCGAAAAAACACGCAAATCCACGCCAACAAATTCTTCACGATCTTATATTTAATCGCGCAACTTCTCCTGACCGATGGCTCCGAGTAATGCCGGTAGGTCAACATTGTTTACAGAATGTGTAAATAAACACTTCCAGTAACTGAACATAAGGTTTCCTACCCTGATTTCCAGCTCTCACTTGTTCTTCAGAGATGCTACACAAAGCTTCATTAAGAAACGCCGGGAAATTCAATTCGTTTTGGTTTATTTTACGAAAATAACGATTAGTGAGTAGAAAAGGGGGCAATTTGTTCACATTATTATATTTATGAGTACATGTACTTTAAATAAAGTCACATAAAGTTTCTCGAACACTCAATCGTTTTCTGTGAAAACTAGCTCAAAATTCCGCATTTTCAGAAACGCTCAAACGCAATTTTCTCATAAATAGCTGCAAATTTGTTCTTCAAACTTTTCGAACGGATAGTGCTAATTTCATCCTCTAACATGTCATAAAGTTCTTTTTTTGTTTTTTCAAAAGTTACACAAATGAATTTTTTTTGGCACATCTCTCACACCGTTAATATGCACATTTCCAACAATATGTTAGCACTATTGTATTTGTAAGTTTAAGTGCTTCAAATGACTTCTAAAGACATTTTTCAACAACTGAAACATTTTCAGTGAAAATAAGCTTGAAGTTTCGAAATTACAGTAGCGCTAAAACGCTATTTTCGTAAAAATGGCTCCTATTTTTTCAAAGAAAATTGCTATTTAGGACGAGGTTTTACTGTTCTTAAAAGAACATTTCCGTTCTACTATTAGGAAACCGAAAAAAGAATAAAATGTCAAAAAATGATATTTGGGCGGCGATAGATAGCAGCAAGTAAGAGTATGTGACAAGTCTGAATAGATAGCCGCGACCAAAGGAAATATATAAAAGTCTGTGCCATTCTGCTACACTAATAGTTCGTTATCAGGGCCCGGAAATTAATTTTTTTCTGCCGAAAATCCGCCGTTTTTTCACGCAGCATAACAACTTTCCTTATACCGCATATTTCTCCGTATATACGTACGTATACTGGGAAAGTAAACGATTTATTTTGTGGACAAGAATATTCATCAATGGCAAGACACAGAGTTTTGGAAGGATTTGTGATTCCAAGAAAATGAAAATAAAGTCGGACCATCATTAAAATTAATTTGACCCCCAAAATTAAAATATCGGTTTGGTTTTAAATTAAAAATTTGGTTTTAAATTCAAGGGTTACGAGGTCAGCCAAATCGATCGGAGAGTATCAATTTTGGAAAAAATCGGCTGAGCGATGTTGAGTAGCTAGCGATGTTCATAGACAGACGGAAAGGCGGACGGACGGACAGACGGACGGACGGGCGGACGGACAGAAGCAGGGACGGACGTTTTGCTGTCAATTGGTTTTTCGGTATCAAGGACCCTACAAACAGGGATTCTTGCTGCATCACGTGTTAGGAGATTTCTTTTCTTAATTTAGCAACTGGACTTATTCACTTTCAGTGCGCTTTCTGTCCGGCTGCACCCTACGTGGGCAGGACATCAGCGGCTTGTCAGCTGTATTACGGCCAACCGGCCCAGAACCAAAAGCTAAGAACTGTGTATTCTCGACGCTACAATCGTCCAGATTAAGTGTACACTGTATGTTCGACATAGTTGTGTATATTTCAGCTTTATGAAACTGTTAAGTTCTGTTTTATGTTGTGTTTTCTTTCATTAGCTATTAATTCGTTTGTTTAATTGCATTAATTCCATAAAACTCCTACGGTGTTCTTACAAATCATTCAAATATTCTCATAAGAGACTGTATTCAATCTATTTTATGTAATGATTACTTCGTTGTATTACATGTTTTATTTCAAATAATGCCTACTGAATCACCCGAATAATAGCCACTTCCCTGTACTTGTAACTCATTACAGGAATCAACAGCTTGTGCGTTCGCTTTCTATAAACACACCGATCCTTCGAGAAGGTATTGCAGGTAAGTGATTGAGTTTGCAATCATAATAGGGACAACCCGCCACCCAGTCCTCTGCTCTCAATTTGTCACCTCCTCCAGATGGTGTGTTAGTAAGTCGTAAATCGCCGCAAATCCTGATTGAACCATCGGACTTCAGAAATGGTATAATCGGTGCAGCCCAATCTGACCGCAATATCAGTTGAATAACGAAAAGGAAACAAGTCTAGTAATATCAGTCTAATAAAAAGTGTTGGATAGGATAGTTGTAAGGATTGGCGTAAACATACCCAGACCACAGGAAACAAGCAATCAGACGCGTCCAAACAAAAAGGGATGCCCCGTTGCACGCACCACCAAGATTGGCATTATAGCGGAATCATCTGTTAAGGCAGACGGTTACATATCACCAGTAAGCGTTGAGCACCATAAGTATGCAATCTAATTGTTGACGATTCTAGTTTTGGCGCGCCCAATTGTCGCCTATCCAACTCATTCATCAAATTGTAGGACGCTTCAGTATCGAGTTCCATTGCAATTGGTTTCCAATTTATCAAGACTTGGATTGAATGGAAGCCAGTGGCGACACTGAACTAGCAAAAATGGAGCCGACTCGCTCTCCAGGAGTTCCAATGCTTCGACTAACTTTCGTCCAGTGTCTCTTTTACCACACTTTCGACAATTATAATTTTTATGCTGGCGATTCGATGCACTAGGCTGTTTATCTCCGCAGCGATGACAAGTCGTCTTTCCATGGTTCGCTGAGTTGTTATTTGATCGCACATTTTGAATCGCATTGCCGCAACGGTTACAGGTCCAAGAATAGGAGGCATCCGGTCCATTACTTTAAACTGAAGACTTCCACTGATTGAAATTATAGAAATGAATAAAATAAAATTACCAAATGAAGTCATGGGCTTGGTTATCAACCGACGTTTGAGGCGTTCATCGCGCACTCCTACAATGAACTAGACACGTAATGCCATCAGTAATGGTGAATTGAAGTTGCTTTTTGATGACAATTTTTTTCAAATTTGCGACGAACTCTGCTAACGACTGTACTTCGGACTGACGTTGACTGTAGAATTTTTGTCTGTACTTCCGGTATAGGAGGCTCAAAGTGTGTAGACAATGCTTGGAACTTTTCATCTAATGTTTTCATCATTGAATCTTTAGGTATCAGCATATCGATTAATGATGGAATTAATGATAGAAAATTGGTAGACAGTAGGAACGAACGGAGCCACATTTCCTATGACAGCGATGTGGGATCTTTCTGATTTGGAAGATTTTGTCTTAGCTGATTCCGACTTATGACATGGCCTGACGACGACTGCGCCAAAATATAGTGTATTGAGAGAGAGCTTATTCTCAGTGAAATCGTTTAAACTGTGAGGCTCAGTCAAGCACGATTACTCATAAAACAAAGTACAATATCTAGTCAGGCGCGTGGCCGAGATCGCTAAGCAGTAGTGCCGTAGTGATCTCGGAACCGTGAGGTCGCGGGTTTATTCCCTTCCCGCCTCGGGCATGGTTGTACTTGTGTTCGTCCATTCAACCCCTATCCTCACCATATCGTTTTATCCTCTTATCATAACGTTAAATCCAATAGTGGTCGCTAATGACCTAGTAGTTGATGCGACCTTAAATAACAAAGTATAGTCTCATTTAGCAACGGAACTCAAAACAAATCGTTAACTCATGGAGTTACACAAGAATTTCATTCCGACAACGCAGTATATTCATCGAGAGAACGTGCAAAATTCGCGAAGGAATGAAACTTCAAACTTGTTACATCGAGCCCTCATTTTGCAAGGTCAAATGAAGTAGCTGAAAAGTATGTGGTGTGGACATAGCTTCAAACGACTTCTAATGAAGATTTTCGAAATCACAAATGATTACTGTGAAAAAGAGCTTCAATTTTCGCAATTACAGTAGCGCCAAAAAGCCATTTTCTCAAAAATGGCTCCAAATTTTTTATTCTAACTTTTGGAACGGATAGTGCTAATTGCACTCTTTAATATGCCGTAAAGTTCATTTTGGGGTAGTTTTTGTTTTTTCAAAAATTACACAAATGTAATTTTTTGAATGATCTCTCACACTATGAATATGCAGTTTCCCATAATTTGTAAACACTATTGTATTTGTGAGTTAAGTGCTTTGAATATCTTCAAATAAAGTTTTTCAAAACAACAAATTATTTCTGTGAAAAAGAGCTTCAAATTTCGCATTTACAGTAGCGCTTAAAAGCCATTTTGTTAAAAACATCTCCAAATTTTTGAATTTAAATTGTCATTTAGGACGACGTTACACTGTTCTTTAAAATTCTTAAAATAATATTTCCGTTCTACTATTAAGAAACGGGAAAATTAAGAAAATGTCAAAAAAATGTAGTTTGGGCGGCGATAGATGGCAGTTGGCCAGAGTATGTGTAAAGTCCGAATAGCTAGCCGAGACCAAAAAACTAGAAAACTAATACGGGAAAGTCTGTGCCATTTCGTAACACCACTAGTTTCGTATACCACCCTGTAAGATAACTATTAATGACCCATCAGTAGCTACAATTAGGATTTCATATTAAACATAGTAGCCCTCAACGTACTTCATACAACCCTCAATTTTTAAGATTGTTTCACTTGACTCATCAGCATCTTCACTACAGGAAGTAACACACTTCCACTGTCGGTAGTGCCGTTATCCTCACCAGAATTGAAAAAAACCTGCCATTATCTGCAGCGAAAAACTTCATGTTCACTCTCCAAGACGCCATCTTGCTGTCTGTTTACATGTGTTTCATGGAACAAACGTGGCTTACCAGATTATAATCCATATAATATATATATATGAGAGGTATTTTGAACTACTTGGGCAATTCACCTCATGTGAATGATCTTGGCTGTCCGGGTGACGCCACGTCGAAGGCTGTGTTGCCGACGTTTCGACCATCTTATCGTGGTCTTCCTCAGGGCTGGTATCCAGGCAGACCGCAACCACTGGTATGCAGCCGCTGGTATGCACCGAGACCGCTGGTATGCAGGGGTGCCGCAAAATTTCATGTTTATTAATGTTTTTATCTCGCAATTTATGCATAGTAGGCTTCTGCGTCCAACCACGGTTATCTCGTGGCCGTTTTCTTCAAAGATTCTATGAAATTAGAGAGGATTTATTGATATTTGTTACTTGTGATGGGTCCGAGTATGCTAATTTTCGTAGTGATGACTCTTAGTGTACCAAATTTGCGTTTTTAGAAGACATGTTTATGAAACTATTTTTTTAACAAAGGCATGCAAGGAAAAGAAGAGATTATCCTCACATCTGCAGACAAAATACGTTAATTCCAACGTAGGCTTTCGATGTGGTCAACAAAAATAGAAAAAAAAGGAACGTGGGATATATTTGATCTCACAAAAGATTGCTGCATTAATTCAACTATTTCAGAACTTACTTTGAAAAGTCTAAGACAGGTTGATGAAAACATATTTTTTTTCTCTACGACTACTGCAAAATGTATGCATTTCTCCACGTTATCGGATACTGTAATGACGATGATTCCACAAGCCGTGCGAGATTATTCTTACACGGCTGTCGACCAATCATATTCGACTTACTTCATTATACACGGCAGAGGGTTCACGCAGTCGTCTACAGAGGGCATGACCTCTGCGCACTCTGCGGTGGCAGGTCGCAACCATGATGGAAATAACCATTATTCCACCATAATCGCAACTGTCGTGAGACAGGTGAACCACGAATCAGTGTGCGAGTTGTTAGAATCAGAGAACATTGTATTGTGTCTTTTCTGTAGGGTTAAGGCGCTCAGATTGATTTACAACTATGGATTCTAGCAGTGCTTTTCTGTTGACCTTGACCTCTTCTTATAATTATAGTGTGGATACTCGTGAGGGTAGGTCAATGAAATTCAATTATTCTTACAGTGCCAACGTTTCGGCCATTTATTTGGCAGGCTTCAGGGCTATAAATATACAATCAATACAAAATAAATATACAAGTAGTGCACTTAGTTACATGATTTTCCATTACATAAAAGACGAGTTGTACCAATATTTTGCTACCAAAAAACAAGGCAAGGATAGTTGTTACTATGATCCTTGCCTTTTTTTGGTAATTTCATTACACATGGCAAGTTATTCGAAATTGCCACATACTCTTGCCACTTGCCATATCACCGCACTATATTTTTTTACATATTATTAATTTTTCGGATTCCTAATGATAGAACGGAAATATTCATTTTAGAATATTAAAGAACACAAAAACCTAGTTCTAAATGACAATTTTCTCTTAACATTTTTTTTTCGTTTTAAAGAAAATGGCGTTTTAACGCTACTAAAAATGCGAAATTTGACGCTCTTTTTTACAGAAAATTTTTGAGTTTTCAAAATACTTCATTTAAAATCATTTCAAGCACATACACTCACAAACATAATAATGTTTACAAATTGCTGGTAATGTGCATATTAAAGATCTGAGAGATCTTTCAAAAAAATTACATTTGTGTAATTTTTGAAAAAACAAAAAAAATAACACAAAATAAACTTTACTTCATATCAAAGAGTGCATTTAGCACTATCCGATCGAAAAGTTTGAAGAAATGTTTTCAAGCCACTTATGAGAAAATGGCTTTGAGCGTTTCTGAACATGTGGAAATTTGAGCTACTTTTCACAAAAAATTGTTGTGTTTTCGAGAAACTGTACATGTACTCATAAACATAATAATGTGAACAAAGCGCTAATGTATTTTAAATAATGTCAAGTAAAGTTTCTCGAAAACACAACCGTTTTCTGTGAAAAGTAGCTCAAAATTCCACATTTTCAGAAACGCTCAAACACCATTTTCTCATATATGGCTACAATTCTTTACTTTCCCGTATACGTACGTATACACGGAGTGATATACGTAGTATAGGAAAAGTTATGTAATGCTGCGCGAAAAAATGGCCAACTTTCGTCGGAAAAAAATTAATTGCCGGGCCGTGAAAACGAAAAAGTGGATAAAACTAGTTGGTAAATTGAGAAAAAATCCCCTAACACGTGGTGTAGCCAGAAACCCTGTTTTCTAGGTCCTTGATACCGAAAACCCAATTGAAAGGAAAACTTCCGTCCGTCTGTCTGTCCGTCTGTGAACACTTTTTATTATTATTATTATTTGCGAGTTCATTGCAACTTAGAGTCGCTTATCAGCATCCTAGCTTCCATTTGCTGCGATCTTTCCAGTCGTTTTCTTGCAGGTTTCTTTCGTCCATCGCTTTATTTACTGCATCCTTCCAAAGTGTCCTCGGTCTCCCTCTTCTTCTTCTTTCTGCAGGGGTCCATTCGATAATTTTTTTCGGCCACCTTCCCTCATCCATTCGACGCACGTGCCCATACCATCGGAGGCACTTTGCCTCCACAGTGTCTAAAATTGTGGTCCCTATGTTTAGCCTTGCAAGCACGTCTTCATTCCTGATTTTGTCCTGAATCGTGAGCTGACAACAACGTCGCCAATAACCCATTTCTGTTGCTCTTAATTTCTTCTTTAGTTGTTCCGTTGTTGCCCACACTTCTGCTCCATAGGTAACAATGCTCTCTACAATAGACTTGTATATCTTTATGTTCGTGCAAGGTCTTATTTGTGGGCTCCATATGGTACTTATGCAGCTGTTTGGTAACTTGTTTCCCTTTTCTTATTCTTTCAATAATTTCCATTTTTGGTAAACATTACTCCAAGGTACTTGAAGCTATCGACTCCTTTAATAATACCACCTTCTAGCATCAAATTTATGTTTGCATTATCAGCTACAATATATTCAGTTTTAGAGATATTTATTGTTAGCTCCCATTTCTGGTATTCTTCAAACAGCTTCCTCAACATGTAATGTATATCATCTTCATCTTCTGCCAATATCAATTGGTCGTCAGCAAAAAGCAAAGTGAACAGTTTATCCGTTCCGATTGAAACTCCCATACTCGCGCAAGTTCGCCTCCATCTCTCTAGGGCAGATGTTAGATATATTTTGAAGAGTGTAGGAGCGATTGCACATCCTTGTCGCAGACCTTTGGTGACAGGGAATTCTTCAGATATTCTTCCACCTACCTTCACCCTACTGATACAATTAACATACAGTACTTTCACTGCTCTTATATATAGGTCACTAACTCCATTTGCTTTCATTGCTAACCACAATTTGCAGAGAGGGAAAACTGTCATATGCCTTTTCTAAATCGATGAAGACCAAATGGGTTTCAAGGTCTCTTGCTAACCGTTTCTCCAGAAGTTGTTTTAAACAGAAATCACAATCCATACATGATCTTCCGGCACGAAATCCATTTTGTTCTTCTAGCTCGTGTATCTGATTTTCAATTCTTTGTTTTATAGTTTTGCCATATAGTCTTGAAAGAGAATTAGTCACGCTTATTCCTCTGTAATTGGAGCAAACTCGTCTCTCTCCTTTCTTATAAATGTTAGAGATATAGGCAGTTTTCCATTCAGGGGGCACAATTTCATCCCTCAAGAAACAGCTGAAAACATACGCTAACAGCTCGTGAAGCAAGCCCGTCCCATATTTAAAAAGTTCTATGTGGAGTCCGTTCGGTCCAGGCGAGCGTCCATTTTTCACGGAGCTAAGAGCTTCCTTTATCTCTTTAACTAAGATGACGTCATTTTCAGTAAAAATCTGATCTGAGAAACTTATCTCATTGTCTAATTGAGTAATAAATTCTGGACGATCTTCAGTTAACAGCTTCTGGTGATAAATTTTCCACTCTTTTAAGGGAATAAGACTTATGGGCATAGTATCCTTTCTATTTGTTCTAAGAGATTTTAGTATTTTCCATGCTTCAGTTGCCTTTCTATATTCTACATGCTCATCAATAGTCTTACATTTTTTATTCCACATTTCATTTTTGGCTTTCGTTACTTCTTTCTTTACTTTCTTACAACATTGCGAATAGTATTTTCTATCCTCATGGTTCCTAGTTCTCAGCCATATATTATAAGCTTCCTTTTTCTTATTTACGATTTTCTCCACATTATCATTCCACCAAGGATTTTTACACGATTTATTTTTATTAGGTTTTGGCAGTTCTCCAAGAGCTTCTAATGCGGCTTCACTGACACATCTTACTATACCATAGTACATATTTATTGCATCAGAATAGGTTATATCGTTCAGTTTGGAACACAGTCTAGCTTTGTACAAAAACCTAATAGAATCGTCATTGAGGGATTGAAGATTATACTGAACGGCTTTTGGCATATCACATCCATAATCATCTTCACAACGCATCTCGGTAGACACTTTCCATGGGAGAACAATTTTTGCTCTAACGAGGTAATGATCCGTTCCGCATTCTGCGCCTCTATATACTCTGACATCTTGAAATTTTAGCATTGTATTTTGTCTGCTAATCACATAGTCAATAATTGATTGTAGATGAAGAGTAGGTTGAATCCAGGTAAATTTATGGATATTTTTATGTAGGTAGAATCCATTCCGAATTTTCAGGGAATACTGCTGGCAGATGTCAATTAGCCTTTCCCCATTGTTATTTACCTGATTTTCTCCATAAGGTCCTACAGTTGCGTCACTTATTTTCGAACCAACTCTAGCATTGAAATCCCCCAGCAAGATTATTTCCTTTCGGCTACTGATGTTGTCCAAAATTTGGCCCAATAGTTCATCGTGTTCATCCTTAACCTTAATAGTCTCATCATTTGATGGTGCGTGTATGCCAATGACTACAATGTTATATCCTTTCAGTACAAGCTCTACTTTAATAATTCTTTCGTTGATAGCCTCCCAATCTTTGATATTTCGTGCCAATTTACTTTTCAACAAAATGGAAATCCCTGCTTTAGCTCTTTTAGTTATATATACTCCGCTATATATATGTGCAAAACCATCTAAATCTTCAGTACCTTTTCCTTTCTTTTTTGTCTCAGTAAGAGCGACAATATCCATATCAAATATTTTCATTTCCTGCAAGACTTCGACCTTTTTAGTTCGCAATCCTTGAATATTCCATGTACCAATATTCACTGTCCTGTTTTCTATCGCCAAGTCGTCGTCGATTGAGAGTCCGGCTTCTTCTATTGCTAGTTTCGGAAGCGGTGGGGTGTTTTTCCAGGAGCAGGGGTGCTGGCCCTACGTCCCAACCCCCAACCTGGAGGACCAGGATTTACACTCGGGGTTTTCTCCCCTAGGGGGATTGCCTCCTCTATGGCTACGAGGCCCCCTCTCCCCGGATCACTCTGTAGGGAGTTTTTAATTCCCAAGGTGAGCGACCTAACCCTAAACCACTGTCCGCTTATCCGCCCTCCAATTTCGAGATCGTTGGCGGACAGGGAACCATCCACCCTCCTAGGAAGAAATAAGATGAAACAAAGAAGGATAGCAAGAGAGATATGGAAATTAAGTAACATTAGGAGAAAATGTGAAGATCAGAAAAAGAATGACTCCCTAGCCCTCGAAACCTAATAGCGTCGGGGTCGAAAACACAAGGGGTCAAGAGAGACCAAATAGGAAAGAAAATAGAAGTGTGACATAAGTAAGTGGAAGCAATGTCACACTAGGGGCCCTCCTCCTTTCTCCGGGCTTGGGACCGGCAGTGTCCGCTGTTGCCACGCTACTCAGCCCACTCGCGACGCAAAAGCGTCGCAAGTACGCCGAACAGCGAGGCAAAATCCAGCGGGCACAGGCGGAGTTCTGTGAACACTGCTAGCGCCTAAACCATACGTACGATTTCTTCCAAAATGGATATTTCCCAGTCGATCTGGTTCTAGTCGAAGCTTTGAGATTTTGAAAAAGATTCTTCAAAATTTGGGGGTACTTTATATAAAGGCCCCCGGAGATTTTCTAAGTTTTTTCAAAAACGGCTACAATTTTTTTCTTTAAATTACTTGTATGAATAGAGTAAAATACACTTATTAACATGGCATAGGTCCGATTTTCACGGATAACTCTGAATTTTCGAAAATTGTCAAAGTTTGAATTTTTTCGGCGTCTTCTCCAACTACAAAATTGAAGACAGAGATTTTTTTTCAAATAAAATTTGTTCTGCATATTGAGTTCTTTCGTAAAGTTTATGTAAATGTTTTTCAAAATTTTAGTAGTTTTCGTGCTATATTGCGTGCAATATGTGCAATTTTTAAAAAAATTACAAAAACAACATTTTCTCAAAAACCGCTCCAAAGTTTTTCTTTAAACTTTTGATAGGGATAGTGGTAAATGTACTCTATTAGATGACATAAAAGCCACATTGCTCTATAGGTTGTTTTCTTTTCAAAATTTACAAAAATGTAATTTTTTTTCACATGTTTCTCACTTCGACAATATTTACATTAGTGGCGATTTTTTCACATTATTATATTTACGAGTACATGTGCTTTAAATAATGTCAAGTAAAGTTTCTCGAAAACACAAACGTTTTCTGTGAAAAGTAGCTCAAAATTTCTCATTTTCAGAAACGCTCAAACGCCATTTTCTCATATATGGCTGCAATTTTTTTCTTCAAACTTTTGTAACGGATAGTGCTAATTACGCTCTTTGGTATAGCATAAAGTTTATTTTGAGTTATTTTTTTGTTTTTTCAAAAATTACATAATTGTAGTTTTTTGAAAGATCTCTCACATCTTTAATATGCACATTATCCGCAATTTGTAAACATTATATTTGTGAGTGTACGTGTTTGAAATAACTTCAAGTAAAGTATTTTGAAAACTCAAATCATTTTCTGTGAAAATGGGCTTCAAATTTCGCATTTTCAGTAGCGCTAAAACGCCATTTTCTCTTAAACGGCACATAATTTTTAAAAGAGAATTGCCATTTAGGACTAGATTTTTGTGTTCTTTAATATTCTAAAATTAATCTTTCCGTTCTACCAATAGGAAACCAAAAAATTAAGAAAATGACAGAAAAATGTACTTTTGGCGGTGATAGATGACAGCTGGCAAAAGAGTTTGTGGCAATTCCGAATAGCTAGCGAAGACCCAAGGAAATAGAAAACTAATACGGGAAAGTCTGTGCCATTCCAATGAATTTTTTTCCGCCGAAAATTCGCCATTTTTTTGCGCAGCATTACATAACTTTCCCTATACTACCAATTTTACCACGTGTGTTATACACTATTTTTAGACCGCTTTACTGACTTTCATTTTAATTCAAGTATACGAAATGTACTTAATGATACATAAAGGTCGGCAGTAGCTGATGCGGTCAAATGGAAGTATTTTGTTTTCTTTGTTGCATTCAAAGTTTTACCGGAACATTGGGGCATCGTTTCACTTTTAGCACTAGTGGTAAACTGGCCTTTTTGCAGATTTATGCATCCGCTAAAAGTAACCGCCTTTACTAGTGGTTGTCCAAAAATAGTATTTTTAGGTAATGGATTTGTTTTTTTCTGCATTTTGTCATCTCATTTCCCATTTGCAACTTTATTTGGCGATATTCTGGGGAAACATTTTGTGAAAATCAAGACATTCTTTTGGGAATGGAAATGTTTTTGATCGTTGATTCAAGCTTATATTAAATGTTCAACTTCATTCATAGAAAGAATATTATTTGTTACTTTAAGGAAAGGAAAGTGAAAGGAAACTGCTCAAGGAAAACGAGTAAAATATGAGAAATATATTATGTTCATAAGGTAATTTTATTGCTTGTATGAATAAATTATAAATATAATAAATAATACAAATGTATAGACAAATATTCAGTGATTACATTTTTAAAATAAATAGAATAAATAAACAAATAAATAATTCCACTCAATGTGCTGGGTTCTTCCCTAATAATTGTCTCCTGGTTTCCTTCTATCACATTTGTCACCAATTTGCTTGAACCAATTTCTTAAGTATCACGAATAAAAATAGTTTCATTTTAATTTAACAGTTGAATAATTGCTAAAATTCTTACGTAATCAATAGGTATAGCATATAAAACACGAACAATTGCAAATTGAAAGGATTACTGATGATTATGTTTGAATGTTATTTGAATGTTAAGACTAATGAATCATTAGTATAATATAGAGATTCACTGATTATTGGAAAAAAGGTTCCTAAAAATTACTGTTCTAATTCAATGTGCTACAGTAATATCAATAGAAAAAAGATCTTCAAATAACAGTTTTAATCTATGTTTGCCAAAAATCATTATATAGATCAAAATATAGTATATTAAGGCAGATATTCCGACAAATGGGAATTAATAAAAATGTTGAAGGTTCCATACATATTTTCTCGATATTTCAATGATTTAAGTACTTTTCAATAAAAAAGTACAAGAAATCATTTCAATGAAGCCTCCACATTTTCTATGTAATTAAGACCAGTTTACAATTTACAATCCATGAGACATATTTTGTAGGAAATCATACAAATAAAGTTTTTCAATTATATAATACATGGTGATGAAACATAAGTTTCTCATCATTGAAATTATTATTATTTTATGAAAAGAGTAATTTAGAATTTTGGTCAAGACTGTGGTAACACTAATTATAAGAAATCTTAAGACCGAGGGAGCATACACCGTGCATTAAAGAAAGAAATGACTAGAGTTCCTCAACCTTCAAATGTTAATTTCTGTGGACTAAAACTCACCTGAGGTCATTCGACAGTTTTCAGTGCATTTAAGAAGCAACAATGAATATTTGAAATAATCTTGTTGGCTGATAGTGTCTCTGGGATTTCAAATCATATATTTATTAACGTGAATTGACTGAAGTATTGCGAGAAATAAAGAAACTTAATCAACATTCGGGCTTAGAGTAAATCTTCAACATAACTCATATTTCGATGCGCAACCTATTATTATGATTTGCTAGTTATTTGCTTATAATGTGGAAAACTAAATAAAAACTTTTCTGAAAGCACATGAATTTGTCGTTAAGGAGATAGAGGATCATTTAAATAGTAACACTGCAACTTTTTTACTGTTTTGCTTTCAACTTCATAAAAACATGACAGAGGCAACTATCGACGCACGTGACACATGCCAATTTCATTGCAAGAGAACGATTTTATCTGGTGAGAAACAGTATATTTCGCATTCAAAAAGAAACTGATTTACGCAAGTACTATTCCCGTCGCTGCATAGTTCCCATAACATCTACAAGTTTAGTAATCGCAAACATTCCCAACAAATCTTGGAAGTGTTTTAAGCCTGGACTGTCGTGTAGTTTCCTTGATTAATGTCGGACACGAGAAGAAGCTGCAGAAGTCTCTTCTTGTCATCTGGTGGAATAAGTTGGCGAAGCAGGGAGGCGAACGGAAGAGCAAGGAAGAACAGAAAGGCGGGCGGGGCGGAGGAGAGGACAGGCGACCGACGCGTCGAGAGGGGCTGCAGGCGCGATCAGGGCGACAGGGGCGGCGAGCAGAGGCACTCCCCGTCCAGGCGCTCGTCCAGCCAGTGGAGGTAGTTGGCGACGCGAGTGTACACGCCGGGGTAGTTGGGGCGAGCGCACCCTCGGCCCCACGACACCAGCCCTGCGAACGGAGCGAGCGCGTTCAGACGGGGACTCAGGCAACAGGAGCACTTTCGGTTCTTGTTTACATACGGGGACCCGTGGCCGAGATCGCTAAAGCAGTAGTGTCGTAGTATCTTGGACCGTGGGGGTCACGGGTTCGATTCCCTCCTCGGATATGGTTGTATGTGTTCCTCCTTTCACCCCCCTATCATCACCATATCGTTTCATCCTCATACCATAACGTTACATTCAACAGCGGTCGCTAATGAATTAGTAGTTGCTGCAACCTTAAATAACAAAAAGAAAAGAAAGAAAGACGCCATTCCTCTCGAGACTGCGTGATGTCGTTCGACTTTCGACCTAAAATATTAACAATTAATTATAATAATCCTTGTACTTGCTTTTGAAAGTACACTAGTTCTGTTGGGTTGTGTTACACTTTTCCAAACCACGCGGTAGGTACTGAGAGTAAAATGGCGTCGAGTCCCCGTAAATAAATAATAACCATACAATTCAAGTAAACACTAACCGCATCCTCTTATCCCATTAATTGAATGAAATAAATTTCCTGAACGTCGCGTGCACATATGGTCGTAGAAATGCTTGTGAGCACAGCGACATTGTTGGAGCTATCTGGCAGCAACTGTTTATAACTTTTTATTGCCGAACTTTGGAGTGGGTCAGTCGCTGTTTACTTCGCGCTAGCCTCTCCTTCTGAAATAGCAGCCTAGCAGCTACAAACGGTTTTAGAAAAAAATATTCCAACAAACGCAAGTCGTGAATTCGCCCCTGGTAGGACAGAATAAAGTCTTAGCGATCTCGAGAAAATCAACTTGTCAATCAACAGGAATTTCAGAACACACACACTCAATGAAAGCATGTAAAGCCCAATGTAAATTTCAGTTAAGAATATTTGAAATGAGCCAAGAGAAGAACATATTTAGTAACAAAATAATTATTGTTGTTTTTTATTTCCCCTTATATGAATACCTTACCTGAAATTAAAATATAAAGTATTTTACAATATGAATAATATTTTTGATTGAATAACTCTTAGTAATTTAATGTTTAAATTCAACTATCGTTACTTTTTTTTATCCGTGGGTATTCGCGTACTTTGTCAACATAAAATTTAATGAATTTAATTATGGCCTGATTGATGTAGTCTGAAAAACGTGTATCGCTGAGCAAGGCTAGCGGGCAAATGTAGCAAAGTAATTAAATAAAGAACATTTACGACGTAAATAAATATTTTGCTATCTCTAAGAAATCACCCGGTAGCATTAATTTTCTAATATAGTGTAATAATTTTAGCATTTGCAATGCTCAAACTGATTGTTTAGAAAGCGACAAATCAGAAAAACCCGATTCCCTCTTTCAACCAGTCTCTCATTCACTATCGTTGATTACATGCCCACAAGTCTTAACCTCTGTCCTGTTTTTTATTTACTTTTCCATTGTTTTGGGATGTGTATTTGTTATAGTTTTCTGCTATGGATTTGGAAAAGCTGGCAGTGAGTGGATAATGAATATCGCAAACGGCACATTGTTGTGAACTCACCAATTACTTCCATGACGCCGGGACCAGTGGCCAAGTGCATGGGGCCGCCGCTGTCACCCTGTGAAGCAGACAATTCAGTTAGAAAAAATATTCGTTTTACTAAGGGTAGGAAGGTAATACTAGCTCAAAAACTCACTTCTTTGCATTGCTTCACAGAATTTTATGATCTTATATTATTGATTCGTAACATGAACACAAAACAATCCCTATCAGAATTAACGACGTTGAATTTGGGATTGAATCACATCTGACAAGGAAAGCAATGTTTTACATCTCCTATCATCATAATTCCTACTCAACAAATCACCAGAAGAGATTGCGTCTTCACGACAAGGCTCAACATTGAAATGTTATTTGGGAACATTTCAATGTCACGTTCAATTTTTCATGTTCAATGTGTAGTCGCTTAAGTCAATTTTAGGGCCATAACTGCATTCAGTACAAAGGGTCCGGACGAGGTACACCATAAAACTGCTTTATTCAGAATGAATTAAATAAAGGGAAAACCATGGTAAAAACAGTTTTGATAATTTATAACAATCACTAGACTGATCATGCAGAAGTAGTGTCTTTTCGGCAGAGTAATTCGAAATGTAAGTAGAAAATTCGCAACTCAAAACAAAACGATAATGCCTCAATATTTATCAATATGTTAGTCTACATGTATCGATCAAAATGTCCTGCCCTGCCATAAAAAAGATGAGCGCCTTGTGAAAGAGAATAATATATTCTCTTGAATAAATTAATCTTTAGAAGTGAATATCCTCAACGAGAATAGAACTGGATTTACCTTAAAACTGGCTTAATTAATATTTTGAAACACGTTTATAATTCTAGTTAAAATTCACCGAGGAACAGCCACATTTCAAAGTTTTATTTTAAAACCGGGAATGCTTTGACAGCAAGTTTATCTGCCTGCTTAGAAATTCTGAGGATGCTAGCAGCATCTTTCTCCTTTATAGATTCTAATTTCACATCGCGAGATTAGTAGTCACGAAATTTTCATTGCTGTTTTATAAGCATGTTGGCATCGCGAGTAAGGTAAATACTGTAGTAAGTGGGTAGTAATGTCTCCGTCTGTACACATTGTAATGCTAAAATTGCAAATGATGCCGACTGACGCAGTGTCTGCCCGCAGATTGAGAGTAATTTTGGCTTTGAATAGCATGACCTTGCCTTAGTGTTGAGGAAGAGGACGGAACGTTGCGTTACTTTCGTTCGAGGTCGCTCGTTATCCCTTCTGTACCATTCGGCTCTCTTCCGGAGACATTCTACACGCTTTTCTTTCCGAGTAGAGACGTGATAAGGCCTGCGGTGACATTACGTAGTGACGCACTTCTTTCTGAAATACTAAATTATTTTTGGGATGTATTACGAAGAGTATCTGGCAAGATTTTCTGTGACTATCTTTGCTGAACGAGCGGGGCAAATTATTCCTCCAAATATCAAGTTCTACCTACGAAAGTCAAAGATTGAACTTCTTTAAGAATACACGACACGTCCCTTCTAGAATCACTACAAATGGTGTCCAAAATTTACCGTAAAAGTTATGTATTATTGTTGCAGTATGCTTATGTTATCATTCTGTCATTCGAACTTTGTAAAGGGTTTTATGACATTGAGGCGCACTGTTGTTGTAAGTCAATACCTACAGGATATTGTGTCAGAATTTTCCATGCACGATCTTAATATGTAATTGAAAGCGTATGATCGCGATGAGTAATATTTCCATAGAAGTCGGAATTACACGTTTTCAATGGGAAGCAATGAAAATGCGTGTTTCCAATATATTTGACAATCCTCATGTTAGGCATTAGTTAATTCCTTTCATTTCTTCATAGTACCAGAGATTCTGCAAAACATGTGGTATGGCAGTCGTTACAATGCCATCTGACCACGAACATAAGTATTACGAGTTACAAGTATCCGTACTTGGAACAGGAAAGTTCTATTCAGACTTTACTCAGATGCGTCTTTTAGGTTTGCGGTTATTTTCCACTCTTAAATGTACAACACGGACCGCTTTACATCCCTTTCCAAGAAAGGCAGGTGAATTAAAGATTTTCTGCTATCAAAACTTCGAAGGGGTTTGAATCCGACTTCGAATGTCGATCAAAGACGCTAACCGTTCGCCCAAACCAATTTAATTTAATGTATTTGTCGTCAAAAAACAGTAAAACCTCTACGTGACGTATGGGGGAGAATTTATATCTAAGCCCGTTTTCTCCAGATCCAGAAATATTTCTCTTTTACTTTACACAGGTTAATTACGAATAGATTCGTGAGATTCGTACCTGGCAGGCGTCCTGCTTGCCCTGCGGGTATCCGGCGCAGATCATGTTGTCAGTGATGCGGCTGCGCTGGTAGCCCGAGCGCCGGCAGCGCTCCATGGACATGATGGGCACCGACACCTTCTGCAGCGTGTCGGAGGTGGGGCGGCGCTCCGCCAGCCTCCCCCACCCGGCCACCACGCCCACGCGGTCCGTGTAGTTGGTGCCTCCTGCAACGCACCGGCGCTCAATCACCACGAACCTCAGCCAAAACGCAAATGCTTGGTGCCGTATTCTTTAATGAAAATGGAATGGGAACTATTGATATCGGCGGACGTAAACATCAACACACTCATAAGACAAATGATCTTGGCTGTCTGGATGACGCCGCGTTTCAGGCTGTAATGGCTACGGTTCGATCATTTTGTCATGGTCTTCCTCAGGGCACTTCAGCCATGAAAAACCTGCTGAAGTGTCCTGAGAAAGACCACGAAAAGATGGTCGAAACATACGCATTACAGCCCGCACAGCCAAATCAATACACATGACGGCCGCGGAAGCCTTCGATAATACACAAGCATGATACCACGTAACACCAAGACCTACATAACCACAAGCGGCAAGCTTTCACACTTACAATATCGTAATGTCAGAACAACACACAATTTTGTATCTCAGCAAGTACTTTGAAATTGAAATTTGAATTTTTTTGGAAATGGACGCGATATTCTAACGAAATCCATCATTTGGACAAGTTACACATCACCTCCCTTCCACTTATTAGTTTTCCGAAATATCAGAATAGCATACGAGTGATTGGAGATCGACAAGACGTATTTCAAACAGCAAATAGAATTTGAGGAGAAAGAGTTTGAAGATGACTACGTATAGAGTAAAAAGAGAATGGAGATGAGAAAGGAGTGTAAGGTTCCAAAAAGAAAATGAGGGGAGAAGATGAAAAACAGTTTAAGGTAACTATGCAAAGTTAAAAAAAAGAAAATTGCGAGGGCGTGGATAAAACAGAAGAGGAAGAATGAAAAATAAAGAGGAAGGAATAACTATATTGAGGAGAAAGAGTTTTAAGATGACTCCGTAAAGAGAAAAGAGATGAGAGAATGGACATGAGAAAGAAGTACAACGCTTCAAAAGGAAGAGGCGGCAAAGGGAGAATGAGACAAAGGGTTTAAGTTGCCTCTGCAAAAGAGAAGAATGAAACAAACGAGTGAGAGAAGAACGAAACAAAAGAGAAGAATGAAACAAACGAGTAAGAGAAGAACGAAACAAAAGAGAAGAATGAAACAAACGAGTAAGAGAAGAACGAAACAAAAGAGAAGAGTGAAACAAAAGAGAAGAATGAAACAAACGAGTGAGAGAAGAACGAAACAAAAGAGAAGAATGAAACAAACGAGTAAGAGAAGAACGAAACAAACGAGTAAGAGAAGAACGAAAGAAAAGAGAAGAACGAAACAAACGAGTAAGAGAAGAAAGCTCACCCCTGAGCGGCAGGCAGGCGGGGCGCACGTGCGGGTGCGCGCGGGGCCCGGAGGCGGGCGGCGCCAGCGGCACGGGCGCGTCCAGCGTGAGCAGCGCGATGTCGTGGTCGAAGGTGGACAGCGAGAAGCCCGAGTGGCGGGTAGCGTTGGCCACACGCCGCTTCACGCGCGCCGCCGTCGCCGACGAGCCGTTGGCGCTGCGCTCGTGCTCGCCCAGCGTCACCCACACGTCGCGGTAGTTGACCCTGCGGCACATCACTTCACGTCAGTGCAGTTCGATTCGGTTTAGTCCGATTCAAGTCAATTAAAGTCGATTCAATTTCATTCAATTCAGTGGAGTTCAATTCCATTCAGTTCAATTCAATTAAGTTCAGTTTAATTCACTTCAATTCAGTGGAGTTCGGTTTCAGTTCATGCCTTATTATACGTGGCGAGGTTCGCTCTTCCGTCTGACCATGCAAATTTCGCTACGCTTCTTTCACTATTTAGCGGAGAAATAAAGTATTGCTCGGGCAACGAAACAGGTGATTTGAATTTAGATCAGGAGCTTCTCTGAGGCTTGAGGATCTTTTACATGGAATAAATCTACAACATGGGACAGCTGGATTTTCTGCCCCTCGGAAGGAAGGTGTACGAACGATTTTTTCGCCCTTATAAATCCACGGCTTCGAACCGATAAGCTAACCGTTATACCACCACACCTCGCTTTACCGTCACGCCCCTTGCTCCACTCACCTTAACGGCTTCCAGGGAGTTGGACTAAAAGAAACATTGCCCCTGCTGGGTTCATTTTTCCTAACTCAGTGACATAGCTTAGCCGCAGTGGATAAGAAGCTCGGACAATTTTTGGTTGTTAGTTAGCTCAGAAACTTTGAACAATCTGAAATGTTCAAATGTATTATTTGTACAATAATAGTTGTCTGGTCAACGTTCAAGATGTTAGCAAGTTCTCTGATTGCGTTTTGAGCTCACTTTCTGCAGAGACCCCTTTCTGGCGAGACGACAATTGTGTATACGCTATTTATTCATTTTCTACAAATAACTGAATTGAAAGTTTCACACACATTTACTACAATTATTATTATTATTATTGTCATTATTTTTAATAATTTAACATTTATTATTATCACAATAAATGGCATCAGCATTTAAAGCTAGGTTCGATCAGTTGAGAAAAACGTTGGAAACACTTCAGTGTATCGTCCGAAACCGTTCAATTTAGTACGGGTCAAAGGTTCAGCTGTTCTGAGAAGTTGAGACCCTTTAATATTTTAGGAACTAAATGTGTTAGCACAAAAGTTATTAGTGCAATTACACAATATTGAAACAAATTTTGTCTCAAAGTTTATCCCTAAAAAGGAACAAAGACCAGTAGTATTCTTCGGGCAATCAACAGAGCATTATAATACATAAACATGTATCAAGAAAGGTTGTTGAAATCATTTTAGGCAGCCTCAAATACCACGCGATTAATCTGTTACTAGGTGTCTCGCGTTGAGACTGAAAGCGTGGGAAACCTTCACACTTCCCCATACTCCTTAATCTTCAGCCTAGGTCGCAATGATGCATACCCACGTATTAAATCTAGGTATCCCAAAGACCGATTCAAACCACCGTAATCTCCCATAATTGTCAACTGATCAAACTAATACAGTTTTCAACCTTGCTTCTTTTATTTTAGCACAATGTCTACGTTCTTCCAAGTAATAAAAATCACTGCTTATGGATGACCATTCCCAAAAAGTAACCTCCTCGAAAGACAAGTAATTTAACCTCCTCGAAAGGCAAGTATGCCGAACGAGAAGAAATAAATTAAATTTTAAAAAATTAAGAGGAATTAAAATGTAATTGATAATTAAATGAAGAGGGGACTCACCCTTCGAGGCAGTGCGCGGCGGTGAGCACGTGGCGCGCGGTGAGCAGCGAGCCGGCGCAGTAAGAAGCGGCCCTGGCGCGAGAGCACGGCCAGCCAGGGGAACTCGTGCGGGCGCGCCGTCGACCCGCCCACGATGCGCTCGCGCCGCGCCGTCGTCCCGCACTCTGCAACGCCCACCGCCGGACCATTTATATTAATACGCCGTGCTTAGCATACGATAATATAGTATAATAAAGCAAAGAACTCACACATTCACAAACACACACACGTGTGTGTGTGTGTGTGTACATATATATATATATATATATATATATATATATATATATATATTATATATATATATATATATATATATATAGTGCAATTTTGTGTTTTTTATAACCTTAATAAAAACAGACTCAGTAGTATTTTTTTTAACAATTTATTTCTTTTTTGATGTTTCAACACTATTTGGGGTCTTTTTCAAAATCAAAATACATAGGTGTGTGTGTGTGTGTGTGTGTGTGTGTGTGTGTGTGTGTGTGTGTGTATAAAGCGAATAATAATTTTCACTTTAAACCGTCAGCTTAAGGTTCATTCTCTATTCACTGTTCGCAAAGTTGAATGGGGACCTATGCTATCTCATATTACATCGGGTATTTGTGATGTTTTTATACAAAATACAATTTCATTTGTATTGTAAATGATTTCACCGTCATCATATTGTCGTTCAGTATTCGCTAGGGCAATGTGCCTTGTTAATTTAAATTTATTTGTACAGCCAATAATTTTTGTCCAATATTTCGTCAGATTAGTGTGTCTCTTACAGGATGTGAGTATTGCGGGAAAGATACTTTCGACACAGAATATAGGATTCATCTAATTAGAATATTAGTTTGAAACGCATGCTTATAACTTCTTCTAATTTATGGCTACATAAGTAGATCATGAAACGAAACAAATATCTAAAAATTTAAAGAGGAAAATAAAAATTGTTTATAACAAAATGATTAGGTTTTGCCACGCGCATGAAACTTAATATTCAATGAAAACTAATTGAACAGCAAATGACATTTTTATCTACGTAATTAATGCGGGAAACTTGAGGGCCGAAAGTTCTAGGCCGAGTATTGAACAACGAACAGGTGAGGTTGCTGGAAAATGTGTGCCCTCCATCTTTCTCCAAACACAACGGAATCGTATGTGCAGAGGATGTTAGTACTTACCGCACGAGCAGCGCCGGGGCACAATGGTGTTGTTATAGTGGGTCTGCACCGTGGGCGTCGGGAGAGGCGGCGGCGGCGGCGGAGGAATCACCTGCAAACCGTTGTGGCCGTAAGTCAACAATTCGCCATTCAAAGATATGTTCAGGCGTGCGTAATCGAAGACCCCTCGGCCGGGTCCACGAACACTCCGGGAGGCAGCAATCCGTGCTGTAATGCCGATGATTTGACCGTGTCTCTGGAGCCTTCAACGTGATATGAATGTTTCGGAAGTAGTTATTCGAGCTCCGGTAAAGAAAGAGAGTGTTGGCACTACTGCCAAGGACGCAAGGCGATGTTTGTACAGTGTTGTGGTAATGCGGGTGAATTTCATTTTTGGTCTCTTTCCATAGAGTAAAGTCAAATGCCGAAAGTTTGATAATACCAGTTTCGGGAAAAATTAAGATGAAAAATTGCTGTAATGTATTAAAATGGCCATTGTGTCTTGTATTAGTATTCATTGGCATGTGAATTAATGTGAAAACAATATTCTTCAATGTGACAGTTGAATTTTAACGCAGATACTTTAAGTCTTTATAAAGGCATGGTGCGGAATACCTCTCCCGATAAACAAGAAGCACAAACACGATGATAGAAGTTTGAGATCTTGATTTTCACTTGCTCATTGAAAATTACGCATCAGCATCACACTTCCTTAAATAAACTTTAACTTTAGTTTTAAATGAATGATTTTAAGAAAAACATCGGGTTAATAAACATTTTGACATTTCTCAAGATTTCCTGAGGGACGTACGTGAAAAACTCTTTATAAAAATATTTGCAGTCAGGATTTGCAAAACAGTGACACCGGTGATTGAATGCTCAAAAAATAGAACATTGATGATATTTGTAAATAATACTTACGTTGAACGACAAAGCAGAGAGGATTTTTTTATCACAGACTTTAAACGATTCAAATTTCACTTAAACCACTATTCATTAGAAAGTTTAACATACACCCCACGTACGATTTAAAATTCCACTTGATTTAGAATTTTCTTGATGGTGGTAACATTTCGGTAATTTCAAATTTCACAACGGTAATTTCAAATATTCTTTGATTCGTAACAAAGTATCAAAATGTTGATGTATTTCTATTGTTTTGCCAGATATATGACATTAAAAGTAAATAAAATAACATCATGTTGTTTTATAAATTCACAATTTGCATTATGTTTCTGTTTAGATTTCGAACGACGCTCCTGTAGTTGTCCCTGAAATCGAACTGCCAACCTGCGGACCGCACAAGTGAAGACGCTGAGTGGCCACTGGCGGAGCGTTGGTTCTGCTCACCTGAGCGGCGGCGCCGAGCGTCAGGGCGAGCGCGAGGGTGGTGAGGGCGGCGGCGGCTGCGGCGTGCGCTGCCGGGAAGGCGGAAGACGGTCGCATGGCGGCTGCGAGAGGCGGCGGCGGCGGTGGCGGCGGAGGCGGAGACGGCTGCTGGAGCGGTTGGGCTGCGTTGACTGCCGACCGCTTGGGCCCTCGCGCTTTATACGCACCGCCTCGTCGCCGGCGCCCGCGTCACCTTGCGTCCTGACATTGGGCCCGCTGCGGCGCCGCGCCGCTCCGCTCCGCTCTTCCCGCCCCGCCCCGCCCGCGCCCTTGGCCTCCTGCCGGCACGCCCCATCCCCGCCCGCCCGCCCGCTGCGGGCCGCGCCCACGGCCTCCGCCCGTACTACTCCGCCGCCCGCCCGGCGCCGCAACGCGCCGCGACGATCCGGAGTTGCTGCGTTCACCTGGTAATTTGGTTCCAAGTAATTCAACCCTTGCTCAGCCAGCACTCGGTCATTGATTACTAGTGTTTCCGGGCGCGTCAACAGTTAAGGGTAATATTCCCGTAAATGTGGTGCATGTTTTACTGGGGGGATCTTGTCACGGTGAATGGCGAGATCCGGCGCCGACCTACCGTCGTCTAGCGGGGTTTTCCCAACCAGGCATCTCCCACCAGCGGGACACCGCGCCAGCAGCCGGGACAAGTTCTTAGGTTCCCGACCGGTTTCCCGGTGTGTTGCAATCCCGGTGTAATGTAGTGCATGTAAGTGTACATGTGTGTAAAGGGTAGGATAGGACAAGGAATGGGAAGGAATGATCGCGCGTGGTCCGTGCCCCGTTTGTTAGGGTACTGCTCTGGCATTCGCCTGGTATTCGACACTCGGGAGCTTCAGATAGCACTTTCGTGTGTATGCATATAGAAGTAAATTTTAGAATACTTACAGTTAAAATGTATTATATGCAGCATTATATATATATATATATATATATATATATATATATATATAATATAACAATTAAACTCACATATATTATTAAATAAATATTATTCCCCTCGTTAAAAAATTTCTTTTCATTTATTAAAACATTGTGGGTAGGCGTATGATTCTATTAGTATGATTATTATCTAATCTTTCGATCTCTATCATAGGTTAATATCAATCATTTTTCCTTTTTTGTAAGTAAAAAGAAAGAAAAATTAGGGGTAGTATTGGTTTACAAATTACTGATTAAATAAGATCAATGAGATGTTATGAAGATGGCTGTATAATATGGTGAGTTAATTTATATTATTTATTGTTGCGTTGAGAAGGGACATTGAAAAATTTGGCTGGTTGTTTGTGTTTCCATAAGATTGATTGTACACTTGATCATACATTTCGATACAATTTTTTTCTCATGAAAATGACATTGCGTTACAATTTTTTTTTCACTAGAAAGAGATACAGTGATTTTTGTCACTTTAACAGTCACTTGTCAGTACTTTAGCAAATAGTGTATATTAATATATCAACTGAGTATTTGGACGTTTCACCCAACCGCAGCCCTTGAGTTTTGTTTCTAGCAAATTAGTGTATCATGTAAATTAATTGTCTACTTGCGAAATTCGGCCTTTGGGGTAGTTCAATTGTCTGCTTGCGAAATTCGGCCTTTGGGGTAGTCGTCGCAGTGTGTGGGAGTTGATCTCTTCAACCGAGGGGGGGTGGGGGTGCGGGTGGGGGTGGGGGAGGAAGCGCAGAGAGCGAGGCGGCTGGGCGCTGCGGGTCGCGTGCGCCGCTTCAGACAAGGTGCGGTCACCTGCGTTGCCTTCCTTTCCCAAATATTTCTTCCGTTGCTTCCAAAGAAAGTCTATTGCACGTGTTACAAAATGCACGTTAGAAACCGGCTGACGTACCTCAGAGCTAGTGTTGCCGCTGTCTTTGCAGCGAATTTGACTGGGAGCTCTTAGGTTCGAGTTCCGACGGTGGCGGATTATCGACAATGCTAAATAGTTAGGTCACATTCAGCTGCTGTCTGGAGGACATGTGAATCTTTCCAGCCGGGTGCTGTGATCGATAGTTCTCCGTGGTTTCCCCGATTAATAATAGGCGAATGCCGGTGCAGTACCCTCGGTATGTGCAGGTTCTTAGCGGTTGTCCCGGTTTGGGCGGTGTTCCGCCGGGATCCGCCGGATATCACCATCCAACGGGGGAGGTACACCGTCACCCTCAGGCTAAGAAAAAACATTCACTGCCCTAACTGGAAGAAAGAATAGCAGATTACATGTCCGAAATCAACCAATCAACCTAACACATTAGAAATTGATTATTCTTCTTGTGTTTATTTCTTCTCCCAAACATTTCAGTAGCTCATGGTTTCCTGTATCCCCATACGCACTAACTGGAAGAAAGAATAGCAGATTACATGCCCGAAATCAATCAATCAACCTAACACGTTAGAAACTGATTCTTCTTCTTCTTCTTTTTATTTCTTCTCCCAAACATTTTAGTAGCTCATGGTTTCCTGTACCCCCATACGCACTAACTGGAAGAAAGAATAGCATATTACATGCCCGAAATCAATCAATCAACCTAACAAGTTAGAAATTCATTCTTTTTCTTCTTTTTATTTCTTCTCCCAAACATTTTAGTAGCTCATGGTTTCCTGTACCCTCATACGCGTGCGGTAGGCGTACAATGTTCTCGCCCGACGTGGATGAAAGGGGCTTTTGATTAATAACCTTTCGCGGACCGCAATAAATGGCATCGTAGGCCGTCAGTGGGGCAACCCTTTTATATGTATAAGAACGCAAATAACAGCAAATGAGGATAATACACTAGATACTCTGAGAATGTCAAAGGGACAATTATCTCTACGGCAATTGCATTCCTTAATATTGATCCAAACTCTGAAGAAGAGTGTTATGAGACTATTTATACGACTATTGCCACATGTGGGTTTGAAGTTTAGGATATATCCAAAGGTAATGAGAACAAACTCGCATCAATGGAAAATGGATTGACATTGCTGGACAAAGTAAAAATCTACATTCGAAGAAATGCAGAAGACTTTACACATACCGTTGAAATTAAAAGATGTTTAGATCAATTCCGTTCAGATGCTGTACAGTGCCGAAGGCAATGGGCCATGTAAAGCACATGATTCTTTCTTTCCTTTTCTGTTCCCCGATCCTTAGGGATTGATGATCAATTTTCGTATGGACCCCCCTCTTTTAATTAGAAAGATCGCCAGTTCTGCCAGTATGCAAAGTCAGACCAATGTTCAAATTGGAATTCAGAGACATAGAAAGCGGATGCTTCTGCAATTTTTTTTTCATTTGATCTTAAGACAGATTTTCAGGCACACTTAAATTTGTACTGCTTCCTCCATAGACATACAAATGGGCGAGCGCACAATGGACGGCTTAAAATAAGAAGACGCCAACTTCATTTCTGGACCCCTTTTCCGTTTATTTTTTATTGATATAGTGATGTATTTCCGTACTAATAATCAAATATGCTACTAAGAAATTGAAATTGTAACTTTGACGACAAAATTAATAAATACAATTGATTTTATGTTGATCCATACGCAGGGTCGCCACATGGCTCGGTGAACCTCTGCCTCAAATGTCGTGATGCAATTTTTCAAATTGTGAGGTTGAAAGATGGAGATAAAGGATAGCACATATTTACAAAAAAGTAATGATTTACTACGTGAGACTGTGTGATCTCTTTGAAAATTTTCGGGAGTGGGGATGGGGTGGCACGACTCCATGGCCCTCCCTGTGCGCACACTTATGAACAAATACGTAGGTCGTTCCGAAAGTAATGCCTCTTATTCATTTGTATGACAACTACAGTAAATAAAAAAACAAACTTAATACAATGTGTTAGAACAGAGTGTTTTGAACACGAAACTATTTTTCAATATAGTCCCTCTTTTTTTCTACACATTTTATTAACTGATGAACAAGAGCCTGCATGCCACGCTGGTAAAAGTCTGTACCAGCCGAGTTGACCTGTGCGGGTCATTCTTATGGTGTCATTCGATGGCTTGTTTCATTTTTGGCTCATAATGGTGACATCATGTCTTGTAATCAGTGATTATTCGATCCAGAAAACCGCCACCTTCAGCTTCGTATTGGGTCGAAACCTTCTCAAAACGTTCCTTTCGGTGGTGTTGGTGTTCCTGTGTGAGTGATCGCGGGACACACCTTGCGCACAATTTTTGGTAACTCAATTTACTCAGCGTTACCTCTAACGCATTGCAGACAATGTCCAACACCATACGTAGTTACCCAGCACCATATACCCCCTCATGAACCTATTCACGCGGAAGAACTGAACGAGGCGCACCATCATTCCGTGGTGTGGCAGCTGTGCGTGGATGACAGCAACGTGGTTTGTCATTCACGTCGCTGTCACTACCGCTGAAACGCACCCATCGTCGCCACACTGTACTAACATCCACTGTATCCTTCCCGTTAAAGTTCAGCAGGAGACTGGTGATGTCGATACGTACAATTTCCTCGGAAGTGAGAAATTCAGTCACATTTCTGCTTTTGACGAGCGTTCCGGCTAGACTACATTTAGCGTTCTGTAACTATGCTTCTATCTGACAAATAGCAACGAAATTAAACGAATTTTAACGAGAGAGTTCATATTTCACTATGGCATCACTCACATTCGTTTCTGAGAGCATATGCCTACGTAAAAAAAATGGGAGGCATTACTTTCGGAACGACCCTCGTAGCTTTACAATTCTGGATCACTGACTCCCCTTCTCAGTTCATTGGTTCTCAGTTCAAACTTTTGCTAAAATTACGACAAACTGTATGCAAAAAAAACTAAACAGAAATTAAAAAGTAACTGCTCGGGATTCCCAAAAAAAATTCGTGGCATAGTCTTCTGTTAAGGAAATATTCAAATCACACTCTAGCAAAAAGAATGGTAAGTTTTGGGAAAATGTTTTTTTAAATGTTCTAGGGACTTCATGTAAGATACACCCAAAATTAAAATATCCGTTTATATCCCATATCCACAGGGCGTGGAGTACAACCAGATCGATTTAAGAAATTTCTGAGGGAAATCATATTTACGGTTTAGGCACATCGCCGATGTATACAAACGGACGGGTTGACGGAGGGCATTAAAAAACTTCGGTGTCAAGGACCCCCAAAAAATACATTTTCTTCACAACTTTCTATACTGCAAAATTATGTTTGCTTTGCAGCATTACACAACGCTTCCGTATGCTAATACGAGTAGTACACGGAGAAGTAAAAGGAGCTGTGGAGTTATCGGTCGACACTGTTGCATGGATTTCCATAGCAAGGACACGTGCTCCACTTCGATGAATGAAGAGCAGCGCTGGAGTCAGGTTATCACCCGGCAGTAATTCACCGAGTGCGGATTTTTCCTAGGCAGCGGCGCGGCGCGAGGCGGCGCCGGGCGGGATGCCTGCGGGTCGCGTGCTCACACGCACGCACGTGGGCGTGCGCGCGCCCGTCAGATTTCCCAGGGACTCGTCACGGGCTGACAAGTAGGAATGCGATGATTTCAAAGCATCGATGTTTTTATAAAATCATAGATTTATTATGGATCGATGATTCATGGATATTTCGATGATTCATGATTCGATGATCCACGGATATATCACGGATATTTTGAAACACATGTTTTTTAACATCGATATTTTGAAACCGCTTTTCTTAACATTGATGTTTTGGAGCCGATGTGTATTAATATCGATGTATTTTACGTGGTTGATATTTTTTAAATAAAAAAGTACTACCTTAAGAAAAGTCTATAATAATTTTCAGATATCCATAAATTGAATATTCTTCTAATCAAAGTGACAAAGTGTGAAAATAATATAAAAATCGAGTTTTCGCCAATAAACAAACCTCTATTATTTTTGAATTATCAAATCAGATCATCAGTTTGGTTAATTATCCGGATGATTTTTTGACATTGTTTTGTCAGATAAATCTCAATTAAAAATTCATAAATGAGACCACATTGAAATTAAATTCCCCCACGTGAACTTCAATGGTTACTTATCCAGTTTTAAAGACATTGATGTTTAACAACATTGATGGTTTTGGGTCGATATTTTATGAACAACGAAGTTTTAATTTTTAACATCGGTGTTTACAAACATCAATGTTTTGTTGTCGATCTCGCATCCATACTAACGAGGTTCAACTGAACGTACTCGCCCCCCCCCAAATCTGATAGCACTCTTTTCCGAGTGCTGTATCGTTGCCTTGAAACATTTTGTGGTAACACCGAAATGTCCCATATTTTGCTTTGTGCTGTTTATTTCGTTTCTGAGTGGCACGACTAAAAAAGCGCTATAGGTCTCTACTAATGAAACGCGAAAAGCCATAAGCGAAAAAGATACTGTATATTCAAAGGAAAGCTGACAAAATTTCCTGCCAGATTTTTCTAATATTTTTTTCAATTCTTTATAGTGAGATACACCCTGATATATTAAGGAAAATTTTCATTTAAAAATAATCAAATTATAGATTCCGAAACATTGTTACCCGGAGATGACAACATCAGAGTAGCATAGTATATTTACAAAGAAGACATAGGATAGGTATATTGGACAGGGAAAGAATTATATGCAAATATTACGACGTAAATATTAAGACTCAGCCATGTTCGAAGCCGGATTAAACAGTGAATACGAAACATTGGATATTTCTAATATACAAGTAAAATAAATACAGTCATGATTTGGGACATGGCCGATTATAAATTTGTTAACATTTTGGTAGCATTATATAATGAAATGCAGGAAAGATAGACAATCAATTCTGACACGTTTTAGTGCAGATATGGGCGTCAGGATAGGTTAGGCTATTGTCAGCAGACAAGTGGCAAATGGCAATGGCAAAATTATTTATAAAATGTTAAAATAAAAATGGAGGTGACATGTTTCGTCGTGACACATAAAATATTAATTTGTAAGTTTATAACAAAAGTTCGAATGTAAGAAATGAAAGAAAAAATATACAAAATTGCACATCCTAATTTACAACGCATCCAGCTGTCCGAAGCGCAGTAAATTTACAGCGGGCGATTATGTTTGTCACAAAATTGTAGAAAAACTACTCATATTTCGAAAAAATTAACCATGACCTTATTTTAAGATGTTGTTTTTAATACATACATGTAATTGAGAAAAAAAATTATTTTCAAAATTGTAGTTGTAAGAAAACGACGAAAATGAAGAGCAGTCAAATCCGAGCAGGCTATCATGTTTGCCACAAAATTATACAAAAACTACTCATATTTTTAACAAATTCATCAGGATCTTATTTTAAGAGATGTTTTCGATGAGCATATTTCATTAACAAAAACTAGTGGTGCTACAGAATGGCACAGACTTTCCCGTATTAGTTTTCTATATTCTCGGGTCTTCGCTAGCTATTCGGAATCGCCACAAACTCTTACTTGCCAGCTACCATCTATCACCGCCAAAAGTACATTTTTCTGCCATTTTCTTAATTTTTTCGCTTTCCTATTGGAAGAACGAAAAATATTAATTTTAGAATATTAGAAAACACAAAAACCTAGCACTAAATGCCAATTTTCTTTTAAAAATTATGTGCCATTTAAGAGAAAATGGCGTTTTAGCACTACTAAAAATGCGAAATTTGAAGCTCATTTTCACAGAAAAGTTTTGAGTTTTCAAAATACTTTATTTGAAGTTATTTGAAGCACTTATACTCACAAATATAATGATCTTTACAAATTGCGGATAATGTGCATATTAAATATGTGAGAGATCTTTCAAAAAAAATTACATTTATATAATTTTTGAAAAAACAAAAAAATAACTCAAAATAAACTTTACGTCATATTAAAGAGTGTAATTATCACTATCTGTTACAAAAGTTTCAAGAAAAAATTTGCAGCCATATATGAGAAAATGGCGTTTGAGCATTTCTGAAAATGCCGAAATTTGAGCTACTTTTCACAGGTAGGTACAAAACGGTAGTGTTTTCGAGAAACTTTACTTGATATTATTTAAAGCACATATACTCGTAAATATAATAATTTAAAAAAATCGCCGATAATGTAAATATTAACGACTTGAGAGACAAGTATTAAAATTTACATTTTTGTAATTTTTGAAAAAACCAACCAATAGATCAATATGGCTTTTGTGTCATCTGATAGAATAAATTTACCACTATCCATACCAAAAGTTCAAAGAAAAAATTTGGAGTCGTTTTGAGAAAATCTTGTTTTTGTAATTTTTTAATGTTTCACATATAGCACGCAATATTGCACGAAAACTACTAAAATTCTGACAAACATTTACGTGACCTTTATGAAAGAACTCAACATACAGAACAAATTTTATTTGAAGAAAAATCTCTATCTTCAATTTTGTAGTTGGAGAAAGACGCCCAAAAAAAAGTCAAACTTTCACAATTTTCGAAAATTTAGAGTTATCCGTGAAAATCGGACCTCTCCCATGTTAATAAGTGTATTTTACTCTATTCATACAAGAAATTTAAAGAAAAAATTTGGAGCAGTTTTGAGAATTTTTTTTAAATCCCCGGGCTTCATATAAAGTACCCCCAAACTTTGAAGAATAATTTTCAAAATCTCAAAGCTTCGACTAGAATCAGATCGACCGGGGAATATTCATTTTGGAATGCTGCCATCTATCACCGCAAAAATATTTTTTGTCATTTTCTTAATTTTATGTTTTTTTATTGGTAGAACGGAAACATTAATTTTAGAATATTAAAAAAAACACAAAAATCTAGTCCTAAATGTCTATTTTATTTTCAAAATTATGTGCCATTTTAAAGAAAATTGCATTTTAGCGCTACTAAATATGCAAAATTTGAAGCTCATTTTCACAGAAAATTTTTGAGTTTTCAAAATACTTCATTTAAATTATTTGAAGCACTTACACTCACAAATATAATAATCTTTACAAATTGCTGGTAATGTTCATATTAAAGATGTGAGAGATTTAAAAAGAATATATTTA
The DNA here is from genome assembly GCA_031308135.1 of Acheta domesticus. Lineage (NCBI taxonomy): Eukaryota > Metazoa > Arthropoda > Insecta > Orthoptera > Gryllidae > Acheta > Acheta domesticus. The sequence goes on along the minus strand of JAHLJT010009419.1, from coordinate 81,340,510 downwards.
TGGAATTTTGGAAAAAAAACTCAAAATAAACCTTACGACATATTAAAGAGTGTAATTAGAACTATCCGTTACAAAAGTTTGAAGAAAAAAAGTTGCAGTCATATATGAGGAAATTGCGTTTGAGCGTTTCTGAAAATGCGGAATGTTGAGCTAGTTTTTACAGAAAACGGTTGTGTTTTCGAGAAACTTAACTTGACATTATTTAAAGCACATATACTCGTAAATATAATAATGTGAAAAAATCGCCGATAATGTAAATATTATCGACGTGAGAAATATGTGAAAAAAAATACATTTTTGTAGTTTATGAAAAACCCAACAGATAGACCAATATAGCTTTTATGTCATCTAATAGAGTATATTTAGCACTCTTCCTACCAAAAGTTTAAAGAAAAAAGTTGGAGCCGTTTTTGAGAAAATCTCGTTTTTGTAATTTTTTAATGTTGCACTATTGCACGAAAACGACTAAAATTTTGAAAAACATTTACATGACCTTTATGAAAGAAATCAATATGCAAAACAAATTTTATTTGAAGAAAAAATCTCTATCTTCAATTTTGTAGTTGGAGAAAGACGCCGAATAAAATTCACTTTCACAATTTTCGAAAATTCAGTTATCCGTGAAAATCGGACCTATGCCATGTTAATAGTGTACTTTACTCTATTCATACAAGGAATTTAAAGAAAAAAGTAGGAGCCGTTTTTGAGAAAATTTTGAAATTCCCCCGGGGGGCTTGATATAAAGTACCCGCAAATTTTGAAGAACCTTTTTCAAAATCTCAAAGCTTCGACTAGAATAATATCGATCGGGGAATATCCATTTTGGAAGAAATCTTACGTATGGTGTAGGCGCTAGCAGTGTTTGCAGACGGGCAGACGGACAGACCGACGGACAGACGGACAGACGGACGTGTTCCTTTCAATTGGTTTTTCGGTATAAAGGACCTAGAAAACAGGGTTTCTGGATACACCACGTGTAGGGGATTTTTTTTCTTAATTTAGCGACTGGTTTTATCCACTTTTTGTTTTCACGGCACGGCAATTAATTTTTTTCCGCCGAAAATTGGCCATTTTTCGCGCAGCATTACATAACTTTCCCTATACTACGTATATCATTCCGTGTACACGTACTTATATGGGAAAGTAAAAAATCCCCTAACACGTGGTGTACCCACAATTCCTGTTTCGTAAGTCCTTGATACCGAAAAAATCATTGAAAACAAAACGTCCATTTGTCCGTTTGTCCGTCCGTCTCTCCTTCTCTCTGTCTTTCTGTCCGTCCCGTCTGTCCGTTTGTCTGTCCGTCCGTCCGTCCGTCTGTCCGTCGGTCCATCCGTCCGTCTGTCCGTCGGTCCATCCGTCCGTCTGTCCGTCGGTCTGTCCGTCCGTCTGTCCGTCCGTCTGTCCGTGCGTCTGTCCGTCCGTCTGTCTGTCTGTCCGTCCGTCTGTCTGTCCGTCCGTCTGTCTGTCCGTCCATCTGTGAACACTGCTATCACCTAAACTATAGGTACATTTTCTTCCAAAATGCATATTCCGCAGTCAATCAAAATTTGAGGGTACTTTACATGAAACTCCACGGACATTCTCAAAATTTTCTGAAAAACGGTTCCATATTTTTTCTTTAAATTTCTTGTATGAATAGAGTAAAATACACTTCTTAGGATGGCATAGGTCCGATTTTCACGTGTTACTCTAAATTTTCGAAAATTGTGTAAGTTTGATTTTTTTGTTGTCTTTCTCCAACTACAAAATTGAAGATAGAGATTTTTTTTCAAATAAAATGTGTTTTCCATAGTGAATTCTTTTTTTAAGGTCACATACATTGTTTTGAAAATTTTAGTAGTTTTCGCGCAATATTGCATGCAATATGTGCAATTTTAAACAAATTAGAAAAACTAGATTTTCTCAAAAACGGCTTCAATTTTTTTAACTTTTGGTAGGGATAGTGGTAAATGTACTCTATCAGATGACATAAAAGCCATATTGCTGTATTCTTTTGTTTTTTCAAAAATTGCAAAAATATAATATATTTGACTTGTCTCTCACGTCGATAATATATATGTTTCGCATTTTCAGAATTGCTCAAACCCCATTTTCTCATAAATGGCTAGAAAAAAATTTCTTCAAACTTTTCGATCAGATTGTGCTCAATGTACTCTTTGATATGACGTAAAGTTTATTTTGAGGTATTATTTTGTTTTTGCAAAAATTACAGAAATGTTTTTTTAAAGATCTGTCAGATCTTTAGTATGCACATTACCAGCAATTTGTAAATATTATTATATATGTGAGTGTATGTGCTTCAAATGACTTCAAATGAAGTATTTTGAAAACTCAAAAATTTTCTGTGAAAATGAGTTTCAAATTTCGCAATTTTAGTGGCGCTAAAATGCCAGTTTCTTCAAAACAACACAACGTTCTTAAGAGAAAATTGTCATTTAGGACTGGTTTTTTTGTGTTCTTTAATATTTTAAAATGAATATTTCCGGTTTACCATTAAGAAACCAAAAAATTAAGAAAATGTCAAAAACATGTAGTTTGGGCGGCGATAGATGGCAGCTGGCACGAGTATGTGGCAATCCCGAATAGAGAGCCGAGACCGAAGGAAATGAAAAACTAATACGGGAAAGTCTGTGCCATTCTGTAACACCACTAGTTTTTACAATAATTCCTCGTAAATTGTGATTTTTCATTGCTTACATGGCCTTTTGCATCCTTATTTCAGCCACAATTAATGCCTTTCGCCTGCCTACTTTAGGAAAAATAAATGCCTCTTTTTCCCGGCTCTGATTAATATTATTATTTTTATCACTTATTATTGTTGTTGTTGTTTTTAATGTGACGCACAATATATGGGCAGCTGAGCCTGCTACCAGCCTCTAATTTCATTCAAATTCTTCATAGGAACGACCGGGAAACTGTAATGTTTCTCCGGAATTTCATCAATGACCCGATTTAGCAAAGACCTCTGAATATATTGTGAAGTACAAAATAAAGGGATTAGGTAGTATGACGGCAGAACACAGAGAGAAACGAATGTATTAATAACGAAATCATATATCAGGGAGCGAGTATCGAGGCACCTGTCACAATGCAAAGTAATTAATTAGTCTTTTCCCGGCTGACACAAGTGATGGGCTGCGTCTGCCGGCGATGACAGCTGTGCCGGTTGTTTGGTGTGGGTATACGTGGATGTGTGAGTGCGTGTGTGTGAAGAAGAGAACGGGGCACTGTTAACGTTGCATATTAGAATTAATCACCAAGTCCGCGATGATACGCACAAGAGAGTGAAATTGTTAAAAATGAAGAATTAAATTGTTGTAGAATAGCACAATGTGGCATAATTATTGATCCGACCTAACTCATTAAAAACTTCAATTTGAACGAGATAACCTAAAAGGTAACAGGGAAGTCGCAAAGTTTGTATCATTATTGGACTGATGAGAAACTCAACGTCAATTTATAACTATTACTTCTGAGTACCTCTCAAATGTAAGCATTTAGTTTAAATCCCCTTTAGCGTAATATACAAACCTAAGAGACTAGTAAATCCTCGCGGCTAGCTCTTGGTCAGCATACTCGCTTTCCAGTACGCGGCCCCGGGCTCGATTCCCGGTTGGGGCGAGACTATAGTGTGCGTTTTCCTTGCAATGTCCCAATATATGTTGCTGTGTGACGATGGGAAAGTTCACTTCTCCAGTTGAGGATACCGGAATACCGCGTGGGGATGTCTACGTGCTAACCACACGTACCCCCTTAACAAATGGCCGCAAGGCAGGTACGTCCCCGGTAGACCTGAGCCTGTTCACGGGCTGTCGCGCCAAGTACATACACACAAGAGATCAATAAACGATGTGATAAATTGAAACTAAACTGTTAACAAATTTAGTAATATGGAAGTGGATTTTTTTCCACTTTAGAGTATGAGAAGGTGATTTTTTTGTCCACTTCAGAGTACGTTAAACGTTTTCTCGAATCAAACTCGTTTGTGGAAATCTTGCAGGAAATGTGGAGTTTGTAGATCGTCGACTTGTTTTCTTAAGGAAAAATCGAAGGATCTGTAGTTTAGAGAACCAGTGGGGAAAACGGACCGGTTAGTTGTTAGTACTAACTAATGACTTGCAGCAACAAAAATGCTTCAGAACCAAATAGCACAAAATGGTATGGGATGAAATAATGGAAGTGACATTTGTCAACTCAGATTTATTCAGAGAGCTGGTTTTCGACGGCTTTGCCAACTTCATCAGTCCAGATATAATATTAGAAAACTACAAAATCTTGAAAAATAATGAACAAGAAGATAGTACAAATAATACAATTAAGAAAGTATTGAAATTGATGTAAGTACGAAAAACGGGTAGGCATGTAGGTGCCATTTATTGTGGCCCGCGAAAAGTTATTAGTCAAAAGTGAAAGTCTTTTGCATCCATGTCGGGCGAGAATATTGTGCGCCTAGCGCATGAGCCCTGCCAGGATCAACAGCCCCTTTAATGTAAAAATAGATTAACTTTAAGTTTTTTTTCTGTAAATTCAGAAATTCAAAATCATTCCAATGTGTTTCACCGGTTTACGCATGGTACAGCCTGATATCACGCAATGGTTCCACCCCCCGTTGCAGAGCAGTCAGAAGCAGCCGAGATCAACAATCTCGGCTCTCTGAATCTGAATCAGTGAAATTGTCACTGATTCAATCGGTGAGAGCCGAAGTCACTGATATTTTCAGTCGAAATGGGTAGTTTCGCTGAGAATCAGCGAACATGTCAACCTTTTCATAATGACCGCCAGCATTTCACTGGCCGTCAGTGGTCAAAGTGCCGCGCCACCATCGCTCAGTGATCGTTCAGTCGTCTTCACTGATTCAAACAGTGAAGTTTCACTGATTCAAAAAGTGGACCTAATTTTCGCTGATTTATTCAGTTCAATTCACTGATGGTCAGTGGCAGGGTTATAACTGACACCATCAGCGAATAGTTACTGTCAATCAGTAGTTTTTCACTAATTCAGACTGCGAGAGCGGGGAAGTTAGGTGTGAATCGCCCGAGTAATGAAAACATGGCCCGCAACCAAATTCAAGGTTTTAGTTGTGGTCCTTGAGGCTTTGTAAGTTGGACACCCCTGATTTAGACTTTTTAGAAACTCTGTCTTCATCAATATGGCAATAGAATAATATGTATACACGAAGTACAGCTGTTCTTTCCAAGGATATTAAAACACCAAGGATATTAAAAAAAATCATATCCCATTACGCAACACTAAATAGCAAAATGGAGGGCCCTCTTCCTTGGAGTCTTGTTGACCATTTTGTCAGCTATGTCGTGAGCAGTGGCGCACTGAATAGAAGAAAGTCGGTATTCTCAGAATGAGAAGAAGCGGAATAAGGCAATCAAATATTTGCAGTCTTTAGGCAAAATGGAAACTACTTGTTTTGGGGATTTTCTCTTGTTCCTGGGTATCTAACAAAACGATATACTCCTCCGACATGGCCGGACGCTACATCGTTTTCTTTCAATTTCTAGGCGCTTTGGAAATTAGTAATGTAGATTTTCAAATTTCCGTAATAGACGGGGCTGATATCGAATCTTTATTTAGTAAGTATTTGAAGAACTGCGTGTGTCCTTCCGTCACTCACGCTTAGACCACTTCCCTTCTACCAATCGAGACAAATGAGGAGGCATTTGACGCGACTCTGTCTCCTGATGGAGAACTGATGATTTGTTTGCGGATCTGTCTGGAAGATTCTGACAATTCTAATCGTAAGAAATTTTCAAAATCTCGTTTTTGAGCTGCGTTCTTGTAATAGCGATCCGAGCCAGGGCACATCGCCTCGAAAGACATCACAATCATCTGTTAAGGTGACCCGATACATTCGGCATTCGCCGATCAGCGAGCTACTGCTCGCTCGATCCCGACCAGCGAATGTGTTTGGCGAATGTTCGCTCCCTTTGATGTGTCCAAAAGACCGACACGCGGCGGGTGGGGCGAACGCCGAATGTTCGTCACTCGGCAAATAGCAAGCGACCCATCCACACTACTCGGGATTCTGAGAGCGATTGTTCGCTGTTCGCCGAATAACGAATGTATGCAGCCACCTTCACAGATGATTGTAGCGTCTTTCGAGGCGATGTGCCTGGGCTTGGATTGCGACTACTAGAACGCAGCGCAAAAACGAGATTTTGAAAATTTCTTGCCAGCCGAATGTGACACCAATGAGGCAATGAATGACAGATCGCTAACCCTATCGCTCGTACGTCGCTGTGTAGTACACTGCGCTGTTTAGGGCCTGGATCACTCAGAAGAAAATCATCCTCAGCGTTGCTACCTCGTAAGATAGCTATCGTTTTAAGGATAATTTTGTTTTGTGTATCTTATAGGATAGTACAAATGGATTCTTCTCTCGAGTAGGATAGTTTCGACTACAAAATTATACTTTAAAACATTTTAATTTATAAAAATGAAACGGTATGTTGTAGAATAGAAGCTTTCAAGTGTACACATTTTCTTTAAAAGGCTTTCTAAAAAATACACCGTATAATGTTTGGAAGAACAACTTTTCTGGGAGCATTTTGAATAGGGTTTCCAAGACCGTATTGTGGGGATAGGTGTGCAGCGAGCCTAGCACGAAAGAACATCCTACAAGATGAATTGCGTCTCACAATTTCTATTTTTACTTTCCCGTATACGTACGTATACACGGAGTGATATACGTAGTATAGGGAAAGTTATGTAATGCTGCGCGAAAAATGGCCAATTTTCGACGGAAAAAATTCATTGCTGGTCCGTGAAAACGAATAAGTGGATAAAACCAGTTGCTAAATTAAGAAAAAAAATCCCCTAACAAGTGGTTGTAGCCAGAAAACCCTGTTTTCTAGGTCCTTGATACCGAAAACCCAATTGAAAGGAAAACGTCCGTCCGTCTGTCCGTCCGTCTGTCTGTCCGTCTGTCTGTCCGTCTGTCTGTCCGTCTGTGAACACTGCTAGCGCCTAAACCATACGTACGATTTCTTCCAAAACGGATATTCCCTGGTCGATCTAATTCTAGTCAAAGCTTTGAGATTTTGAAAAAGATTCTTCAAAATTTGGGGGTACTTTATATGAAGCCCCCGGGGATTTTCAAACTTTTCTCAAAAACGGCTCCAAATTTTTTCTTTAAATTTCTTGTATGAATAGACTAAAATACACTTATTAATATGGAATAGGTCCTATTTTCACGGATAACTCTGAATTTCCGAAAATTGTCAAAGTTTGAATTTTTTCGGCCTTTTTCCAACTACAAAATTGAAGATAGAGATTTTTTCTTCAAATAAAATTTGTTCTGCATATTGAGTTCTTTCATAAAGGTCATGTAAATGTTTTTCAAAATTTTAGTAGTTTTCGTGCAATATTGTGTGCAATATGTGCAACATTAAAAAATTACAAAAACAAGATTTTCTCAAAAACGGCTCCAAATTTTTTCTTTAAACTTTTGGTAGGGATAGTGGTAAATGTACTCTATCAGATGACATAAAGGCCATATTTGGTCTTTCGGTTGTTTTTTTCAAAAATTACAAAACTGTAAATTTTTTCATATATTTCTCACGTCTTTAATATTTACATTAGCGGCGATTTTTTCACAGTATTATATTTACGAGTACATGTGCTTTAAATAATGTCAAGTAAAGTTTCTCGAAAACACTACCGTTTTCTGTGAAAAGTAGCTCAAATTCTGGCATATTCAGAAATGCTCAAACGCCATTTTCTCATATATGTCTGAAACTTTTGTAACAGATAGTGATAATTACACTCTTTAATATGACGTAAAGTTTATTTTCAGTTATATTTTTGTTTTTTTCAAAAATTATATAAAAGTAAATTTTTTGAAAGATCTCTCACATCTTTAATATGCACATTACCAGCAATTTGTAAACATTATTATATGTGTGAGATTAAGTGCTTCAAATAACTTCAAATAAAGTATTTTGAAAACTCAAAAATTGTCTGTGAAAATGAGCTTCAAATTTCGCATTTTTAGTAGCGCTAAAACGCCATTTTCTCTTAAACGGCACATTATTTTTAAAAGAAAATTGCCATTGATGGCTAGGTTTTTGTGTCCTTTAATATTCTAAAATTAATATTTCCGTTCTATCAATAGGAAACCAAAAAATTAAGAAAATGACAAGAAAAATGTACTTTTGGCGGTGATAGACGACAGCTGGCAAGAAAGAGTTTGTGGCAATTCCGAATAGCTAGCGAAGACCCAAGAAAAAGAAAACTAATAAGGGAAAGTCTGTGCCATTATGTAGCACCACTGGTTTTATTATTATTTAATTTTCAACCTAAAAGATTATTTTTACGTACAACGTTTGAGGATAAAAATCCAGAGAACTGTATGTTTAAAGAATATTTTTATTTAGAGCTTGCTTAGTAGAATTTTTTGGTTGAAAATATTTTTAAAACAGTTTAAAACGTTATTGACGCCACATTCAGTTAGTTCTAATTATTGTCAATTTTAAGGGAAGTAAATGAATAAAACAAAGCCTTCTGATATGTCAAAATAACCTATTTGGAAAACAATGAAAAATCATAAAATCGTTTAAATGTATCGAAAAATACAGCTGTGATGGGACTGGATTAATTTTCTCTTATTAAGTTTAAAAAAGTGTGTATTTAAAAGGCTGTGGCAAACAGCTACTTCACCTGTTTGGACCTGCTATTACAGTCTATATTCCAAGGCGAATCATACTGCTGTAGTTCAACCACATCTACTATGCAATACAGACACATAGAGATGAAATTGTAGTAGGATAACTGCAGCAAAACTGATGCATGTAGCTCAAGTAAAAAGTCAAAGAGGCACCTTTTATGAACTATATTTCGAATACATTTTACTAACACACACCTTCTAAATAGGGACCTTGGTTTAATAGGGAAATTCAAAATAAAACGATCCTAGTCGAAAAGTAAAACAAAACTTTCATTCTATTTCTTGAAAGAAATAGTTCGGTTACACAAAATTATTAATATACATTTTTGTTTAGGTGTTTCAATTCTATTTCTCATTATTTGCCGTGTTGTGTAGTGGAGAGAAAGAAAAACGAAAGAAATGCATAACAGGTGTTGTGAAGTGCAGTGCAGTGAAGTGGAGTAAAATGAATTGGAGTAAGGTTTGCGCTGTGAAATTATGTACTATTATTCTTAATTATTGTTTTTTTAAATTAACTACTCTCTTGTAATTTAAATATTCTGCCGCCAAGTAATGATACTTAATTGCAGAATTAATAATAAATCTAAATCTAAATCTACTTTCAAGTCAGAAATAAAGAAGTTTTCATGTAAGTGAGTGTTTATATTTTTTATTAAGAAGAGTTAACAACATGGTAAAATAATAATAATAATAATAATTCTTTATTGCACAATTTCATCTACAAATTCGTAAACATTTACAAATATATTAAAAATGAACAAATATTACAATATATTAAAAAGTATGATGACATAAAATAAATACAATAATTAAGAGAATACAATAAATAATGTAGCAAGGTACTTTTTACGAGAAAAAAGTAGTTTGTGTTTTTAATAACTTTGCGTAGAGCATAAATTATGAACACTTAAAATAAGAAATAGGTTACATTTTAGTAAAGGTTATTCCATTGACCGTAGCTTTTAGCAACGCAATTTAAATTTTTCGGCGCAAATGCATTTCAGTTGAGCCCTACGATAACGCATTTCCTGCGGGAATAAATAATTCAAGTCTAAGCATTTGTTACCTTGAACGTCGATAACCCAGTGGCAGATGACCTAGTAAACTAAATCGAAAGAAATATATTAGGAGAGTACGCCAAGGACTTATTTCCGATACTATTGGCTGCAGCCATTGTGTTTACAAACACATCGTAAATCGGTAGGAGTTGATGTTGGTGAAAATAGTGTCGACCTTTCCAGCCAGAACCGTATATTCTACGACACATTGGAAAGTTTTGGGATCTGAAATGTTACATTTTGCCATTTATTTCTCTATTTCACTTTTGTGGCGTGTAATATTATTAACAATTAAACAACCCATCAATAATTTTACAAGAAAGTACCATTGTAATCATTGGAAATTAAACGAGAATTATTCATACCGTACAATTTAATAACACAATGCAATCGAATAACACAAAAGAAATTACAAATATAAACTTTTAATTTTTTAATATAATTATGCTTCGATTAACATTCTACTTTTCGCTTCGCCATTTTATTTACTCGTATATGAAAGAGAAATGGGTTCTAGACTTCCCCAGAGCATGCGGTCTATGTTAATAAGTCTAAAATAATGTTCCCGAAGGAGGAGATGCAAGATTCTCCTCAATTTCTTTGTTAGTTTAGCGCTCCCAATGAGAAGACATACAGAGGGACACCTAGTTTGCGTAGCGTTATCATCTTCTACGAACAGACTGAAGGCACCTACTCACTTAGCAAATCAGAAAAGTGAGTAGAAAACATAGCCGCATGAAGGCCCTAGATTTACAGAAAATGAGAAGTGTTGACTCGCCCGATTGCATCCCGGGGTTATGTTTCACTCACAACCGCTTCTCAGCTAATCCCCGTCACTTTTGGCTTCCTGAAAAGTCGTAGCCCAATGGTGTCAAGGTCTCCTACTAATGGCAGTGGCACGAGTCGTGGCATCGTAGCCCGCCACGCGTTTCTCTGCGCAACTAGCGTCAGGAAAGGGAACTATTAGTAACCCCGCCGTTTCACAATAGGGATGGCGTTGTCTCTGGTGGCGGGGTAATGAACTGCGTGAAGGGGTGAGTTCGTCGTGGCACTCGTGCCACGGACTCCCGCTCGTGGCATCGACCTTGACAACACTGGCGTAGACCGATAGCATTTCGTCCGGTGTTTAGGATGGAGAAAGAGGACACAACTGAGCTTCCATTTATAAAGCGCAAAAAAATGTTCAGACACTAGCCGAGAGAAACTCATACATACGGTGAACATGGCAAAAAAAGTCACATCACATGACTTAACTGCAATGTAATTATTATAATTCTGCGTATCATTTTAATGAATTTTATAACGGTCTATAGCCTTAAATAGCGGTGGGGGAGTCCTTACTAAACTAACTTTATGTACTAAACTTACAATCTGTACTTAGTTCTAGACTTATACCTACATAAGTTTACATTATAGGGTGTACATTTACGGGTGTACCTTTGTTCCTCGTTGGAATAGCTCAGGGTGCAAGTGGAAATCAGTTTCAATAAATTAATAACATTTAATACAGTTTAATTATGTGAATGAACAAAGGTAAAAGCGGGATTTGTTATTTACTCTTTCATGATCTTCTAAAATAAAAGTAAAAGAGTGGAAGCAATAATATCTGGACGAGCTCATCGCATAGCATCGCTCAGCGCACGAAGAAATCTGAAAAGAATATAATCAGGCTATGAGTTTTTTGGGGAGACAGGTAAAAGTCTTAAGAAAAATTGACTGCGAGATGCAATAGGGATACGTCCTTTTACAGTACACCTAGGCTGCATACGGGTTAATGAAGAGGGATATGAACTTCACTTTTGTGGTGTGTAATATAACATTTTGTGTTCACTTAACTGCAATGTAATTATTTTAATTCTGCGAACAAAGATACTTATGATAAAAATCTGAGAGTTATTGCACTTACACGAAAACCGGTTAAGTTCATCAGTTCCATGGGCCGTTGCCGCGGGTCGAGGGGACGGGTTGAGCAGGGTTGGAATGAGCGGGCCCTGCGCGGGGAACCGGGAGTGTCGAGAGAAGCGAGCGGGGCGGAAGGAGAAAAAGGAGCAGGCGGAGCAGAATGAGCGGAATAAGAGAAAGGTGCAGGAGGACCTAGAGGAGTGAGGAGCGGAACAGACAGAGCTAAGGGGGCTAAATGGGCGGGCCGAGAAGTGTGGGCAGGACGGCGATAACAGAGCGGATAGGGGAGGCGGGCAAAGCGTTAGGGGTCTGCGAGGCTCTTCAAATACGTGTTTGTGATAAATACCCGGGTGACGCCAAGAATCCAGCTAAAAAAAATAGCATAATAAGAAAACTCGCTTCATACCACGCGGTTAAACATCGTCATGTAAAACGATATCATTTTATTGTCATGTTCAGGGTTCACATGGAACTCCTATAATTGTCAAAGATATTATATCAGGAGCATCAGTTCTAATCCAATGAAATAGAACAGCAACCTTCATTTGGAAGGTGAATCGAATATTCGAAAAATGTGAATAGAGTTCTCGGTAATTATCGATCTCTTTCTGATTTCCCTGAAACATATAATCAAGTGAAGGTCATGCTGAAATACACCTGTGTGATGAGTCATTGAAAGCTTATTCTAGCGGGCAGTCAAGGTCAAATGCTGAATCAGTTGAATCAAGGATGTCAAAAATTAGGGTACAATGATGGCCTTTTAAAAAGTAACAAATCATTATGAATGATAATAATTATATATTAGTTAAATTTCACACAGATTTAAGAAACAAAAGAAACGGAAGAAAATAATTAGTGTGATGTGTACAACCGTTCAACTTTATTGGAAACAGATCAATTTTCATTATCTTAGAGTCCACTTTCGAAAGACATTCTATTTGTGTTACTGAGAATCGGAGTAGTTGAGTATGACTTACGTGATCTTCAAATACAGTTCCGTAAGCTGAAGGATACAATGATAGTTAGTAGTAGCAGAAATAGCAGTGTGATTGTCGACAAGAAGCCGAAAAGCTTTTTCAGCAACCGAGATCACTTCACACTCTGACATTTTATGTGCATGTGATTAATTACAAGAAGATCTCAACATATATGGCAGAAACATGGCGAATCGTCTCCTATATTATTTCAGTAGTATACCTTCCCTTTGCGGCTCCCACACGCAACCAATCTTTATAAATGAGGTCTCTAAAGAAAGAGAATTTCACGGAGAGAAACATTCATGTAAAATGCAATCCGCAACACACGTCAGGATGTTTTTAAAGTTTATATTGTTAAATAACTGCCTTAAAAAATAAAACTTTTGAGGTCAAATGTCTCAAAAAAACGTTCCTCACACCATGATGTACAGGATGAGATCTTCTTGGCTAAACTTAATTTAAACAATTGCAAGGCAAATGATTTACACTTCAATTAATTACATGCCTTATTTTCTTCCCCCTTTAAAAATATTTAATACACCAATTCCAAGGCTATCAAAAAACGAAAATATCAAATATTTGCACATTGAATTAGACACCACTTTGACATTGAATAAACACACCAAAAACTGTATTAATAAAACTAATATACAAATTTAAAAAGTTAAATCTCTTCTTCCTTCTAAATTTCCAACACACTATGAATGTTCAATACTTTTACATAAATCAATAATTAGACTCACATTGATATTTGGTTTTCCTACATATTCTAAAGCTGTTAAAACTCACATTAATAAAATACGAATTGTACAAAATACAAATTGAATGCAAAGCACTACAAGTCCCGTGGTTGGTACCAAATAATCAATTTCATCACGAAATAACTTTAGAAAATATTACAGACTTGATTAAATTACAAAACCAAAAAAAAAATCATATTCAATATTTCCCACATAAAAACACTTTTAATCTTGGCCAATCTTACAGGTTTCCTCGTAGAATCAAATTATGATTCCCCAAAGACCGATTCAGTTCTTCACAAATTACACCTTTTCCGTATACGTATTCTACAACTCACGCTTTCAAGTAAAACACTGTTTCATCTCATTTTCAAAATATTAAATGTAAATCTCTGTCAATAATTAATTCAATCATAATTCATGGTATTTGTGTTGCCCTAAATAAATGTGCAAGTGACGAATTGTAATTTTTAAAACCCCTCAAAAACGTATACAGTGAAACAGGCAATATTTTTTTAATCAAGCGTAAGGATATTTGGCAACGACAAAAATTAGAAGTTCAAAGAGTTCACAAGCCATCTTTAATTCTTTTCGCAATTTGTAAAACTAATAAGTCTCTAGAATACATTGCGTAATAATTTGATAATATGATGTTCAATTATACTCACTCCATTCACATGCACTTACAGTAGTGTTTATTTTTAGAATATTGCGAAAGCTATAGTTAAATTAGAACCTCACTTCGCTCGGTTAAAAACAAATTTACAGTCCAATAAACGAAATGTCGAATCTCTCGTCGCTCAATTAAGACTAGTTGAAGTAACTCGGCGTGTACATTAGACAGGAAAATGAATTAGTTCTCTCAGTAGTTTAAAATCAAAGTGATTGTCTTTAAACCGGATGAGATAGCTCAACTGTTGCCATGGGAGTGTCTCGGATGGGGAGGTCCTAGGATATGAGCCCCGACGGTGGTGAATTTTCGACATCAGTTAGATAGCTACATCGAAATCATCCGCTGTCCTGGAGGAAAAACTCGCGGTTCTATGCCCTAATCCAGAGCTTTTCTTCCAGACGAAGATCAAGACGAAGAACGAGGGGCAGTACCTTTACAAATGAACTACAAACCTCGCGAAATCTGTCATTTCCCATCCTTTTCCCCCTCTCCCTGTACACACAGAAACATGTACTTCATTCCCACACATGTCAGGAGGCCAGTAGGGAGCTTAGAACTTCTCCTTGCTGGAGCGGTGCCCCCACTGGCTGAGATACCTAGAAGGAGAAATACTCGCAAGCAGACGTTTAGGTAGGCTCTGGATCTCACGTTATAACTGGATAAGAACACCACAACCACCACCTTCAATATAGCAGTACTATACTTACGGTACTAATTATTATAACAGTTGACGCTCAATCAAGCGTAATAAAATCAACACCGTCTCCACTCCAGGCGCCCTGCCTGATTTCTGCCCCGCCCGCTTCGCTGCCTTGCAAGCCGAGATGCATTGCCAATATAATAGCATTAAACCAAAAGGAAAAAAAATCTATTTCACTCCGTAGGTGAATTAATTAAGCAAAATTCTATTTCAGTGGTTTCGCATATCGTTTGAAGATACTCATATTCCATATTTTATGTTTCTTGCTTCAATTTCTTTTGGTAATCCGTTGACATGTCAGTCAGTTTCTGTTCTTAAGACGAGCATACAAAGAGTGAGAAATATTTCTAATGTCCGTATTCTTCTCACAAACGTTTAATTGCGCCGTGTGATGCTCGCAACCGTGAGACCTTGTGGAAACATGATCCTCATTGTTTAATTTAACTAGTAAAAATGAAACAATACATTAAGCGTTATTGTTTACAGATTTTTATCTTTTAAACATATGATATGTTCATTCTGAAATGTAAATTATATGTTGGTTTACATCCATTTCTAAATCTAAATCAACCTTTCTGTGGATACGGGATAAAAGTTCCTAAGTCAATTTTTGGCGAAATTGGGTTAAGTACTGAAACTACAAGTTAAGTAAACAACTATTTTATTTTAGTAAAACTACCAAATTCAAATGTTGCCTCCTTAACGAGAAAAAGGCTTTGGGCAATAGCGTTGATCATAGGAAGAAGCGTTGGCTCAATAATCTAACCCTAAAGGGTTTTCTCTAAACTATGATTTTTGACTTAAGAACGTTTACCGCGTGACCACAAATTTTATCACAGGAAGTGGCTTAAATCACAATGAAAATTGAGATGTCTGAGAGCAACTTATGACGAGTGGTCGCTGCAATATCTCTCCAGCACTGTCAGCGCTTTTTCACACATCGACGCAGCGAACACTCATCGCGGCCGCCATTGATCACCATGCAGGTCGACTCCGCTCGACAGGTTGCAACATGATAATTAAGAATTTTCTCGGAAACACTAGTATCTCGATTTCGCAAACGAGACAAATAACCCCACATTTTGCTGATGTACTGTATTCAGAACCGACGTTTAACGACTACGCTCAGTTCTTCAGTTTTGGAAGTCAATACGTTAATTACCGTACCACTGGGGCCGCATAGTAATAATTAAAATTTTTGTAATTTTCTTATATTTGGTTTCTGTCCAAATAATTCTGTAATCCGGATAAGATAATGGACTTAAATCGAACATTAATATGACCATGAATAAACAATAATGTGAAATTAAAATATTTTATTCGATCGCAGACCTCCCCTCCCCAGTTTTACTTTCCCATATACTACTATAGGTAGGTACCTACGTAGAGTATAGGGAAAGTTATGTATTGCTACGCGAAAAAACGGCGGATTTTCGGCAGAAAAACACTTATTTCAGGGCCCTGGTAACGAAAAAGTGGATAAATCCAATTGCTAATTGAGAAAAAAAATCTCTTAACACATGGTGCAACCAGAATCCCTATTTTGTGGGTCCTTGAAACCGAAAAAAACGAAAAGCATAACATCTGTCCGTCCGTCTGTGAGCAATTCTAGCGACTAAACCGTTCAGGACCGATTTTCTCCAAAATTGATATTCCCCAATCTATCTGAATATTCTCGCGGCACCTTGAATTTGAAATGGATATTTTCATTTTGGAGGGTACTTTATATGTAGCCCCTGGGACACTTTCAAAATTTTCAAAAAATGGCGCCAACAATTTTGACTAAATGTTGTTGGATTGTCTGAAGGTCATTTAACAGAATGGCGTAGGTCTTATGTTGGTTGAAAACTCTGATTTTTCGAAAACTGAAAAAAATTCAAACTTTCTTCGGCCTCTTCCTACAACTACAATTATGAAGATATAATTTTTGTTCTTAATGAAATGTTTTCATAAAAAACAGGTCTTCAAAGAAGGTCGTGTTCAATTTTTCAAAAACAAGTATTTTTTCGAAAAATTGTGTCAATCATAGACAAATTTTTATTATCTTTAAACCATTTTTTATTAAAATCCGCAAACGTTTTTGTGATGAAATTGGGACCTGAGATAGCATAAAGGAAGCTTAAGAGAATGGCGCAGGGTTCATGTCGTTGAAATGCCTTATTTTGCAAAAATTTTTAAAAATTAAAAACATTTTGGCGTCTTTCTACAACTACAATTGTGAAGACACGATTGTTTTTCTTAATGAAATATGCTCATCAAAAACAGATCTTCAAATAAGATCGTGATGAATTTTTTGAAAATATGAGTAGTTTTTCTATAATTTCCTGACAAACATTCTGCTCGGAATTGACTGCGCTCCGGTTTCGTCGTTTTCTTACAACTATATTTTTTCTCAATTAAATGTACTTATCAAAACTATATCTTCAAATAAGGTCATATTTAATTTTTTCAAAATACGAGTAGTTTTTTCTGTAATTTTGTGAGAAACATAATAGCACGCTGTAAATTTACTGCGCTTTGGAGAGCTGGATGCATCGTAAATTAGAATTTAAAATTTTGTATATTACTTCTTTGTCCGTTTCTTACATTCGACCTTTTGTTATACATTAACGCATTAATATTTTAGAAATTGTTTATTTTGAAATATTTGAAATAAAAGTTTAAAAAAATAATAGCTTTAAGAATAGCGACAATGCAGGGTCTGCAACAATAGAATTCACTTCGCGATCGCGAATATCTGTGACTTACGTGTGGATGTTGTGGCCTGATGGAGCTGTATGAAAAGGAGTTATAATTGTCTGATTTATATTGATATTTGCATGAAAATATTTAGTTTTCGCTCCAAATGCTGTATCATTTGTAGTGAGGAGTGAATTTGTTGGTGGTTTTAAAACTCTTCTTTAATCATGGCCCTACGGAATGCAGTTCTATATTGTCCAGGGTATCAGGCTTCTTTTTCCAATACAGGTTTACAAAACTTTTGTATGCTTCTTTTTTGCAGTTGTAGAATTCACATAGTTCTGACAACATAGCGATGGAAACTGAGTTGTACGCTTCTTGGTTGAATTGTACGTTTTCAAATAATAGCTAAGATGTTAGTAGCACATAAAGTGCTATATTTCAGTACTATGTAGCTGTTTCCTGTAATATGGAAAAGTAAATGCTGTTGTAGCACCACTACTTCTCTTTTGAAAGCTAAATTGATGAAATACCATATTTAATTTCAATGAAATAACCGTGAATTAAATGCCGTTAAGCGCGTGGACCTCAATTTGTAACGAAATCGAGTAAGTTTTGTCTTGGGCGTAGCCGCAGATGATTAGAGTCGTATTACGTCTAGTGAATATTGAGGAAAGCGTATGAGCATTAGGATGCAGAAGTGATGTAAACAATGCAAACATTAAAATTTCCACACATTAAAAACAGTTCTTGGTAAATTGGTCCTATATCCTTTATACATAATACGCTAAGGAAAAATACCCTGAAATTTAAAAAAATGGACATAAACCCCGTAAGTGTATTGTGATATATCAAATGCGGGAGGGCATTCAATATCAAATAATTTAATGCTTTAATGTTAGTTTAAATTAGAATTAGGCACCTTAGTAACAGGGGACCAGGACGTTGCTAGGGAGAACACCAATGTTTTGACATGTCACTATATTCGGTAAGCGGGCACCTTAGTAACAAAGATAAACAATTTCATGAGTCCGTGGTTATAGTGTAGCATCAGTCGAAAATGCGTGTGTAAGAGTAGAAATTTCGCCCAAGAGTGCACCTTGGTTATAAAAGTAAATACATAATAAGAATCCGTTGGTAGGGAATACCAAACAAAATTTTGTACAACAATGAATACGAGTTTTCCTGGATCGAAGAACGAAAAAATAGTTAGTTGGAGCTCAGATTTCATAGCATGAGGATCATTTCTGAATTTAGGGGGTGCGTTGCTCAAGTTTCAGACTTGGTATATTTTTGTGATTGAAAGTGGAAACTTGTAAAAATTTCGGAGATACAGTTCGGGACTTTAATTTTTTTCCCGCGAGTGAAAGTGGAACATACAAACATTTTGGTGAAAACGTGCACTGACTTGGATTATTTTCACTACCGATAGGGAGGAACTTGTAAGAAACCTGTCAACTTTAATTAGTTTTCACCAGTGACGAAGGTGAAGCACCAGGCTAATGAACTTGTAATATATTTTGCCGAACAAGGCGAGGACTTTATTTATTTTACAATCGGGACGTGTAAATAACTGTAGAACTGTTTATTTGAACTTGAATATTTTTACCAGTGGCTGGTGGTAATATGGCAGGCTAGTGCAAGCAGCTTCGGACGCATGAATAACCGATTCAATTAGTTATACGCGGTAGGGCATCTGCATGGACGCATATGACCAGTGCATTATGTGAATGGAAGTGACTTCGTGGCGTGTCGGAAGATTCAAGATAGAAGTCATCAAGACTAGAACTGGTAACTGGTCGGTCGGAGGTGATGGTGTGGAAATACGCGGCGTCCCAGCGAAGCATCAAACGATACAACGGGAAGAGAGCTCAGGTCAATGTTCGTAGGAACAATTATTTTATTTATTTTTATTTTTCATGGTCCATGACCAAAGTCAATAATTTTTAAAGAGTGTTATCTCGATTCAAATGAATGATTATAATGAATTCAAATTGTTTTAGTGCTCAAGAAAGTACAAAAAACTTGGTTATTATTGTGCAATCTAGTACGGCTTTAAAATAACTTTCAGGTTTTGTCGTTTTCCGAATGGAAGCGAGCCGACAGGGGGCAGATTGTGGTTGAAACGATGAGGTAAGCCGAATTGTGCCCCTTGCATATTCGAACCCATGACAGTTGGAAGCACATCGTGTTAATAGAGATATATTTGATTCGTTTCAATATTAATACTTAGACAGTTATCTTCAGATGTGCATCAAACAGATTTAAGACGAAAAACATAGATGTTTGCCATTTACGGCATACATTTAGAGTATCAAGCGCAGACGCAAACCACTTTACGCTGCAACACACTTTGCCATCCTCGCGTTACTTGGAAATAATGCGTCATAGATCCTGAAAACTAGTTTTTTTCCTGTAAGAAACGCAAGTTTTTTTTCTATACTACAATCTAATTAGTAGATAGTATATACTTTAGCATGCAATAGCATATACTTTCTCACATTATTTCTAAATTTCCACATTTGCAATTTTCGAAAATTGAGGGAGTTTAACGAAACTAAGCCCCTCGCCATTCTTTTAGGCGTTTCTTATTCTATTCCTGGAAACAGTTTGAAAAAAAACAGAGCTATTTTTAAGAAAATGTTTTTTTTATATTTTGATTAATTTTAAGCTCAAATTACGCCAAAATTACTATTTTAAACGACTGTACATGATCCTTTTTAAAGATTTTTGAAAAATATATTTTCTAAGGCAAAAATCCCTATCTCGAATTTTGTAATTTTGAAATGTTAACTTTTTCAGTTTTAGAAAAAAGAGGGAATGCGCCGAAAAAAGGATTAGCACCATATTTTTTACCGTCCCTTGATACATATGAAAAGAAAATTTAAAGAAAAAAATTGGTGCCGTTTTACAGAAAACAATGTTTTAAAAATTTGAGAAAATCACTATATTTTGCCCAAAATTATGCAAAAAGTACTAATATTTTCGAAAAATTGAACATGAACCTATTTCAATATGTCTTTATGGAACTGATTTCATTAAAATCCAAATCTTCAATTTTATAGTTGTAGGAAGACGCCAAAAAAATTGCACTTTTGCAGTTTTCGAAAAAACTGAGATTTCAATGAACGTGAGAGCACCATTCTCTGAAGGGTCTATTCGCTACCAGAGGACAGTGTAATAAAAAATTTGTGCCATTTTTTGTAAGATTTAAAAAATGTATTGTAGGCTTCGTGTCAAGTAGCCTCAAAAATTCTGTTGAAACTCCCAAAGCCTCGAGTTCGTTCTTTCAAGTTCTTTTCTCGAGATGGCAATTTTTGGCGAAACATTTTTGGGGCCCTTTTATTACATTTATGAGGGTTTTCGCTCTTCTGGGTGCAACAGCTATTTAGAACTTGCCGATTCATCCGGCTGAAGAGGCACTGCACTATGAGCCGCTGCAATGATTATACAATTATTTCGTAGTAAAAATACTTAAATTAAGATTTTTAATTCCCATCATAATTTTTATATTAACAAGAGCAGGAACATGCGGTGAACATGTGAGAAAGATATGTCGGGCCATTGGAGGAAACAATTGAGGGAACATTTGGGGAACACTTTGGAAAACACATTTGGAAGAAAACATCGAGGAACAAGTGAGGGAGAATCTTGGAGAATGTATGGCAACATTAGGAAAACATTGGGTGAGTCGCTGGGCGAGTGGTTTGGACTGAATGGAGGGTGACTGAGATCCTGTCACTTGAATATCTGCAAAAGTGCCGGGATTGTATTGGCCGTGTGAGGCCTTGCACTTTCGTGGAGCCGAATGACCCCACGGGTGAGCTTGTCTGGACGTTTCTTGCAGAAATTCAAGTGGTAGGTTCTCGGTCACCCTCCATACAGTCCAGACCTCTCTCCCTGCGATTACGCCATTTTTAGTCCCCTAAAAAGGCTATGAAGACCAAACGATTCACCTCATACGACGTTTTTAAGCGTTTCGTGCGGAGTTGGTTCACAAATCAGCCACGGAAATTTTACGAGACAGCCATTGACCGCCTGGTGTCACAGTGGGGCAAGTGCCTTAACACCCAGGGCCAATACTCCTGACATACAGGTATTGTCCTACAGGATCCTAGGCTTCCGGCTCGTTCTTTTTTTAAATTCTCCTCATACTTAAGTAGTAAAGAGAAAGTTATGTAATGCTAAGGCGAAAAACAGTGATTTTTTGACAAAAGATCTTATTGCCAGCCCTGTAAATTTTAAAAAAGTGTGTAAATCTTGTTCCCACATGTAGTAAATAAGTTTCTCTATCGCATTGTGAAGTCAAAAGCCACGTTTTGTGGCATCTTGATAGCGAAAACTTGGTTTACAGCAAAACCTCTGTTTATGGCGTCATTAGAACAAGCCATTGAACTCAAGGAAGGGGGAAACATGAAATAACACCCTGCTGAGGCGATGGTCACTTGTGGTCAAATTGAATAGCCGTCAAAATTAAATCCTACAACATTTCTCGGCCTAATGAGTTTTATATCCTCTCAGCCGTAGAAAACGGTCTGATCCCAAACTAGAAAATTCCCAATAATTCAGCTTACGTCGGTGATGGGCTAGAGCCGGTCCTTCAGTAAGCCAAGTAGGCAACGGTGGAGAGCGTTGGGCAAGGGGAGGGGATGTCGAGGACATTCATCCATGAACTCAATGTATGTACCCGAAGAACCAAAAGGCGGTGAAATAATTTCAATAAAGGAAAGAAGAAGAAAGCATAGATGAGATTAATTATTTGCAGAGCTAAAAATACATCATTCAAATGAATCGGGTGTAATAATAAATCCCTCAAAACTTGGTTAAAGGGAATTAAAATGAAGTTATTTGTAAGTCATGCACGGAAATAAATTGGTCCACTGTTAAACTGAAATCCCCTGACTTCCGTATTAGTGTGTCAACAAAAAGTACAGTAAATAACTCAGTGAGAATCTACCTAGGAACACCCCCTTTAAACCACATAAAAGGCCAGCCACAAAATAACGACTCCAGCATGAAAAAAAGCATTTTGAAATTCAAGAAAAATATTCGATGGAAGGAATGGAAGGATTTTCGACACTATCTAGACAGAGTTCAGTCGATGTCTGGAGGAGAATTCTAGCGGTCGGCTACTCCGATTGGTAGTTTTCCGTTGTTTTTCCGATCAACACTAGGCAAATGCCGGAGCAGTACCCTAACAAGCGGGCCACGGACCCCGCGCGATCTTTCCTTCCCCTTCCTTGTCCCATCCTCACCCCTTACACACACTTACATGCATTACACTACCACACATGCCGGGAGACCGGTCGAGAGCTTAGAGCTTGTCCCGAATGGGGTGGTACCCCGCTGGTGGAAGAAACCTCGTTGGGGAATACACCGCTGGCCGACGGTGGGTCGGCGCCGGATCTCGCCATCCATCGGGGAATATTCTCGCGCTTCCCCCCTAGGAAAAGCATGCACCACATTTACGGGACTAATGACCTAAGCTGTTCACAGTGACCGCAATCACTAACAATCAATCAATCAAAATAAACATTGTGAATACAAAATTTATATTTGATCTGTAAAGCTCAATGTTGTTAAAAGTGTACAGATATTTCTAGATTCGAGTCCTGAGAAAGGCTCCAATAAAGTAATCAGTAGGGAGCGGATTTCTATGATTTTACATATTTTTGTCCGTTGCTTCGGATCATAGCTAAGTGAAATTTATTGACATTTGGTTGGAAATGGAGGCTATGTATATTAAAATGTTAGTGCATATTTGGACAATTTTTCCTGTTTATGTTTATAATATTTATGTAATTATAAGCGCATATTTTGCATATTTCGTCAAAATAGTAGCTTATCTCCAAAACGTTTCAACTTTTCATAAAATCGTTTTATTTGTGAGCTTTCATTAATTCGAAAGAGCTTGTCAAAGTTTGTTTGTTTTTCTTCTTCTTTTCTATAGATGATGAAATACTTCTGCAAATGTAGGTTTTTAATATCATATTGTTTAAACCAGGCAGAAGAAATGCAGCAAGACATATTAGGTGAATATTTATTTTATTTCTCTCGCGAATAAAGGCAGATTATATTATGTTTGCACAAATATATATTTTTCATTTCAAGCATGTCTCTCCGGAATTTTATCAAGAAAGATTTATTCAGAAAATGAAATATTGTTAATTTGAATTGCGTATTAAGGGGCATATTTAAGATTTTTAGGTCATAAAAGCATATTTTTGAAAGCATATTTCAAGTTTTTTAGAGCACAAAAATCTACTCCCTAGTACATCACAATGAACGTGAAGAACAAATCGACGTTGTAACTCAATTTGAAAAACAAATCCAATCACACCTCAAGGAAAATTAAAAGACAAGTTCTACAATGAGAGTGAAGATGAATCTGTTCAGGCTTGGAAAACATCAGTTAAAATCCCCATTAAATTTACTTTCTCATATACCAGGTATATACAAGGAGTAATATACCTAGCATAGGGAAAGTGGTGTAATGCTGCTGGAAAATCGATTTCGGATTTTAAAAGAAATACACGTATTGGGGTCCCCGAATAAGTGTTGTTTTTTTTTCAAAACGTCCGTACGTACGTACTTATGTACGTCCGTCAGTCCGCCCGTCTGTCCATCCATCTGTCAGTCTGTCTGTCTTTCCGGTGTATGTAAACAACACTAGCACCTAAACCATATGTACGATTTCTTCCAAAATTAATATTCCTCGGACGATCTGGTTCCACTCGAGGCGCCGCGATTTTGAAAAATTGAATGTTTGAATTCTTCAAACTTTGGGATTAATCTACATGAAGCCCCCTGACATTTTCAAAATTGTCTCAAAAATGGCCCCAAATTTTTCTTTAAATTACTTGTAAAAATAGAGTAAAATACACTTAAAAAGGTCGCTTACGGCCGATTTTCACAGTTAACTTTTCATTTTCGAAAATTGCAAAAGTTTGGATTTTTTCGGCGTCCTCCTACAACTAGAGAATTATTATATATTGCTCCATTATTTTGTTTTTTTTTAATTACAAAAATCGATTTTGTTTATTTTCTATCACGTCGGTAATATTTACATTAGCGGCGATTTGTTCAAATTTGTATTTTTAGGAGTTCATAGTGCTTTAAATAATGTCAACTAAAGTTTCTCAAGAACTCAACCGTTTTCTGTGAAAACTAACTCAAAATTCCGCATTTTCAGAAACGATCAAACGCTATTTTCTCATAAATGGCACCAATGTTTTTCTGTAACTTTTCGAACGAATAGTGCTAATTGCACTTTTTAATATGACGTAAAGTTTATTTTGAGATATTTTTTCGTTTTTTCAAAAATTACACAAACTGCAATTTTTTTAAAGATCTCTCACATCTCAAATAGGCACATTTCCAGCAATTTGTAAACTCTATTGTATTTGTGAGTGTAAGTGTTTGAAATGAAGTATTTTTGAAAACTCAAAAATGTTCTGTGAAAAAGAGCTTCAAATTTCGTATTTTTAGTAGCGCTTAAACGCCATTTTCTTAAAAACGGCTCCAAATTTTTCAAATAAAATTGCCATTTAGGACGAGGTTTTAGTGTTCTTTAATAGTTGAAAATTAATATTTCCGTTCTACCGTTAGGAACCCGAAAAATTAATAAAATGTTAAAAAAAAGGTACTTGGGCGGCGATAGATGACAGCTGGCACGAGTATGTGGCAATTCCGAACAGCCAGCCCAGGTCCAAGGAAATAGAAAACTAATACGGGGAAAGTCTGTGCCATTCTGTAGCACCACTAGTTTTCATTGAATGAAATTCATCTTCAAACAAAATTGGTTTTATGGGCACATCCCCAAACGTTAGTTATGTTTAATATTCCTTTAACTCTCCGACGTTTCACTTTAAGTCTAAAACTTTATTTTTCAAGCTCAATATAATTATTAAAGCAGCTACAAGTAAATACCACATCCTCATAATAAAATTAGAAGAGATGTAATTTAATTTCACAAAAATCTAAGAAAATGACTTTGAAATGGTTTCAAGATAGTTTTCGTGACACATTAACAGTCAGTGAATTAATATAGTTGTGAGACATTCAGAAAACTATAACTTTTTTTTTACAAAAATACTAATTATAGGGATAGAGAAGTAATGGGTATTGCCATGCTATTTAAGCCAAAATATGCCTAAAACTATTTGTGAGAAGGGAGGCTGAGCAAGTGGACGTATTGAATTTTCCTCTCTTCTAACAAATCCTGCAATAGCTTGTGAAGGACCACTTTCCGATTTAGAATTCTCAAGGCAGGAAAGTTGCCTGGTTTTGTGAGATGTCACCAATGCTTCAGTGAAACACAACACATATATTTAACAAAAGATATAATTAAGCTGAATAATTTACAGGCGTGCTGTATGAAAGCACGGTGAAGTATGCGTTAATTGCAAGTGCAGAAGAAGACTATTTTTGAAGCCTTAATTTTTAATTTTTCTCCTTCCCTCCGTTCCCCTTCTGCCAGAGGAGTGCTTCAGTTCAACGCTTCGTTAGGGGTTTAGAATCTTGTTCATTTACACAAGAAAAATGTCTCGGATCAGCCCCTTTCGTAGTACCATCTTCTTATGAGAAACGTGCTACGAAACATATTTCTATGATCGTATAAAAATGTGGGTGTCTACGTACTGCTACGCGTGCGTGTAGTTAGTCTTTTCTTAAAAATCTACAAAGAGGGGCGCACGTTAGATAGCTTACAAGAGAAGAAAATGAAGCACGTATTAATGGCAAAACAAGTTTAATTTTACAATTTTTAAACTCTTCCCAATAACTATTAACTTATAATAAACTATTAACGCATAATATATTATGAAACTCATATAACATTTTTGTAAATACCTTAGTGATTTTAGGTATTAAATTAAATACTGCCAAGTTGCCAGGTGTGAATAACTTCTGAAGAAAGTCAACTTTTAATGTTAGAATGTCCTGAGGAAGGTGCACTTTTAACTATTTTAAATTCAGTAATTATAACCACAATGTACCAGTTATACAAAGAACTCGTATAAACACCAATGCCCTTTATGTCGCGAAACCAGAGCCTCCTGTTATACAAACGTTAACGAAGGTGGGTGGTTCCTTTACGAAATAATCGGTGGAGAGTAGAGATGAAACAAATCGTGATTCGAAATAGAAACATTTTTATACGATCGTAGAAAAAATATTGTTTATATTTCGTTATTATAAACAATATAATATAATTTAATAATTATATCTACTAACTATGCTACTTAACATATGAATAACTACTTTCTTTGTGGCCGTGGGCCGGGGGCACCGCCACTGTTTCGTCGCCTATCGCGAACTGCGAACGTGTCCGCCGATATCTGCGCCTCGCGTGCGGGCGCTAGCTTTGAGGGGCACATGAGGCCAAGGGCGACCGGTAAACAACAGAAGCGCGCACGCACACACACGCACACAAACACGCAGTCCTTCGGTTCAGTGAATGAACATGACAGGCAGAATGGCTTTTCGAAATTCGCTGCTCGAGTTATGTGATATCACCTGTGTTCAGACTTGACTGTTCGTGGAATATAGTAAGCTCATCTGGTGAGCTCAATAGGTCACAGGAAGATGAGTCGTATATTTTAATAAGTAAAAAGGTGAATATGTTTATTTATTATTTGCAGTAATTTTCCTGCCACGTCTTCCCTTTTTAGAGGCTTTGAAGAATCCCTGCTTGAGTCGTTGTCTCCAGTCTAACCATCAATTTTGGATCTTTTGACTCTTCATTCCACCGGTTGAGGTGGCTAACCCTCACAAACGGCCATCTTCACTCTTGTCTTCGTTTCTCACGACAACACCGAACTGGTCCACGGGCCCAAATTTTCGGTACGTTCTTACTAATTCGAGCCTTGTGGCTAGCTCTTCGACAGCGTGCACGCTTTCCATTATGCAACTCCGAGTTCGATCCCCGGTCGAGGCAAGACTATAGTGTGCGTTTTCCTTGCAATGTCCCAGAATATGTTGCAGTGTGACGATCAGAAAATTCACTTCTCTGGTTGAGGAGACCGGAATACGGCGTGGGGATGTCTACGTGCTAACCACACGTACTCCCTTAACCCATGGCCGCGAGGCAGGGACGTCGCCGGTAGGCCTGAGCCCGTTCACGGGCTGTGGCGCCAAGTACATACGTTCTTACTAATTCGAATTATTAGGGCCCATGAGTTCCTACATGCCAACTGATGGAGGAATCACGGCCGCGCCTTGGTAGCGATCCGCTAAGTCTGGTAGAACCACACGGAATGCAACCTGATGACAACACCCTCCACACTCTTTCCGGCAGGAATACAGGCACAGGGGATGGCACCTTTCTAATGTAGCGTTCACATGCCTCTAGCGCATGCTCCTGCGCCACCTGAACGTGCCAAGAGGGTATTATGGGAAAGGTGATGCACGGTGTTTGGGATGGCCCACATGCCACAACATACATGTAAACAATCACGCCTACGCGGAACTCCAATCCGCGACCCACCGAATCCCGGTCGCTATTACACTCGAAACAGCGATCTCAGCAACAGATTCGGTTAGTTTACATTTCTTAAGATGTGTAAGTTTATTTTGTTCATACCTGTGTATAATATAATCTTCAAATAAAGTAAAATCCAGAATGTGCATTCAAAAGTAGCTCCTCCTTCCACCCTCTTTCATCATATAAAATATCATATATAACGATATCTAAGGAAATTTATTTTCCCTTCCCACTGTGGACACACATCCTAAACTGCCTTCCTTCCCAGTACTTTATAATTATAGTTTATTAAGTCTGGATTATGTGTATCTGTTAAAACTAGTTTTTGTGGTCCCGCTGTTTGGAACCTTATACCCGATACACCCAGGCTCACACTTACACGGGGCCGCTAGTAGTGTATTATCCACAACTCCAAAAGTCAGTATGAGCAAATCTATGAAAAATTCTCAGCGGCTCAGAGAAGTATTTGAAGGGCACAAATCCCCAACCAATCATTTACCGCATCTACATTGGGTTGATTAAATGAAGAACTGAATATGAAGGATTACCGTATATACGTGAAATGATTTTGAAACGACTTACAAGAAATATTTTGCATTGAGAATAATGATTGGATACAAAAAAGGTACACCTGTTAATGCTCTGCATGTTGAATATTAATGTTTCAGCAAAATATTTAGAGAATGGAAATATAGAAAATCACAATCAAAACTAGTGCTACAGAATGGCACAGACTTTTTCATATTAGTTTTACTATTTCCTTCGGTTTCGGCTAGCTATTTGGCAACATTCTCTTGCTAGCTGCTATCTATCGCCGAACTAAAGTACATTTTTTGACATTTTCTTAATTTTTTCGGTTTCCTAATAGTAGAACGGAAATATTACTGTAAGAATATTAAAGAACAGTAAAACCTCATCATAAATAGCAATTTTCTTTGAAAATTTTGCAGCCGTTTTTAAGAAAACTGGCATTTAAGAACCAGCTATAAATTCGAAATTTGAAGCTCCTCTTTTTATAGAAAATATTTGAGCTTTTCGAAAAGTTTCATTAGAAGTTCATTTGAAGCACTTCAACTTACAAATACAATAGTGTTTACAAATTGCTGGAAATAGCGCATATTAACGGTGTGAGAGATCCTTTCAAAAAAATTACATTTGTGTAATTTTGAAAAAAAAACAAAAAATACCCCCAAATTAACATTACGTCATATTAAAGTGTGAAATTAGCACTATCCGTTCGAAAAGTTTGAAGAAAAAATTTGGAACTATTTATGAGTGTAGTGGCAGTCAGGAGGTTTGAAAAGACCTCCTCTGCCGAAAAGGCTGGCCACTGGCGAGAGGGCGTCCGTTTCTCCACCCCAGGAGCGGCAGCAAACGTAGTGGAGCGGAACAGCGCCGGCGAGGTCAGCGCAGTGCAGGGAGCATGCACTACCCCCCCTTCCCCTCGCACCAGCGAAAGAGAGGGGCGAAGGCGGCGCGACTGATTGATGACTGGAAACGATTCCCAAAACTGACGGAGAGAAGGTTGTAGTAACTTTGTACGACGGCTTGGCGCATTCACTTTGACATTTCTTCCTGGTTTACGGTAACTTGACAAACTCGTGGTAATCTCTCGGTTATTCGGCAACAAAGCTGTACATCTGTATTTGTTTTGGAAGTGGCGAGCGGCCACTGGAAATAAACTTTATTGGAACTGTTTGTTTGATTTCTGTGTTTCCTGAGTCACAACAATGAGAAAATGGTGTTTGAGCGTTTCTGAAAATGCGGAATTTTGAGCTAGTTTTCATAGAAAACGGTTGAGTTTCGCGAAACATTACTTGGCATTCTTTAAATTGCATGTACTCATAAATGTAATTATGTGAACAAATCGCCGCTAGTGTAAATATAAATGACGTGGGATACAAGTCAAAAAATTCATCTGTCAAATATCATCATCAAAACATTCGTCTATCACCAGTTCTTTCCCTTTCTACGTAAAACCAGATTTCACTTCCATCTTTGACGAAACGTAAACTGCTGTTGCTACTTCACAGCTCGAGGAAAGCTAGGAATGAGACTATTGTCTTCACTGGACCTCTCGAAGGAATCTCCTGCCGGGCAAGTGAAGGGAAAGGAACAAGGAAATGCTGGCCAGCAGAGCGGCGGCGGACCTCTTAACGCGCCTACCTGCACTTCCTGCCTCCTCAGTCCGTTTCTTATCTGAGATGGTTTGGTCTGCATTTTACATATAGAATTAAGGGCCGCTTCTACAAACAGGGTATATCCCGTGGTCTCCGTATCCGTGGAGGTAAGTTATCCTTCTGGTATAAGCATCTCAGCATTCTACAAACGCAGTTACACCAATGGCATTACTATCCCTCGCATGGAACACTCTAGCAATAGTTGGCAGTACTGAAGCACAAAATTGCAGTGATTTCTGGGTATTATCGACGTTCCGTGGATAAGATTTCAGCAGACGGGAGTGCAAATTGTCTCGGACGGGAGTGCAAATTGCGGAGCCATGAACGTATACGAAAGACACCCGAGCGATAGCAGAGCTTGAGCTTGCGCCACTGGTATCGATTTGAGCCTTGTGCTCTCTCGAGACAAGTTATTTACATTAAAATAGCCCTATTAGCAAATAAATTAATGTATCTTACGAGCATTTTAATTAACTGTTTATTATACCGAGTGTCCAGAAGCTCCGTTACAAAAAAATACCATAGATTTCTGTGTTGCCAGACATGAAGAATGGCAGGTCCAGTTTTCCCGAAAAAATGTTGTCTTTGAGAAAATTGAGTTTTCAAAACGCTTTTAGTATATCACGATATTTAGAATAATCTTCAGCAGACTATCATTTACGTGGCAATCTTAAGCCCAAGGCACTAGTTCATATTAATATGTGCTAAAAATAATAATTCGAGCGTTCCACGAAATTCAATATTTTTCATAAATGTTGGATGGTGTTCATCATTTATGTTTACGCCGCCGTGTTCCGTGGCCTATAATTTTGAACAAAACTTGATATTCTGTACGTACATTTTATATATATTTATTGAATAGAACCTGCAAATACTTGATACTATTAAGTATACTAGTGTAAGCAACGCGATGTTTCCAGAATATTACTCGACTGTTTCACCGTTTACGCGGAGTAAACGAGGAAATGCTCCACGCAGAAGGTGACTGTCGCTGTCTGGTGTCGTTGCGGCCGGTTTGAATTTCGCGCCCCGGAAGTGATTTTTTAAACTCAATTTTCTCACAGACAAAATTTTTTTCGGAAAAACTGAACCTGCCATTCTTCATGTCTGGCAACACAGAATCTGTGGTATATATTTGTAACGGGAGCTTCTGAACACTCTGTACATGTTTAAAAAATCATGTTTTATTTTCAAAATATATTTATTAGTATCTGAGGGAAAAAATGTTTACTTTTGGTATAGCCTATCACTCGAAAATAAATTAAAAATAACCAAATATTTTTTCATTCTAAAAGTAATGGCTTTAGACAAAAATGCTGCCATAATTATATTAATCTACAATCTCTTAACAGGCTTCCTAAATTATTACTTCAATTGATTGAAAATTAAATGGAGGAGATGGGTAATTAAATGGGTAAGATGTAGCTTCTTAAATATGGGAGAATGTAAGGAAAATGAATTACTGGGAAAGTGAAAATGAAAATTTAAGATTGCGTATACACAGTTTATTAATAATTTTTTTCTTTAAAATTGCCCAGAAGCATACATTGCACCTTCAACATATTTTTTCTTTTCTTCTTTTATTGACTTGACTATGCAAAATTACTATCCACACAAGACTATGCAAAATTAAAATTGCCTTGTTTTTTACCAAGTGTAACACCCTTCACTTTTCATTCTTGGATTATTTTTTAAACCTATTTTAAATCTTTACATCACATGTTTTATACTATTTTTTTCTAATAATAAAGTTGTCTCTATAGACGTTTAGTTTCACAAGGTGATTGAAAGTCTTTGCATCACCATTCCGACAGTATTGTATATCTAAAATTATGAGACAGGACCCTCTTCCTCATTATCTCAATTGCAGCTACCTCCATTGCATCTGAAGATTCATTAAAATTATTATGACACTACACCACTTAAATCATGAATTTCTTTCAATTTTTTATATTCACAACTTTTTTCTCCTAATTTGCTCTTGTTCTTTTCACAAGTGCCAAAGTATTTTGACAAAATGAAATCAGTAACAAGACCAGTCAAGGTATCAATAACAATTCCCATTCCATAATGAGATGTATGTATGAGATGTATCGTTTATGCCATGTTCCATCGTACACTAATGATAAATTTATAACTTCATCACTAACTGAATCTAGTACATCTGTGTAAGCTTCATGTATGGCTGCATATGAAAGCATCAAAATTTCCTTTTTCATTTTTGCATTATTTTTAATAACAGCAAGAACACGAGAATTGTAAATTGAAACATTCATTGATGGTAAACCAATTACCATTTAAACTGCTCTATTGCTGAATAGTCCCTACCTATTTGCAAAGAAGCATCCACAATTTTCCCATTCACTTCATATGGTGGCATACTACAAGATTATGTTACAGGAACACGAGGGCTAGTTGAAACTTTATTTAATACTTGTTCACAATTATTATTACACTTGCTCACTAACTGATGACCAAATGACACTGATTGTTTTACTTCAATGCAGAGGAGATTTGAGGATCCACAGACAGCTCTCACACACATCCTTTTTAGTAAATGTTCCCAAAAACACATGTGAAGTATCATGTAAGTGCAATTCTCTTCTTCAGATATTTCACTGTTCAGCAGGAAAAACATCAGTAAACTTGGAAAAAATGTTCGCACTGGCTGATGGCTGTGACCGGTGTGATTTTGTCAGATAATTAACAATGCTTGACATCTGATTCTAAAAAAGTTTCTTCTTCCTCAGCACTGGCACTTGTGACTGCAATCTCCTGCTGTTTGTTCTTTACAAAAGCTGCATTTTTATTACCAGTGCACTCCTTTGCACCGAAATAAATATAACCTAAACTAGCCGACGGAAAATAAATTGAGAATATTAAATATTTATTACACAATACCTACCAATTAACTAAGTTATAGAAAGGTTAAAATAAAGAAACTAATGAGACTAATAGTTTGG
Organism: Acheta domesticus; assembly: GCA_031308135.1. Lineage (NCBI taxonomy): Eukaryota > Metazoa > Arthropoda > Insecta > Orthoptera > Gryllidae > Acheta > Acheta domesticus. The sequence goes on along the minus strand of JAHLJT010009419.1, from coordinate 81,307,475 downwards.
AATTGTTCTTGTAAAACGAAAGTTAACAACAAACCTTGTTAATTGCATTAACGACCACTTTAAATTAGAAAAATTAACTTTCTGACCGATTTCGAATGAACGTTTTGCGCCATGGAAGTACGATCGGCTCTGCTCCAAAAGATCAGCTGTAAACCACTTTTGACCAATGCCACCATTTGCAAACTTCGACCCGGGATAAGCGCGGGATAAGGACCTAACCTGGGCTGAGTAGTGGGTTACGAAATTCCAGTAGTTATACCACCTGAAGGGGATAACCCGTGATTGTAGAAAGCACGAAGGAGCGCTGTACCCGGAACGTTATTCTGTGGTTTAAACCCCAATTGTAAAAATGGCTCTAAAAAGTAAGTTTCACGAGATAAGATGAAGGGAATATTTGATCTCCATTTTACATACGACCAGTTTTTACGGGGGGGTTCAAGCGCGCGTTACGGGTGCGTTACAAGGGGAAGAGGGGGAATTGAAAATACTCCAAATTTGCGTTACACAATTTATGGACGGCCCCTAAATAAGTCTCGAGAAAATATGGTTAGCATTCACCAATTTTGAAAAACTGACAGCACATTGAACACTGATGATTTCTCAAATCTGAATTGATATAGGAACACAAGCAACATGCTGAAAATCAAACTAATGCTTTTCTTTAGATCTGCTTGCAAGCAACCGTTAGTACACAATTGAGGAGGTTAGTATAAACTAGAATAATCAGCGCACAACGAACACTAAGCACGTGCTACAAACACGTACACAAACACTGCACACTGGGCCGAATTAACCAGCAGGCGCGTGAGGAACAGTGCCTAGGGCCAACGAACATGAGGCGCCTACGATAGAGCCTCCTGGGAATTTTTTAAAAAGTTTATTTCAAGGCTAAAAATACGTAAATCACATATGTACAAAATTATCGATTTTTTTTAATCTTAAAAAATAACTTCAATAATTTATAGAACTCAATGTTCAGGTCTATAATTAGAATAGTATAATATAATGGTTTCAGGTAATCTAACAAACTAAGAACTTTTTCCGATTTTTGGATTCAGTAATATCTTTTATAATAGCGTCAAATTCAATGAATGTTTGTTTATGAAACTGTATTATTTTATTATGTAAAACTGTAAAGTAGTGATCGCTTATGACCAAGATGTTTCACAGCGATCTGAAATAAATTAAATAAATAAATAAATCAATGACTGTTAAGATTTCTCTATTTATACTATATGTTTTAAATTCCAAAACGTCTAATAATTACTGATTAATATGGTCCTATAATTTTTTTCTGAGGCTTACGAAGAAAGTGTGCCTAGGGCATATGTCCGGCCTCGACTGAACACAAATAATGCACGAATCATAGGCGCGCGCATAAGGGAGGCCTGAAGTGCCATGTGCCATGCTCCTCGGAAAGTTTCGGAAGGGGCTCCATGGACCAATGTAATAAAATATTTTATTCCGTGAATGTTTAACTCGTAATGATCCCCTTCTTACTTTTCTTCCCTATTTTCTAGTAAAGGAAGGAAAATTATTGGAATCATCTCAACAATACGATCTCGAATTTTCGGTCGTACGAGTAAAATCACGCTCGTTTGAGTTGTAATATTACTCACACACGTAACGATTAAGGTATTTTAGAGCTGTTTCATAGGTAGTTAAGATTCGTGCAGGTGCTAAGAAGATACATGCAATTTTATGCCCGAAAATTGGGATGCCTTACGAATGGATAGATATGTCGAGCATACTTTAGAGCTTTTTCAGATTGCTGCGTTGACACTTATTTTGGAGCTTAAACTTGGTAAATACGCCAGAAGATGTAATCGTGCCGTTCCGAAAATTATTAAGACATTTTAATTTTTGGTAGTACTTTACATGAAGTCCTTGTGATATTTCCTGGAAAATGGCTGTGATTTTTTTCTTTATTTTTTTGCCGAATTAGAATAAAGAGCATCCATAAAATTTTGAAAACTGTAACAGACTTATTTGCTTCATTTTTATGAAAGCCAGTTGTAAACTACAATCATTAAATAATTATGTCTGCTTTTTTTCCAGTGATGGAGTCTTGATAGCACGTTTCTCAACAAATTAACACAAATCATTTGCTTACGCACTGAGCATGAAATAGCAATTCAAGTTTTCTTATTCTTACATCCTAAAATAAATTAATTCTGATATTAATAGCGATGAGTTGAAACCATAGTGGTAACCAAACTTACACTGATGTTAACAATTATTTCTGGAGCAATATATATTCATAATAAATTTTCCCAATCACAAAATGTTATGATTATTCAGGGCTTTTTTCTTCACATTTCTCTATACACTTCTACATTTGTAAATGAATTCGCGCTTTCATTTGATAGGTTTGAATACGATTTCTAAGCTGTTTCACTCAATAGAACCCTTTTTTCTTGATTAGTGAGTCTTGTGAATAAATATGAAACATTGAAGATAACTGGGTCACGAGTCAGTTTTCATGTGAGGCATTCATTCATTCTATGCTGTAATTTCAAAATTACCAATTATTATAAAACTAAATAAACAAAAAAGCATACAAACTCACTATTCAGACATGTTCCTCGTAAAATACGATTGGGGAAGAGCGTCCTCACACAAACTGTTCTTGCGCTCACGCGACCACCCGTAGTGCTATGGGGCATTTGATGTACAACAGCGATTCGTAGTGTCTGAGATAACATACTAGTTGATTTTATTTCATTCACAAACGTTCTTATATAATTTTGTTCCGTACCTTAACAAAAAGTAATGAAGTGTAGAAAAAAGTTTGAAAAGTAGAAAACGATTAATAATAAAGTTAGAGACTCGTAATTATTCTGAATTTTCTGTTGTTTTTTTAAAGCTTTAATTGTTCATAATCTTCACTTTTTATCACGATTGCATTGAATAAAATTTACATTTAATGTTAAAATTCATCCAAAATTAAATTTAAAAAACTGCCTTTAAACCGAGGGACTCAATTTTGAATGCGTAATGCGTGTGTGTGTGTGTGTGTGTGTGTGTGGATAATTTCGTAAACAACCTACCCTGATTTACTTTCCCTTCATTCTCTTTCACTTTTATCTACATGCTATTTTTGAGTTCATTCCATGAATAGTACGGCTTCAACGGCAAATGTACAGTGTATAAACATGTGACTTGTGAAAACAAAATCAACATCCAAGTATAATGTTATAACCAAAGCTGTCAGTGGTGAATCGTGAGGGAGAAGCTAAAGGGGTTAAAACTGCCTCCTCCCCACCCCCAAGAAAAAATAATTTTTAAAATTTTCCATATTGTTTTGCAACATCCTATATTTCTATATTTATTTTGCATATTCACGTAAATTAGAATTAAATAATTGATTCAAAAATAACTAACGCATTAACTACACACATGAAACAATCACATCTATTTCTACAGAATACAATATCTAAAGAATCTATAATGAAACTGAATTGATCCAGAAATTACAGTAGAAAACACTACAATATTGACGCTATTGCGTTAGGATTTTATTCTGAGGATCTGGCGCTAGATCACAATTCAAACCTTGGCTTGATATGCCACATTCTAACTGTGATAACAGTATCTTTCTACATAATGGAATTATGCAGTAATGGGAAGAGCTCTTGGAGTTTTTCAGCTCTATCTTCAATAGTTATAAGAAGATCCAAAATAAAGTTTGAAATTTTGATATTTTTGAAAATTCAGAATGTTCAAGGAAAAGAAGTCCTGCACCATTTACTACGTGTACTTTGCTCTAACAATAAATTTAATCCAAAAATTTCGAGCCATTTTTTAAAAAAATGAAAATGTTGTTGAGACTTTATGTAAAGTACCTGAAAAATTTAAAACATCTGTGTGAAATTTCCAGGGCCTCGAGTTCAGTCGGATCGATTGGGGAATATCATTTTTAGACAAGAACGGTTTAGGCTGTAGTGTTGTTTAAAACGAATGGCCACACGTTTTCTTAAAAATCAAGTTTTTGGAATACTCATTGTATTAGAGGAGGAAATTTATTGCATATTTTGGGGAGAATTATTCCCATTTTCGTCATAATACGTCTTTTTATGTAAAAGGATCGCTCCTTCTCCTTCAATATTACATAATCTCTTTGCTACGTAAGTACATTGCAAGTGAGAAAGTAAAGATGCTACACGTTGCATAACAAAAAAATACACGTATAAGTTGTAACAATAATTTTAAAAAGTTCGTTTATTTTTAATTTTTTTGGCGGGGAAAAATGCGCTCCCCTGAAGTGGCGCCCATTGCACGAGCTCTGGCTGCCCCACCCTACAGTTACGCCTCCACTTGGGATCCCACAGTCAGAGCAGAGGTGGTCGGTGGGTTGCAAATTAAGAGGGGCGGCATATATGTCCGAACTATCACATATCCCTGCAAAATATTTTGAGAAGGAGGAAAACTGCAGCATGTAGTGTACAACCGATTTGCACGCATCAGGATTTTAATCCTTGTCAAAGACAACTTTTACATTGATAACGGAAGATTGTGCTCATGTGAAAGTAAGAGTTTTTAAAACTAATATTTTCAGTAAAGAAAACAGTATTTAATGAAATCAAATGGTAAAGGTGGGTATTCTTAACCAAAATTAATAAAGGCGCGGACTCTGCCGAACAAAACGTTAATAGCAGCATGCTGCCCCCTTCCAATTCCCAGTACCCCCACTCTTCCTCAAGCTTCCATCGTTTTGCATGCATCAGCGACGGACGTACTCGCAACAGTCCACGATACGGCCCATTCTAAAAGCATTTTAACTTTTGCTTAAGCGGACACATAAAACTAAATTCGACCTCAAAAATTGCGCTAGTGCTATGCACAAACAAACGAGACGATTGAATGAAAGTTTAATACTTTCTGCAATTTTCCCGAAGTTGTTTTTTTCTGGGAAGGAAGCCCTTAAGGATCAGCCGCCACTGGATCAGAGAGTACAGTAATCCCTCAACATTGGCAAAAGTTAGGTTCCCGAAAAACCTTGCGAATGTCAAATCCGCGAATGTAGAGTCTATATTTTAATGCATGAAGGTGGGTTAGGTTCCTGGATATCGAAAAGCTGTTAAAAAAAGAAATAAAAAAAGTCTGACAAACAATTGAGGAAGAACTGAGTAAGTGCTCCTAAAACAATTCACAATTAGCATCCCAAAGAAAAGAAATAAAACAATATTTGAAACTAATTTCAAAGTTGAAAGTGACTGAATATAGTTGCTTTTTTTGTTGTTGTTTTTTCATCACCCTCCTCGTTGTTCTAATATCCAAACGCGGAAAAGTTGTTGCTTCTATTTCGCTCTTAAATTTCGAAGTTATTTCCATGTACGGATCACATTCGAATGCCCTTTGAACCCGACCTTGTTGAAGCTTTGGAACGCCATATACAGCTTTGACATTCGAATCTGTCCAGGACGCAGTGTCACTTCTGTTACTTCATTACGTTCGAGGAGACTTTGTTCGCTGATGAGTTCCAGAAGTTGTTATTCAGTGAGGGCATTATAATGAGAGTTGCACAGATTCTGAATGGCTTTTCTGTTCATCTGGCCCCCTTACCTCCAAGGGTTCCTCCCATATGGAACCCTTACCTCCAATTCCAAGCAACTGAATTGAATTATCTTACAATTGTATTATACTATGAATGTGAATTGAGATTCCAACTATGATATTTTTGCCGAACGTGATACTTCAAGCTGCGGTGTCTGCCGAGTTCGTTTCCTAGATAACGCTGATAAAGAAAAGAAAATGTGCTCGCTTTCAAAAAAGTACGACAAAAGACGCACTCGCGAATGTTAAAACCGGTAGCATGTCTTTAGTCGCGAATATTCGGAACACGCAAATAGCGAATTCGCGAATGTCGAGGGATTACTGTACAAGCGGAAACATTCGCCAACTTCCGTGTTATCGCGTTGCGTAGCAGCTCAGAGCCCGCAGAAAGTGGGGAGGGGGGAGGCACGAGTGCCACATTCATTCGCGAGCGTTTCCTTCCGCCGGCGGGTGCCAGTGACCGCCAAGCGACAAAGGGCGGCGCCCGCCTCCGCTGCGGGGCCCGCCATGCACAAAGCCGCCTATTACGGCGCAGGGGCTGGCGGTCAAGGTCCTGCCCTTTGTGGTCCTCCAGGAAGAGTGGAACCGTCTAGAAAGGCGTTCAGCCGGAAGCGATTCACGGCGCGCGTGCCTTCCACCTGACGCAGCGAGCGCTGTCAAGGCCGTCGTATGCATTCGAGGGAAGATTCCCAAGTTCTTCTGGACCGTTCCAGCCAAACAACATCCACATCTTGAAACATATTGAAAGCACGATTCATCATGGATTCAGGCTATAAACCTGTTCATGAGGTCCCGTAGCGTTCGGTAATAACTGTTTATAATACAGTAGTACTGAAGTCGAGTATGTAATGTATAGTGTAGAGGAAGTTATGTAATCGTGCAAAAAAAATCGATGAGTACGAGACGGCATTCTACGTTTCGAGAGATCCTGATTTCGAAAATAGGGTTTTTACTCGAATGGGCGTCACCAACACCAATTTATTGGGGAAGAGACGACTCAATAGACAATGTGAATAGGAGTGCCTTCCAATATACCCCATTTACCAATTACCGTTACGTAATGGGGTAAGGGCTCTTTCCCCCCTCCCCCGGCGATGATGCCCATGATTACTTCTTGTAGTAGTATAAAGTTATGCGATGCTACAAGAAAACAGCGATAGTTAGAAGGAAGTACAAGTTTTGGGAATCCCTGATACCTATTCTTCTTCTTCTTCCTTTTTTTTTGAGACATGTCCGTCCATGAAAAACACTAGCGCTTAAACAGTACAGAGGATTTCCATAAAATGTATATTCCCCTATGGAACTGACCGAAATTGATGCATGGCGATGCTGAAAAAAGAAATTTCACTTTTGGGGGATATGTCATTTGAAGTCTTAAGGACAGAATTTTCTTAAAAAAGTTCACATTTTTTCTTTAAATGTTGTAAAAAATGGTAAATGTCCGACTTACATTATAACCTCTGAATTTGGAAAATGGCAGAGGTATATTATTATTATTATTTTTCGAACGTTTAGCTTGCACCTAATGTATTGAAGTTAAATATTTCTTTATTAATCCTTCAAAGCGAAATGCAGTCTTCAGTGGACACAATCCTTCCACCATGATGTATGGAGTCTCTTGGTCTTATGGTAGTGTCTCAGTGAGTTTGCTACTTCTACCACTGACTCACAAACAGCTTCCATTCACCCACGTTGGAATGTTATCGCACTCAACCTCGACCCCATAGTGAAACAGTGAATGGAATATATTGTTCAGTATTAGAATTCTAAGTTATTTTATATTCTTTTTTATATTAGTACTTAACGCTTATTTTTTAGAAGAATTGTGAAAATACTCCGAAAATACCTAAAAAAAATGTCTTAAAAATTCTTTCAACTTTTTCTAAATTGATATTCCCCAATCGATTTGGCTGATGTCGAGGCTCCTGGAACTTGAAACCGATATTTTAACTTTGGGGGTACTTTACATTAAGCCCCTTGGACATTTTCAAAGTTTTCAAAAAAGTCTCCAAATATTTTCAATAAATACTGTTGTTGAATAGTGCGAATGGCGTTTAATAAAATTATGCAGGTATCATTTTCGTTGATATCCCCAACTTTTAGGAAATTGCGAAAAAACAATTTCAAAATTGCAAAATTGAAGATAGAGATTTTTGCCTCAAAGCAAAATTAGCACTTTAAATAAAGTCATTTACACTGTTTGAAAAAAAACGATTAGTTTTTGCGTAAATTGCGCTTGAAGTTTCCCAAACTTTTGTATCTCAAAAACCGCTCTAAAGTTTTTCTTTAAATTTTCTTTACTTATGTAAAATATAATGAGGGACGATAAAAATATGGTCTTTGTTCTACTTCCGGGAATTACTTGGTTTTTTGAAAACTGCAAAAAAAATATTTTTAAAACTACAAAATTGTAGAGATATTTGCCTCAGGCAAAATATGTTCTACAAAATTAGCTCTTTAAAAAAGGTTATGTAGAATTTTCTGAAAAACGAGTCGTTTTTGCGTAATTTGCGCTTCAAATTTACAAAAAGAAATCTCAAAAATCGCTCCAAAATGTTTTCTTTAAATTTTCTTCATGTGTGTAATAAGGGACTGCAAATAAATAAACTGGTGGTGCTATAGAATGGCATAGACTTTCTCGCAGAACTTATTTTTCTAATCTCTATAGTTTGAGCTAGTTTTTCTGTTATGAATGATGATCTTCCCAGATACCGTCTTTGAGCGCCCAAAGGACCTTTTTTTCACATTCTCGGCATTCACCGGCTTCCTAATTCTAGAAATGAAAACACCATACACTTGTATCCTATCATACATGAAAAACACTAGCGCTATTATATATGTGTAAATGCTATGCATTGCGAGGGTAGTCGTGGTCGCTATACTGCGAATTTTCTTAGAGCAACCCTCAAAGGCCACTCAAATCCCATCTTCGCGATGGAATATGTCACGGCATTTCGCGTCTTTTCTCGGTCTTGCCGGTAGACCTTATACCCAAAAGGTGTTGTTTTTACTTTCCCGTATACGAAAAAGTGGATAAATCCAGTGGTTATATTAAGAAAAAAAACTAACACGTGGGGTATCCAGAATTCCTGTTTTGTGGGTACTTGATACCGAAAAAACAATTGACGGCAAAACGACCGTCCGTTCAGTGTATGTGAACTCTAGCGCCTAAACCATGCGTAGGACTTTGTCCAATTTGAAGAGACCCCTGTCGATCTGGCCTGATTCGAAGCTCGGCGATTTTAAAAAAAATTCATTAATTTTTTAGAGTACTTTACAAGAAGTCCCTCGAACATTTTCAAAATTTTCTCAAAAATGGATCCAATTTTTTTCTTTGAATTTCTTCTAACAGTAGAATAAAACACACTTGTAATGGTGGCATAGGTCCGATTTTCACGGTTAACTCTGAATTTTCGAAAATTGCAAAAGTTTGAATTTTTTCAGTGGCTTCCTACAACAAAATTGAAGATAGGGATTTTTTCTTGAAATAAAATTTGTTCTCCGTTATTAGATCTTTCTTTAATGTCATGTACATTACTTTGAAATTACAGAAACCAAATTTTCTCAAAAACGACACCAAATTTTTTCTCTCATCTTTTCGTAGGGATAGTGCTAAATGTACTCTATGAGATGACATAAACGCCATATTGCTCTATTCTTTTGTTTTTTCAAAAATAACATAAATGTAATTTTTTAAGGATCTCCTACACCGTTATTATGCCCATTTTCAACAATTTGTAAACACTATAGTATTTGTGAGTTAACGTGCTTCAAATTACTTCAAATGAAGTTTTTCGAAAACTCAAAATGTTCCTGTGACAAAGAGCTTCAAATTTCGAATTTACAGTAGCACTGAAACGTCATTTTCTTAAAAACAGCTTCAATTTTTTCAAAGAACATTGCCTTTTAGGACAAGGTTTTACTCTTCTTTAATATTCTTAAAATAATATTTTGCTTCTACTATTAGTAAACCGAAAAACCGAGAAAATTTCAAAAAAAGTTATTTCGGCGGCGATTGACGGCAGGTAAGTGGAATAAGTGGCAATTCCGAAAAGCTAGCCGAGACCAAAGAAAATAGACTAATTCGGGAAAGTCTGTGCCATTCTGGTGCATCCCTATTTTTACTTTCCCATATACGTACGCATATACAGAGAAATATACGCACTATAGGGAAAGTTATGTAACGGTGCGGAAAATCGATTTCGAGATTTTAACGGAAATACATGTTTTGGGGTCCCCTGATACCGAAAAAGTGTTTTTTCCAAAATGTCAATCTGTCCGTCCGTTTGTGAACAACACTAGCATCTAAACCATACGTACGATTTCTTCCAAAATGAATATTCCCCAGTCGATCTGCGTCTACTCAATGCGCTACGATTTTGAAAAACTTTCTTCAAAATTTACTTACGTACTTTACATGAAGCCCCCCGATCATTTTCAAAATTTTCTCAAAAACGGCTACAAATTTTTTCTTTAAATTTCTGGTAAGAATAAAGTAAAATACACTTATAAAGGTGGTATAGGTCCCATTTTCACGGTTAACTCTAAATTTCGAAAATTGCCAGTTAGAATTTTTTTGGCGTCTTCCTGGAACTACAAAATAGAAGATAGAGATTTTCCCTTCAAATAAAATCTGTTGTCCAAAGTGACTTCTTTCAATAAGATCATGTAAATTTTTTTGAAAATTTTAGTACTTTTGTTTGTATATACTTTTGTTTGTTTGTTTGTATTACTTTTGTTAGTATTTTAGTACTTATATTGCACGCAACATTTGCAATTTAAAAAAATTACAAAAACCAGATTTTTTCAAAAACGGCTCCAATTTTTTTCTTTAAACTTTTTGTAGGGATAGTGCTAAATGTGCTCTATGAAATGACATAAACGCCATATTGCTCTATACTTTTGTGTTTTCAAAAACTACAAAAATGTAATATTTTTTACTTCTCTCACGTCGTTAATATTTACATTAGCGGCTACTTGTTTACGTTATTATATTAATGAGCACATGTGCTTTAAATAATGTCAAAGTTTCTCGAATATTGAATAGTTTTCTGTGAAAACTAGCTCAAAATTCCGCATTTTCAGAAAGGCTAAAACGCTATTTCCTCAAAAATGGTTTCAAATGTTTTGTTAAAATTTTTCGAACGGATATTGTTAATTGCACTCTTTAATATGGCGTAAACTTCATTTTGGTGTATTGTTTTTCCAAAATTACACATATGTAATATTTTTGAAAGTTCTCTCATACCAGGCAAAATGCACTTTTCCAGCAATTTGTAAACACTATTGAATTTGCGAGTGTAAGTGCTTCAAATGACTTTAAATGAAGTTTTTCGAAAACTTCAAAACTTTTCTGTGAAAAAGAGCTTCAAATTTCGCATTTACAGTAGCGCTTAAACGTCATTTTCTTGAAAACAGCTCCAAATTTTTCAACGAAAATTGCCATTTAGGACTAGGATTAACTTTTTTTATATTCTTAAAATATTTTTTCTACTATTAGAAAACCGACAAACTAATAAAATGTCCAAAACAATGTAGTGTGCGGCAATAGATGGTAGCTGTCAAGAGTATTTGCAAGTCCCAATAGCTATCCGAGACCAAACGAAACAGAAAACAAATACGGGACAGTCTGTGCCATTCCTGCATATATCATATCTGACTCGTCGTACACGATTAAAATTGTACATTTAAATCAATAATAATAATAATAATAATAATAATAATTATTATTATTATTATTATTATTATTATTATTATTATTATTATTATTATTATTATTATTATTATTATTACACTACATCACGACTAAAGATGTTATGAGTCGGCTGAATATAAAATCTACTCCCGGTTGCAACCAGCTACCTAAGGAGTAGATCTAGGGACTGTCGGTGCCTCTACAATACTTTGCGCAAAATGTGGGCTGTTCCAAATAAAGCTATTTCTTGCACTACCCAGTCCTTTGAATTACCTGGGAGTTTAGACAAGTTCTTACTCAAATTTTGCGGAACAAATCCCAGAGCTCCGATAACTATCGGGACGACCTGTGCTTTTACGCCCCACATTCGGCTGATCTCGATTTCCAAACTCTTGTATTTAAGACGTTTCTCTGCCTCCTTGGTAACGATGTTCTGATCGCAAGGTACAGCAACATCCACAAGTAAACACGATTTTTTCGCCAAATCCCGGATGACTATATCCGGTTTCTTTGCTGCTATCGTGCGATCAGTTTGAATTTGTTGGTCGTACAATATCGTACACAATTCAACAGACGTCACCGGTTTCGGTGAGTGTTCGTACCACTTGGGGCATGTGTTCGGAACTTCGAGGGCGGTACAGATCTGCCAGTGGAGGTAGCTACACACCCTGTCGTGTCTTTTCAAGTATTCTGTCTTTACTAGGATTGACAAGCTGAGACAATATGATCGATGGTTTCTACGTTTTCCTGACAAATGCGGCATTTATCATCTTGGGAAATTTTGAGAACCGCTTTATCATAATGTCGTGTTCTCAAGGCCTGATCTTGGGCAGCTATTACAAGTGCTTCCGATTCTGGCTTCATTCTTCCCTTTTAAGCCACATAAATGATTGATCTTTATTGATCTGCACCTGGTCCATTCGTTTCAAATATTGTCCGTGGAGTGGTTTGTCTCTCCACGATTTCTTTAACATTTTCTGTGTCTCAAATTTCATGTTAAGTAGCATCAGAAGTTCAGTGTCTCTGTCATTCTCCGTGTCTTGTATAGTCTTGTTCGCAATGCTTTTTGCTACACTTACAATGCCTCCGTTTCCCATTCTTCGGTCAGATTTCATGACCTGCCTCATTAGTGGGTCATCTTGATGGCTGACTACATACTTTCCCATCCCAGTTATTGCATTGTGCCAGGAGGCTTCAATTTGTCTCAGGCCTCTTCCTCCTTCCTTACGTGGCACATAAAGTCTATGTACATCAGCCCGGGGGTGGGCAACATGATGCATTGTAAGCAGTTTTCTGGTTTTTCGATTCACGATGCGAATTTCCTGTTCAGTCCAGTCTACTAGTCCGAAACTGCATTCGGCTACAGACACCGCCAAACTACATATTGCTGATATTTTATTCCTTGAGTTCAGAGCGGACTGCAGGACAAGTCTCACTCTTCTATAATACTCCTTGCGAATTCTCTCTTTCATTCTGTCGTTCGAGATGGTCTCACAATCTTCAATGCCCAGATATTTGTAAGTTTTACCTGGCTCAAGATCTTGAATCACAGTGTGTGTATCAACTTCAATGTTCTCTGACGTGGTCATTTTGCCTCTTTTTAAGTTGACTTTTGCACACTTATCAAGACCAAACTTCATGCAGATGTCATTGCCAAAATCATTGATGACAGACAGCATTTGGGAGAGAATTGCTTCATTTTTAGCAAACACTTTAAGATCATCCATGTAAAATAAATGTGATACAGGCCTTTCATCACCATGGAGCTTGTAACCAAAGTCAGTGTGCGACAGCTGTCTCGATAGAGGGATCAAACTAATACAAAACAGCAGAGAGGATAGTGAATCACCTTGAAAAATTCCTCTGTTAATCTGAATACTTCTTGTTTCTACTACTCCCTTTCCGCTGTGGATTAGTAACCTGGTGCTCCACGACTTCATACTAGCCTTGCAAAACTCAACAAGTCTAGGTTGAAATCGATAGATCTCCAGAGTCTTCAAAATCCAATCGTGTGGTACACTGTCAAAGGCTTTCTGGTAGTCAATCCAAGCCATGCTTAAATTTCGTTTTCGTTTTTTTACATCATTCAAAATTATTTTATTCAGAAGCAAGATATCCTTACAGCCATAGGAACCTTTACGACATCCTTTCTGTTCAACTGGCAACAGATGGTTCTTCTCAAGGTGCCTATACATTTTGTCAGCTATGGCTGCAGTTATAAGTTTGTACATTACTGGCAGGCACGTAATTGGCCTGTAGTTCTTCGCCAAGGAGAAGTCTCCTGCTTTGGGTAGCAAATACGTGATGCCGCGAGTGAGCCATTCGGGGAGTTCCTTAGGGTTTTCTAAGATGTTATTAACAGCCTTTGCTAGATGAAAATGTAATGCTGTTAATTTCTTAATCCAATAAATCTTGATCTTATCAACCCCAGGGGATTTCCAGTTTCCCATGTTCTTAATTGTTTGGCATAGGTCCTCTTTCGAGAATCCTTGAACATGTTCCACTGTTTCCACTAGTCCATTGGCAGCATCAACTTCAGATTGGAGCCACGATGCGTCTATGTTGTAGGATCTGGTTTCCTCGCAGATTCCTTACCAAAATGTTTCGACGTCATCTTTCGAAGAAGGGACAGCATTTCCATTCGGTTTTTCAGTCAGACCGCGATAGAATCTCTTCGCGTCTGTTTCAAACAACCGGTTCTGTACACGGAAATCTTCTCTACGTTTGTACCGTCTTATTCATTGGGCCCATGCTTGGATTTTCTCTTTTAGCTTTTCAGCTACCATTAGCCTTGTTGTGTCATTGTCAATTAGGTATTTTTGTTCAACGTGGAGTATTTTTTGTTGAACTTTATACGTGTGGATTTGACTTAGAAGATGCCTCGGCTAGGAGTGATATTTCACGCCGTGAGTCCGCTATCCGTTTCATAATTCTTTTCATCCATGGAGGTACGGAGCTTTTTACTCTGTCTAGCTATCGGCCATCGGTGTTCTTGGCTGGCCCCAAGATTATCTGAGATACTAGATATCCAGTTGCATACACGATGTGATTGATTTCAGTAATATCTAGATCTCTACTTGAGGTCTGTACAACCTCATTTAAGACAGAATTCGCTGTTTCAATCACTCTCTTAGCTTTAGCATTTTCGTAAATTCTCCTCAACGGTGCACGAGATTCGAATGGAAGTAGACGAATTCGTTCTATCTCGCGTCGGAGGAGGTCCCGCATCATGTCCTTATCGTGTGACTCATGGCCAGATGTATTTTCACCACTGACGGATGTTTCATTTAGAAGAGATGAACCTTCAAAGGGGCCATCGTTTTCAGGAATATTAGATGGTTCTAAATGTTCGTCATGTGGATAGTTTGATCGAAGAACATACTCCGCGTTTCTCTGGATGTCTGCAAGTTGTTCTGCTGTGAATTTTCCACTGTTGAGTATGTATCGTCGTTGACTGGCAAGCTTCTTTGAGTCTAGGGTAGGTGTCATATCTGGGTTCTGCTCTCTCCATATCTTAAAGACTTCTATTTCTGAGCGCCCATTTTTTCGCTTTTGCATAGTAGAAGCACCACATCACCTCCTTTAATTCATCCCGTGTCCATCTCTGACGATGGCTTCGAGCTACTGCCGCCTCTGGGTCCCTGGGACTAACATCCGTGGGATGACCAGATGTCGACAAGGTGACAGCTCGGTTTCTGAGCAGGTATGGGACATTGGTAGAACAAGGCACGTTAAGGTTCATTTCATTGCTTGTTCTATCCATTTTGCTCATTGGTTTCAAGTGAAGATTCGCAGGTAGCAAATTCGAGTTCACAGATCACACTTAACCTTTGGGTTGTTTCCTTCCATCCGTTACTGCGACCCATAGTGGCCTCGGGGCATCCCCCCGCAGGGCCCAGCAAGGGGTCCCTCCGATCGCCAGTCGGCATTACTAAACCCTACGGGATTTTCACTGACTGCTGAAGGCAGCCTCCTTTGCTGGCTAATGCAAGGTTCGGGCCTCCACTCTAATCAGTGGCCTGGTGTGCAAACCCAGTTTCTCTCCTGTACTCTCCATGGGCCGATAACAGGAAGTCCAAAGGTTCATGACCCTTCCCTCTCTACTTACTTCCCACTCTTCTCAAAATGGAGTACTTCTTCGTCGGACCCCTCACCTTCAAACTATTCAGCAAAGGAGGCCCTACCAGTAGCTAGTCTACCACTGACATAGCTCTCAGGCTCATGGGGGTACTCAAGCTCCACCACCAACTGCAAGGTCGTGTACTCCCTAGGTGGAGTTGTTGTTATTTTGTATTATTATTATTATTATTATTATTATTATTATATTATTATTATTATTATTCTGCAGTAGTGTTCTTCAAAATACCCGTCCGTCTGTGAAGACCACTACCACGATTAAGTGGGATTTCTTCCAAAATGGATATTTTTCCAGGTCGATCGAAGCGCGGTGATTTTGAAAATAATTCTTTAAAATGTGGGGTACTTTACATGAAACCCCTGGGACACTCAAAATTTTCTCGAAAACTGCTACAATTTTTTTCTTGTTCAAGTTCTTGTAATAATAAAGTAAAATACATTTACAAAGGTGGCTTACGTCGAATTTTCACTGTTATCTATGCATTTTCGAACTCTGTAGGTTTCATTTATTTATTTATTTTCGGACGTTTTCATACAACTAAAATACAAAATTGAAGATAGAGTTTTCCTTGAAATAAAATTTGTTCTCCGCAATTGTTCTTTCGTTCAGGTCATGCACATACTTTTGCAACTTTTAGTAGTTTTCGTGCAATATTGCATGCAAAACGTGCAATTGAAAAAAGATTTTCTAGAAAACTGCTCCGAATTTTTGTCTTTAAACTTTTTGTAGGGAGATTGCTAAATGTATTCTATGAGAAGACATAAACGCCTTACTAGAATATTTTTATTTTTTTTTTCAAAAAATTACAAAAATGTATTTTTACCTTGCCTCTCAAGTCGTTAATATTTACATTAGCGGCGATTTCTTCACATTTTTGGATCTACGAGCACATACGCTTTAAATGTCTTATAAAGTTTCTCGAAACAACTAAAGTTTTCTGTGAAAATGACCTCAAAACTCCGCATTTTCAGAAATTCTCAAACGCCATTTTCACAAGAATGGCTCCAAATTTGTTCTTCGAAGTTTTCGTACGGTCGGAGCTAATTGCACTGTTGTAATACGAGATTAAGTCATTTTGCTGTATTCCTACACGTCTTTCCCCACACGTCATATACAGTTTTTACTGTTTTTTGACAAATAAATTCCCTTTTTCCTTTTCTTTTTCTAAAAATTACATAAATGTAATTTTTTATAATCTCTCAGGCCTTTATTATGCACTTTTCCGTGGATTTGTAAACATTATTGAATGGAAGTTCTTCACATAACTTCCAATAAAGTGTTTTGAAAACTCAAAAGATTTCTGTAGAAAAGAGCTTCAAATTTCGCGGTTACGCTTAAACGCCGTTTTCTTAAAATTGGCAAGTTTTCAACCAAAAATTTCCTTATGGGACGAAGTGTTCTTCTTTAATATTCTTAAAGAAATATTTCGTTCCTACCAATAGAAAACCGAAAATTTGATAAATTTTCAAAATACAGGTATAATGTACCTTAGGCGGGGACTGATGGCAGCTGCCAGAAATGTGTGGCAAGACCAAAAAGCTAGCCCAGGCCAACGAAATAAGAAAACTAACAACTCCAAGAAAGTCTGTGTCATTCTAGTAATTTTTGGTATTCGTTATGAGCACTGCTTGATATGAAAAAGATCATTAACTGAGATATAAAATTATTTGCATGGGGGATAGTTCTACTGAACACAAACACTATGGTTACTGATTAGCCATTTAATTTCTATTCGTAGCTGAGTTAATGGTTCGCACACAAATTTGTCAAAACTCATCAATCAATTGCATCTAAATGGTGCGCATTACAAAAAAAAAATTTTTTTTAGCACGTAATGACTAGATTACCTGACCCCTCTGCTTTCCCAGAAAGACAAGACAGGACCATTCATTCATGTTGCCCAGGCTTGCAGGTATTTTTCCAGCTTGATCGAGAACAGTGCCAGGAGATATAAAATAATGGTGGGAAAGGAAAACAATGCCAAAAAGGGAAGAAAATGGAAAAAATAAGACAAAATAGGTATCATAGACCAAAAGTATGCAAAATAACCAGAATAGACCAAAAGTATGCAAATCTATTAAAACAACTTCAGGAGTACTACAATTAAGTGATTCCTATTGTTAAAAACCACCAAATCTTAAAAATAAGAAATGGCATTTTGTCAAACTTCTGGGCTCTATTTATACACTCTTTCCAGCAGTAATGTGAATAGTTAAGACTTGACACATATCAGCAGATTGATGATAGATAAACCTAATTTTGTAATGAAACAAAACTTCAATCAAGCATTTTTTCATGCAACTTTGTATGCCCAAATATGGCCGAGGTGGACAACTGTAAAATGTTTAATATTTTTTGCACTTGCAAATCTCAAATAAACCCTTTCCACGTGAAGATATATGATGGAGGTGCCACATTAAGCTCATGCATGCATGCACGCACACACACACAGGTTTAAAGTTCCTTTAACTAGTCTTCAGTTTCAACAGAAAATAAAAGGATATTGACAAATGTGTAATTTCTAATAAAACATTTTGTTCCCATTTTCAAATCGTGTCATTAGTATTAAATTGAAACATAATAAATCCTGTCTCACTTTGGAATATATCGTGGGTATTAGGGTAACATCAGTTGTGGCCACTTCAAGAACAAAATTTGAAAAAATAAGAATTGGAGGCTTTCCATTTACTTCAAATTTGAGCTTAAGCTTAATTTTTATAGCGGTGAGCATTAGAATGAAGTTAATTTATTTACTTCCTCTTATTTTATATTTGAAGAATAAGCTGAAAATATAATTACTGGCATTGCAATAATGTAACATGAACTGGTACTTTATCTCAAACGCATTCTGGAGGTAGAATATCAACTGGCTGTTACTGAGTCAAGTGGTCTTTTACCATTGGTTGACTAGTCATGACTGACCATTTTGCAATTTGGCAATGAGGCCACTACAGGTACAAAATCAGGTTTTGGAAAAATAATTAATAAATAATAGTACAAATTAAGAACTGACCACTTTTGCTGAGTAATCTATTAAGAAAGAGGTATGCTAAGTGTCCATTCCTTATTGCACAAGGAATTTACAGAAATATAAACATAGCATAACAAAGAATTTTGAGAAATGTATGACAATGACCATAACTGCAGTCACTACAGGGGCTTTTAGCCATTTTCCCTCAGTAAAAAACACATGTATTTACTTACATAATTGGAATGGCTTTTTCTACACAAGATTTCTCAAAGGTATGAAAACTGTATGAGTGAAATAAATTTCCTACTTTCAACGCCATTTTTATTTCGGAAACAGACCCTTCTAAAATGTATTTTGTTCTCCAGTATTCACATACTTTCATTTTTCTTTTTAATAGTTGCTGTACATTTTGTGAAATTTGATGAATGGAGAAATTTGCACTTACAAGATTTTGATCCGGCATCTATAATTCTGCATATTTTCCAATTTTCAATAACTTGACAATTTAATATAATAAATAATATAATTTATTAACTAATAATTCTTGCTAATTTTCAGTTCTTGATGATTTTCCTACTTCTCTCTAAACATAAATGATCTTCTGATTCAATAACTTCTCCAGTGTTAAGAAGTTCTGATTTTATATGGGAAGTTCCGAAAGCTCTTTGCACTTATAGGTGAGAATTTTTTTTCTCGAGAACAGCTATTTCAATATTCAAGAAATTAAGGGAATAATATTGTTGGAATATCTGGCCTCTACGTGTCATCTGCCTCAGGCTTGAGAAAGAGAAAGTTCATTGATCCCGCTTAGTTATGGAATTGTTAGATACTTCGACCAACAGAAGATCAATGATTTTGCTTCAATAAACATCATGAAGAAACCTTTCCAATCTCTTCAATAACATAATTTAAGTTTAATAGAATACACATTTATTGTTTTTACATACATATGTATATATATGAAATTCAACATCAAATAATTTCTTCATATCACAATATTGTGAACAGGGAACTATTCTTTGCTATATGACATAGAAAAAAAAATTGAATTATAAAAGTAATAAACCTGGTAAAACAATAAAGGAACAGTTCATTACAAGAATTACTGTAACAAATTAATATTTTTTTTTTCCATGGTCTTAACAAATTCCCAATTAAGAAAAGGTGGATCTGAACACACATTTCTCTTTACTGTATGCTCTGATATACATCATCTTTGCAATGAAGATTTTGTATAAACATTTTGCAAACTTCTTTCAGGGAATGGTTACAAAATTAAATGTAGAAGAGTTGTTTTTTTTTTAACAGAAAAGGTTTCAAATTTAGTATTCTGTTCACTTTATACCCTGTTGGTAGCAAACATCAGATCATCTTCCAACATCAAAATTATTTTTATGTATTCCATATTCTAACCGATCTTTAATGAACACCACTTGTTTTGTCAAATCACTTTAATCAAACACATCTGGCTCACATTATTTCACAATCTCAGCATTTTGTCATATTGTCATAAGAGATTGCTTGGATTGCGAAGATTTTTCATCCAATCATTTGAATAAATTATTTCTCCTGAAAAGAAAAGAAAGTTTCATTACTATATACATTTTCATTAAATAAAAAAAATATGATTTTAAAAGAACATGTCAGAAATCTTATACTCAAAATTGAATAATCAATCATATTTCAGATTTCATGAGATTTCATAAGAACACTATTACACGAACAAAGTTGGGTTCAGGTAGCCAAGCCTCACATTCCAGCCAATTTAGTTTTGGTACCTTCTTTTAACTCTAAGGAGGAGCTCAGGAGTGGTTGTGAATCAATTAAATCAACCATAAACTTAACACTAATCCTATTAAAACTGTTTGAAAAACAAAATTACCTAGGGTCCCTTCGTAGTTACCTATCTTTTAGGGTATGTCTATTTAGAAAATTAAATTATTTCCAATACTTGTTACAAATTAATATCTTTTCTTGCTCTGTTGAAAAAGATTAAATTCTTATTGATAATCTTCAAGTACAAAACAATGCTGGGACTGAAACATACTCGCTAATGTATAACAAATATGTAATTTGTTATTGACATCCAGCACTGGAGAGTGAAATTAAAATAGATTTTCTAAAAGTGAGAGAGAGAAAAAATATATATTTCTAGGTGGTATGTATTTCTAGAGTCCAATTCCAAATGCTCTTATGCATTTCTGATGAAATTTTTGCTTTTAATACGATTATTAGACTCTAGAAATATATACCACCTTTACAAAGTGATGAAAAAAAAAGTATCAATACAAATCACAATCCACATGCAAATATTCATAAATTTACAGCTGATTAAATAGCTCATTACAAGAAATTGTCAGTGTTCCAGATATAAGAAAAGAATACAGGACAAAAGATGAGGGTCCAGAGAACTAATAGAGAAAACAGCAATTTGATTAGTTTACAATTAAGTTATTCAGTGCAAATATTTTAGTACTGCCATAACATACTAAGTTCAACAGTTCTTTAGTAAGTATAACAGTCTTTACCACACCAAGAATATCAAAAAAGAAACTAATCAATTATGCAACATGTGAATAGCAAATGTTTAATGGTGGGTAGCTCCTTCTTTGGAGACTTGCTTTTGCATGACATCAGCTATATCATAAGTAGTGATGCACTGAGAACGAGAATTCAGTTGGTACATACAATATCAGAATAGGCAGAACAGATCAAATATTTGCATTTCTCAGTCACAATCAAAATTGTTTAATTAATCTTTGATTTTCCCAGAGTTCCTGCATATCTAATGAAACCATTCACATGGCTAGAGGTTGCATTGTTTTCTTTCAATTTCTGCTTGTACTGAAAAATGGGTAATAATTTTGTAGTTTTCAGTTTTTCAGATCCTAAGATTCTTATCAAAGCCATAAGCACCTTTCAAAATTCCAGAGGTTGCACGATTTTCTTATAATTTCTGTAAGCATTGGAAATTAGTAATACATTTTGTACTTGACCTGAATTCCTGGGTATCTAACAAAATTGTAGACATCTCTCATGTGGCCAAAGGCTGTCTAATTTTCTTTTAATTTCATCATTCATTGGAAATTAGCAATACTGATAACATTTTTGAAATATCATTTTCGTTCATAACAGAAAATTTGAAGAAATTTGTGAACATTGAAAAATGTCGAAATTAGTGATATAGACACATAATTAATGTTACAAACAGGATGAAAGTCCATTAATTTGCGGTGAAGATCATCAAAACACGTAGACCAGTTTAAAATCATTAAGAAATTTACCTGCATATTAGCCTAAGGTCTTTGAAATAATCTACACTAGCTTATCAGGTTAGTACAAAAATACAAAAACTACAATGTATGAGGGAGTGCTTCATAAGAGCTTTGTGCTTTAGATCCCAATTTTTTCAGGTGCTAATTGTCATTGCAAATTTCACTTCTGAAACAAGTCAAGGTTCAGAATTTTCTAGCTTAGGAAGATTAACGCATTCCAGCAAATATACTTCTTTCCTTTTGAGTGTGATAACAACATTTCTGTGTCCATGCTTGGAGGCCATGGAGGCTTTTTAATGATCATTCACAGCAGGTGAAAGGTATTCTTCAGTTTCCTTAATGAATTTTGAAAGGGTTTTAATTCTTTAGCCAAAGGATTTTTGTTTTCTTTGAATACTTTTCAAGGTTACAACTTTTTCTCTATCAGATAATTTAATTAAAAAGTTATAAACCAAACAAAAACCAATAAAACCAAACTGTTAACACAAGAGCCTAGTTACACAACAGCTTAATACGCCCAACTAATTGAAGTTATTAAAAAGATGCCTTATGTTACAAAATCGAAAAGTTCTCTTTTACAGAATTTTTATTTTAAAAAATCTACTAGAAATTCTCTGTAAAAATTACATGACTGAAACATACTAAAAGAAAATTTGAACTTTATGGCCTTTCAAACTCTACAAGGTAATCAAGTTCTCTGATAGTTTTAAACACAAAACATCATACCTAGATAATGCTTGTTGTTGTTTATATTAATCAGCCTTCTCTCTTGCATCTCGGTGCAAGGTATAACAGATTTCCATCTGCATAGATTTAATAAAGATGTGAAATCATGTAAACAAACAGAAGGCTACACTGAGCTAACAGGTATTTCAGAAAACAAAAAGGATGTCCCTCATCAACACAGACGATATTTCAGACTCATTTCGAGGGTGGAAGAGAAAAAGTCAAGTAAAAAAGAGAAAAGGCAAATTTAACTCGCAAGATGTGATTTTTTGTGATAAAAATTCTTTGTACAAAAAATTAAGTTGTTTCAATTCAATTGTGTTTTATAATTTTCATTTGTATTTTATTGCTTTGAATTCTTAAAACTAATTACTTGAAAATGATAAAAAGGTAAATTTTTTTATTACTTTTAACTTTCTTCGGCTGAAATTTCTTTTAAGTGTTTGTGAGACATCATAGACAAATAGGGTTCTACCTAAAAATAAAAAGTTATAATAAAAAATAAAGAAAACAAATTCTACTACCACATACAGTAGTGTCTCGGTAACCTACTTCAAAAAAACCTTTTCAAAAATTCGATAGAAAATTGCCAGCCTCTTCTGAAGGTTACCTTCCAAAGTAAGACTTTTTATTTATAACCTTATTTCAGTAGGAATACAATGCTTTTATGATATTTTAAGTTCATTTTAATGTTTATTTTTGTTTGCAATATTGATGAATTCTTGAATTTTTGCAAACTGGGTTAATTAATCTGTTTAAGACTGATATACTTATTAAACATTTTTATTTTTATTTTTTATTTTTAGGGTTCTTGTCCAGAATTATTTATCCATTTGATTCAAATTCCACAGTCCTCTAAAACAAATTAAACACATACACTCAGTTCTCATATCACATGGTGTATGATTTCTGAATGTATCTGCTCAAATTCTATTGGCTGACAACCAAGAACATGGCTGAGGGTCTACCCAGCGCAAAACTAGATTTTGGAGCAAGTGAACATACTGGTTTTACTGTAACCAGAGTGAGCATCATTTGAAATACAGAATAAGTCAATAATGCGTTGGGAGAGGAATTAAGGAGAATATGCTAACTAATTTTGTAGGTTTTACTTCATAAATGCAAGAAAAGAATTGAATATGAATATAAAATATTATTCACCATTATCTTTAGCAATAACTCATGAACAGTCAGCACCGATCGAGTGTGTTGCCCCTTCTGTTTACCAGAGGGGTTTGCAAAGGTGATGCGCGGTCAGCATGCCTGTCTCTTGTTTACCCCTATTTCTATTTGCTAGACTGATGCCACATTTTGGTAGCTCCTCAAGGCTGAGTGCACCCCATTTTAGACCCAATCCTCAAGTGAAAATTGCCCATGATGGCAAGGGAACTGTACTCTGGACTTTCAGATCTGGACCACCAGATCACCGCTAGCCATGCTCACACCTACACTATAGAGGTAGTCATAAAATATTATTAATATTCATAATTCACAAATATTAATTCTGAGACTTGGCAAGAATAAAAATATATAGTAAAAAAATTACAGATTTTTCATAGTTATCACTAAAAAATTGACCTGCAGTTTTTTTTTAATTTTGGAAAAGATTTACAGTTTAATATGTTTTCATTACAGTTTTGAAATTTTATTTATTCATTTAACTATATTTGTATTTTATATTACAGCACTAACTTGATATTATATAAGTTTAGGAAATGAGACTGAATAGAATTAGATTCATCTGAAATTCTGACAGATACGGAACTACCAAATTGGAGGAAAAAAAGAAACTGTCAGATATGAATGAACACACAAATGCACACTCACTTTTGGGAGACAAGGAAGACAAAGCATGAGACAAGGGAATTAATATGATTTTCATAAATAAATAAATAAATAAATAAATAAATAAATAAATAAATAAATAAAATTTAAACAAAATTTAAAAAATGCTCATAGTAATTACGGAAGAGTAGATAAATGGCAAGAGGGAACGGAAGACTAAAATGTTTCATTGTTAGTTACTACCAAACAGCAAACACCAAATGCAAAAAGTTGGCATAAAAGGCTAATCTTCATTGATGTATCTGAAGTTCTCAATAAAATATGATTCTTGATAACTCAAATCCATATTTTTTGACTGCAGTGTTAATTATGCAATTGTTACTCACTGGAGGTTAAAAACACAATCCCAGATTCTGGAAAATTCTTAAAAGTTAACCTTGAATGAATTCATTTAAAACAAAAATCTCTTAAACAAAAAAGCAAATAAAAGAAGTAATTACATTAATATATAATTTCACCTTTTATAATTTCAAAGATTATCTTATCATCCTTAGAATACATGAATGCATTAAGAATCATTTTGTTCTCTGAGAAAGACACATTTTAATTTTATCGCTTCAGAGTTTCCGTACATGCATTAATTAACTACAAACAACAATTGTAAGTAATATGATTCTATTAGTGGTGTGTGTTTTAATAGGTTTCTCATTTATTTATTCAACATTTATTACTACTAGTGCTCTTGTTAAAGAATGTCCCTTAATCTTTAGGGAACATCAATAGTGTGCCCACTGATTACTTTTCTTCATTCTTTTATTTTTGTTTTAAAAAATAATTGAATTATTTACTTGGTTCTAAAGACAGACACTAACTGTTTCCTGTATATAAAATGGTTCTCCTACCAGGAACATGTGGCTGGTTTTGGGACCACAGACCTCCTCTATCAAGAAGTGAATGCAGTCCTTTTGAAATGACAAAGGTTTTGAAATAATCCCACTTTCAGAAACAACATTTTAACTTCACTCTTTCATACTAATGCTCTTCCTAGATTGTAAGTATAAGAGTGACATTCCATGAAACCCATTGTAGAGGTAGCATTTTAACAAACAACTAAGGGCTCCCTTTTCATAATAGGAATCCGTAGTACAGCATCATATAGGCTACAGTCAAATTCATTTAATTAAAATCAAACTAAACTCATTGACTTAGTTAGAAGAAGTAGAAACTTGTAATATTTATTTACTTTTCTTAAGTAATATAAACTCCCATAATAAAAAATTATGATTGTCTTTCGAATTACCTCATTCCACCAACTTTGTGAGTCTGGTTCTTGTAAATTACAGCTGTTCGTTGGCAGCATTAAGGCACTGATGTGATTCACTGTGCAAGTGATTTCATTTGTTTTTCTTCTCCATTAAATTCCTCCAAAATGATCAATGGTGAATCTGGAAATAAAATATGAATCAAGATTTTGGAGAACCTAAAAATGTTTCAACTCATTTTTACTACTTCATTAACACACTGGTATTAGATTTTCAAGAATATTAAAACCTCTCTTATCATATGAACATTTTATTTTTATTTTCCATGTAGATGTTTCGTAGTCTGATGTGACTGCATGATCAGTACATACTGTAATTAATTCAAAATCTTCCTTCTAAATAAGATGTTCGTTAAAATTCAGCAATTTATAACAATGGATATTTAAAACAAATGGCAAAACCTAAAACAGTTTGACTTAATAAAAATTATTAGAGTACACTAAGGCTATAATAATTAATGTACAAAATTTCAATTCATCATACATTGACCTTTTAAAAATGTTGAATTTTTTTCCCCTCACAAATCAGTTAAAACAACTTCCTCAGAAGTTTCAATTTAAAAAAAAATGTTTAACATTTGCAAGTCAATTACATATTACAATCAAATAAAAAGCAATTATAAAGGATCACAAAAAATTGAAAACAAACTGCAATCATTAACCAAGGTGTATAACAAAGATGCCCATTACCACTTACATTATTTAACATTTACATTGACGAAGTCATAAATGAGTGGCTAAAAATTTTAAGAGACAATTTATAGTAAATAATGTCATTACTTACCACAGTATTGTTTGTAAATGATCAAGTCATTATAGGCTCCACAGAAGACAGTATCCAAGAAGCAATGTATAAATTAGATAATACTGCTAAGCACTATATATCAATACAGCAGCTAAGCAATATATCAATAGACAAAACTAAAATCATGGCATTTAGGATTTGTGAGTCAATAAGAACAAAAATTAGCCTTGGAAAAACTACAATAGAACAAGTAAATGCATTTAAGTACCTTGGCTGTAAAATAACATTATAAAAATAATGATTACAAGTAAAATTAAACAGTAAAATTACATAGACACTTCACACAATAGCTTGAACATTGAAAAATAAAGTAAGAAAGAAACTATAATGAAACTCAACAAAACAATGGCCCAACCCATGCAGTTATAAACATAATAATAATAATAATAATAATAATAATAATAATAATAATAATAATATAATAATATTAATAATAATAATAATGAATAATATTAATAATAATAATAATAATAATAATAATAATAATAATAATAATAATAATTTATTAAGTCACATATACAATTACAATCGTGTATGACGAGTCAAAGTGATGTTTTGGGTGGAGAGAGTGAAGTTACATTACTGTCTAGAAGCAAACAAGGGGCCATCTCAGCATTTGCTCAAAGGACCAGGGAAACTGGACAAAAACCTGATCGAGATGGGTCATTAGCCTTAGGAATTATCCTACTACAGTAAGTCAATAGCCTACTACAATACTTGTTACAGCTAGATTAAGATATTATACAGTACATATTTATTTTTAATAGCAAAATAATTTAACATTTCCAGATTGTAATGTTTAATGTGAAAGTGAAATTCACTTGTTTATGTAATTTTACTGCTACTAATAATAACAATCATAATTATAATACTATTACTACTACTACTACTACTACTACTACTACTAATAATAATAATAATAATAACAACATATATTGAGTCACTTATACAATTTTAATTGTGGATGACGAGTCAGACATGATATATGCAGGTGCACATGTCAATAATAATAATAATAATAATAATAATAATAATAATAATAGTATTAATAATGGGATAAGTATTTTTGTTTATATGTTGTTAAGGGAAGTAGAGTTGTGATTTGTGTATTCCTTCACACTGTAGAACATGTTTTTAAGCAGGAAAGCTTTCAATTTACTTTTGAATGTACGTATTGTTTTTAAGTCTTTAATATCACGGCCTAGCTTGTTGTAAAGTGTAATGCCCTCTATTAGGGTACTTTTCTTGATAAAGTGTAGTTTCAGAGTGGGGAACATGTAGGTTATCCTTTTGACGAGTGTTGTAGTTGTGTACATCAGAATTTAGAGTAAAAGTGTCTTTGTTTTCCATGAGAATCTTTTTTGTGAATACCACTATTTCAAATATGTACTTGCATGGTAGAGGAAGAATCCTTAGTTTATTGAACAGGGGTTTGCAAGACTCCAGCTTATGAGTGCTGGTCATTGTTCGCAGTATTCTTTTTTGGATAATAAATGTGCGAGTGCTTTCAGGGGCATTTCCCCAGAAAATTATTCCGTATTTTAGGTGAGAGTGCACATTTGCAAAATACATTGTCCTAAGTGTCTCAATGTTGGAGTTCGACCTGAAGGTGTATAGTGCATAGCAAGATTTGGTGAGCTTCTTGTTAAGATTTGAGATGTGAGCATTCCATTTTAGGTTTTCTTGGATTGTTAGACCTAGGAAGGTGGTTTCATGAGTTATCGTTACAGGGTTATTATTAATGAACAACTGCTACGGGAATTTTTCTTAGGTTCGAGGATTCATAAATTTAGAGAGACTGTTTTGCTGGTGTTTATGATGAGATTGTTGTCTTGAAACCATTTTACTAGTGCATGTAGAGTTTTCCGAGTTTCTTTGTCTAATGATTGTTGTGTTTTTGCTTTGATGATTATGTTTGCGTCATCTGCAAACAAAATTATTTTGTTGTTCCTTAAAGCCAAAGGCATGTCATTTATGTATATAAGGAATAGAATTGGCCCAAGGATGGATCCTTGTGGGACTCCACAATTTATCATCTGAGGGCAGGAGTAGTATGAGGAGATTTTGTTTTCTTTAATGTGCTGGAGGGTAACTACTTGGCTACGACTTGATAAATATGATTTGATCCATTGGCCTGCAATGCCTCGAATCCCTAGCATTTCTAGTTTTGTTAAAAGTATATGATGGTCAATAATGTCAAAGGCTTTTGACAAATCTAAGAAAAGGCCAATGGGAATTTCCTTCTGATCGAGTGCAACAAGTATGTCATTTAAAAAGGAGAAGATGGCTGTGTCTGTGGATCTATTACTCCTGAATCCATGTTGAGCATTTGTGAGGACATTATTTGCATTGAGAAACTGTTTGAGTCTATCGTTAAGAAGCCTTTCCAGAATTTTTGAAAACCTGATAGCAGGGAGATAGGTCTGTAGTTCATTGGATCAGAGCTATTTCCCTTTTTAAACAGTGGTTTAATTTTTGCCATTTTGAAAACATCTGGGAATATGCCTGATTTTAGAGAATAATTGCAAATATGAGAGAGTGGTTACACTATATATGGAGCACTATGTTTGATAAGAGAATCCGGAATGTTGTCCAGGCCTGCTGAGAATATATTCTCCATTTGTCCAATGATTTTAAAAATTTCAGAGGGAGTAGTTTCATATAAAAATATGGTATTTACAATTTGTGTGACACTGGTGTTTGGATGGTGGGTTTTATTGTTTAGAGAGTGTTGAGAGATTAATTTTTTGCCTATTTGTGAAAAGTGTTCGTTGAATATGTCAGCTATTTCTTGTGGGTCCTGTAACGTTTGGTTGTTGTGGTGGAGCTCTATATTTTGTTTGTTATTATTAGATGAAACTGTAGTCTTTTTCATATATCCCACATAGCTTTTGTTTTGTTATGTGCATTTCTAATGTACTTCTCATTTGTCATAATTTTTGCTTGTTTGATTACATTTTTTTAGGATCGAGTTATATGTTTTGTAGTATGTAATAAAGTTGGAATTACATTTGTTATGTGCCAGTATTTTAAACATGTTACGTTTTCTTTCACACTGACACTTTGATGCCTTTGGTGATCCACGATTTTGTTTTCTTATTTGGGATTTATTTAAGTTTTTGTGGACAAATGGCATTGAAATGTCTTAAGTGTATATTTATGAATGAGTTGAACTTATCATTAGTATCAGTTGCCTTATATACTTTGTCCCAATTTTCTAATCTGAGCAAGTTTTGGAATTTTATTGTGTTTCCTTGGGAATAGTTACGCGTTTCTTGGTAATTTGTCTGTTCAATAACTTTTGATTCTGTTTGAAGTGTTAAAATCTGAGCAGTGTGGTCACTGAAGCCTGTGGTGAATGTAGTAACAGAAAAAACTATGATTATTTGCATCTAATATTATTTGGTCAATAGCAGTGCTACTATTTTTTGATATTCGAGTTGGGGTATTTATGGTTGTTTGTAGATTGTATGATTTTAGAAGGTCTTTAAACAGATTTTCATTACTGGATTGCGAGAGGCTGTTTATATTGAAATCACCACAAATAATAATTTTATACTGTCTGCGATTTTTAAGTTTTGTAGAATAACTTCGAGATTTTTTAAGAAGATTTTTAAATTCCCAGTAGGGGCTGCAGATATTTGCTATACAACCCATGTTTTTATTGAAGTTAAATCAGTGATGGATATTTCAAAGTCTTTTCTTTTATAAGATGAGTGTGATTGGTGTAGGGTACAAAACTAATAGTGTCTTTAATAAAAATGCATGTCCCACCATAGGCATGATGTGTATTGTTAATGTTTCTACATGAGCTACTAGCTAGAGAGAAGCCTGGAATATGTGTATTATCTAGTTGTTCTTTGGTCAGCCAGTGTTCTGTGAAGCATAATATTGAAATGTGGTTGAGCTTCTCCTCAAGTAGTATTTCTATATCAGTAAGTTTGTTTTTCAATGACTGAACGTTTTGGTGTAGAATGTGAAAATAGTTTTTATTTGTATGTATTGTCTGCTTTCCTGCTGATGTTTGCTGCTACAAGTTATACACAGGAGTGGGTTTTCGGTTGCAATGGAAGTTGTACTTATGGATGGGATGGGGAGTAGGAAGTGTGGAAGTAGGGGATGGAGCTGGGGAGGGTAAGAGAGGTGCGGTGGATGAAAGAAGTGGAGTGGGTAAACGAGGCATGGAGGCCGGAGGAGGAACTGGAGAGGGCAAGAGAGGTATGGAGGCAGGTGAAGGATGTGGAGTGGGCAGGAGTGGGGAAGGAGTGGGGGTGGGAGATGGAACTGGTGGGGGTAAGAGAGGACTGGAGACTGGTGAGAGACTGTGGTGTGGGCAACAGAGGTGTGGAGGAAGGAGAGGACGAAGAATGGACGAGAGTTGGATGTGGGATGGCAGGGGCAGGGGCTCCCAGTAGGTGTGTGACAAGCATGGTTCCTGGTTTTTGTTTACCTATCTGATTCATGTGGAGACCATGCCGAGTGAAGTGTTTTTTTGAGAGGTTGTTAAGATCAACAAGTGTGACACGTGTCCCTCTCAAGTGTTGCCTAATATGATAGTTTGTGATTTTAATTTTGTTGTTGACAGGAATGTTGTTGTGCCAGGGGGGCAGAGTGGTCATGATTACTTGTGTATGTTTGGCAGTCTTCAGTATTTTTGTTCAATGTTTCTCTGTATCAAAGTGACTGCCAGAATTTATGCCATTCTGCCCACCCATAATTATTACTGTGTCCTGTTGTGTAAAAGATCTATGGTATGGGTGTATGGAAGTATGGGTGTGTAAGTTCTCAATTACATGTGCCATCGTGGCACTGGGCTTAAATATACCTGTAACTGATCACAAGATGAAGATAACATAATCACAAGAAAAAAGAAGAAATTAGAAACTAATTAAAAATTTTAAGTGTGAATGATATTATTAAAGAATATAGAGAAAAAATTGAAAAATCATGTATTAAGAATGCCTGAAGAAAGGATAATTAAAGTTGCCTTGAACTACAAGCCAAAAGGGAGAAGAATGCAGGAAGACCACTGAGAAGGTGGAGTGAGCAGTATTCAGGAGCCAGAACAGACTGAACAACTCTATTCCTTGCAGATGATGATGATTGATGGACAGGAAATGCAAAACACAATCAAATTTTAAAACTCGCCTGGAGGCAACCAATTCTCAGTTGCCTTGTAAATAAGTTTCACATATTATCAACAACTTGGAACAATGACAAATTTACAAACCTCTTTCAACCGAGTTTGAATACCTAGGGCACGAGACATATCAACAGCCTCCTTCCCTGGTGTCAACTATACTGAAATCAGTTAGCTCTGAAGGCAACTCACTGGAGGAGTGGTGGGGGGGACGAGGACTTGTGAAACCAAAAAAAGGGATGAAGGAGTAGCAAAGATGATGCTAACTAGATCAAAGGAAAATAATCATTAAAAGCAATAACAAACTTGCCCTAGAAACTGGAAAAGGGGCTAATTTATTTATGAAAAATTATTTATAATATTCGGAATGGTATGAAACTAATCTTGAACAAGACTTCATTCTACTCTAAATATTATCATAATCTGTGGAAAA
Organism: Acheta domesticus; assembly: GCA_031308135.1. Lineage (NCBI taxonomy): Eukaryota > Metazoa > Arthropoda > Insecta > Orthoptera > Gryllidae > Acheta > Acheta domesticus. Next base: position 81,275,630 of record JAHLJT010009419.1, on the reverse strand, counting down.
GAGAATAGACACATTAGAATGAATTGCCTCATAACTTTTTATCCAGAGGGTCTCTGAGATGATCCTAGGATAGTGCCTCAGCTCCTTGTGTAAAACAAGAGGCTTATCAAAGTCAAAGATGAGATCCAGTAGATGACTAGAGATAGAATTTATGAAGACTGACTCTTTGATATTATTAGAATGCTCAGGCATATGTAACCTGTGCCTACATTTAGCGTCCCACATGTTTTTGTACAGTTTTTTGCATTGGACACCCTAAACCAAGTTCTCACTCACCAAGAACAGAATTTTTCCTTGACATATCTCACAAACTGTCATCACCTTATTTAATTTGTAATTCCTAATATCAACATTTAATTCACATTTTCTGCATTTTTTTTCATCCTTTTCTGTATAAAAGGGATTTAAAATTGTGAAGGTATCGTTCATTCATTCATAAAGAAATCATCAAGTAGATAAAAGTTTGTGTTTTCTGGATGTAATGTAATAAATATTGACGATGAAATTAAAACAAATTGGTTCCATAAAGAGTGTGCTTGTGGGAGAAATATTAAACTTCCTGTCAAATCATATTCTTCAGCATAAAAGTTCTGTCATTTATTGTTTGGTTGACCGAGCATTAAAACCTATCCCACTCACAATTTTATAAGCAGTATTTGAAAACTTGTTTTTGATATTCTTATTGAGAATAATTATTCAGGACATTTGATCCAAAAACATGTTTCGAAAAGACTAGCCATCTTTCCTAGGTCTCAATGAAATCAAAAATTAGAATGATACCATTACTATTCGCTTATATTCCTGTGAATAATCAAATACAAAACAATGCAGAAAATTTGAATTAAACGTTGATACTAGGAACAAATTAAATAATTAAACATTTGTGAGAAATGTCAAGCAAAAATTCTGTTCTTGGTAAGGCTGTTATGATTAAAAATCAAATGATTTTTTTAAAAAAAATCAATGATTAAAAACAATATTCATTATTTGTAATATTTGAAAATATATTTGCATTTTAAATATGTGTAAAATAAAAATGACTCACATAAAAAGTATTAAATCAATTAGAAAGTTTTAGTTAAGAATATATTTCTTAAAAAATATTTCATATAATTTAATAGCACACACTAATTTCACAGCAATACTGCCCTAATACACACAAACTAGTTTTGAGAAAAATACGTTTAAAAGCTTTAACAGTGTCTGTAATGTTAGATTTGTATTACTGTGTATGAAAAATGGAATTTTATTCATACTCCATTTAAAGAACAGAATTAATATTGTTAAAACTAATTAAAACAGAAGTTAATCTGACTAGTTTTAATGATATTAACCTTTTTCAGAATGAGTACATGGATAAAATTCCATTATAAGTGGGAAACATACTTCCCACTGACCGTTAGAGGGTTAAGGGATAATGCGCAAGTAACAACCATTACACCCAATATTTTTTGATAACAGGACAACATTAAGTAGAATTTAATGTTTCATGTCTAACATTGTTATATGTTTTTCGATGAATTCAGTTGTTTTCAACAAAAAGTGCTTTTTGATTGGGGCAGTATTGCACAAAAATATGGTAAAATTTCTTTGAATGAAGAATGCTTTTTTCTCAATCATGCTAATAGATGGTTCCACAAGCTTGTTTGGTAATGGCAACAGAAGTGTTTCAGAGCACCAAACTATAAGTAAATCAAATTTAAAGATTTTGTGGGTTAAAGTGGTTTTGCACTGGACCTCTCAAATATATAGTATCTTTATTTTTTAAATAGAATTACAACAATTTAATGATAAATTTAAAAACTGATATTTTAAGTAACTTTTTTGCTTTTAAAGTAATTAAGGATAAATAAATCACTTAATGATTTTGTTTTACAGTAAAACATCTAATACAATTTTTAAAAATCTGATTTAATAAAAAATCCAATTTAAATTTAAAAAATCCGATTTAAATTAAAAAAATCTGATTTAAATTTAAAAAATCCGATTTAAATTTAAAAAATCCGATTTAAATTTAAAAAATCCGATTTAAATAAAAAATCCGATTTAAATAAAAAATCCGATTTAAATAAAAAATCCGATTTAAATGAAAAATCCGATTTAAATAAAAAATCCAATTTAAATAAAAAATCCAATTTAAATAAAAAATCCAATTTAAATAAAAAATCCAATTTAAATTAAAAATACTATTTAAATAAAAATTCCAATATAAATAAAAAAATCCAATATAAATAAAAAAATCCAATATAAATTAAAAAATCCAATATAAATTAAAAAATCCAATATAAATTAAAAAATAAGACTTCTTTTTTTATCTTTTTTCAGCCCTAGTTTTTGGAGAGTGAGAACTTGGTTTAGGGTGCTCCTTTGAAATACTTGGAGCAAAACTAAACATAAGCTCACAGTTACATATGTGTGAGCATTCTAGTAATATCAAGAGATACAGTCTTGTATAAGTTTTATCTTCCACAGCAGAAATTGGTTGTGGGTCATGTTTGATTTCAATAAGCTCCTTATTTAAGTCAGGTAGTCAAGGCACTACCCTAGGATTATCTCAGACCCCCTCCAGAGAAAAAGATATAATACAATTAATTCTAACATCGAGTACAATTTATTTAAAACAGTTTATGATAATATTTTAAGTAGAATAAAAAGTCATATTCAAGATTCGTTTCATACCTCTGCACATATTAAAACTAGTTTTTAATACCAATATAATTATAAATTGATAATAAATTAATTCCTTTTCTCATCATGGCATTCTAGGGCAAGCTAACTCAGTATCAGTATAGCTGACACTAGGGGAGGAGGTCGTTGATATACCTCATGCCATATGAACAGACTCACTTGAAAATAGGTGTTTAAATGTCATTGTTCCAATATTTTTAAAATGTGAAACATATTTATAATCAAACAAAAAATCGGAACTGATTGCCTTGAGGTGAGTTTTAGAATTTGATTGTTTGTGCTTTATGTTTCCTTTGTAATCGTTTTATTATTTGATTGATTGTATCTAATTAACTTGCATTTGTTTTATATATTTGAATTTTCTTAAAATTAAACTTCAGAGGAATTGTTTAACTGACTGCAAGGGAAAAATATTGACCATCTTTTAAAAAGTCAATTTATCATTAACTTAAAGTAATCAAATAATTTTTATCAAGTTCAAACAATTTTTAGTTTTGGCGTTTAGTTTTTAAATTTCCATTACTTTAAATTGTCTTGTTTTCATGAATATCTTATTTCGATGAAGATTTTGAATTAATTACAGTATTTACCCGATGATACAGTCATCACATCAGTGTGCAAATGTCATCATGGAAAATAAAATGTGCAAGCGATGAGAAAGTGACTGTCTTTAATATACTTGGAAACCTCATCCCAAAATAAAACAAAAATTTAAAGATGGATAACCATACAGAAGAATTTTACATAAAAAATAATAGTGGGTAATATTTTAAACAATTGAAGTTTAAAATAATTTAAAAAATTAAAATTATCCATATAAAAGTCTATCTGATGGCTTGGCAAGTGAAACAATACCAATTTTGTCATTTCATGTTGGCTTACACACAAATACCATATTAAACTTACCACTTATATCCATTGGCTGAAGTGAAGAAGAATTTTCCCCAGGAGGACTATTGCGACTAGTTTCAGATCCCTGCGGAACTATGCACTGCATGTTGGCAGAACCTAGAACTCTGACAGTTCTGTCACCCAATACATGTGTCAACATTTGCTGTGATTCTGTAGCCTCCACAGAAGAGCTGCTACAGTTTTTTTCAGGTTCTTGAGACAACTTGCTGGAAACACATGCTGGAGTCCATATTCTTACAGTTCTATCATCCGATGCAGATGCCAACATTTGGTGAAACACAGGATTCCAACTGACACAATTCACAGTTCCTGTATGACCTGTTAATGAAACAAGAGGGACCTCTTTCTTGATGTTCCATATGCAAACTCTTCCATCTTCACTGCCACTTGCAATAAAATCTTCATTTACTCCTCCAAAACAACTATTTATGGTGAACAAACCTTGTAGAGCACCTTGAAATTTGCGAATTAAAATGTGATCTTTCAAATCCCATAGGTTAATTCCTTGATTAGCAATATTCAATAGTGCTAAACGATCGTTGGAGTTTACCGTGAAAGCCATAATGGGAAAGTCTTCGGTCAAAATGAGGTTATCTGGCGTGTCATCGAACGAAAAACTTCGTAGACGATGATGGGTGTCAGCGGCTAACATAGTGGTACCATCCTTCTGACACCACAAACAGGTGACCCTGACTCCCTCTCGACTATCCAATACACGCCCTTCCGAATCGCAATGATAACAATGACCTCGAGAACCTCCAACCACAAAACTCTCGCCGTTTCCATACCATGCACAAGCAGTTAGCGAATCTTCTGGGGCTTGGAAAACGTGGCCTGTGGGCTCTTCCCCTTGCAATTTCCATATCCACGCTTCTGAACAGCCTTCACGTCCGCATGCGATGATGGAATTGCTATCTGGACTCCACGCAATGTAAGCGATCCCAAAGGGATGATCGTCCAAAACTACTGAACGAGTGCAGGTTAGCGTTAATATATGGACGTCCCAAATTATTACTGTTGAATCTTTGGACGCAGTAGCCAGCTTCAGCCCGTTTGGAGAAAACTTACAAAACCACACCTCATCGGAGTGATCATGAATTAACTGATTTGTTTCACATGGAAGCTGTTCGGCCGTGCAGCGATGATCTACTAGAAGCGAGACATTATTCAATCCGTCCGGTGATGTATTGTGAAATAAACACTCACTTTTTTGGTGTTCTACGGCCTGATTTAATAGTGTCAACAATCTTCCAGGGGGAAGCATAATAGTGGGTGGCAGGCACTCCCGCACTTTCTCTATGAGTTGAGCTCGCGTTTTTTCGCCTTTACCATCCCACATTGCACGAGTTCGCAATTCCCAGCTCTTGCATATCATGAATGTACTTAATGTGTGAACACGACTCGTGTTATATTGGAGAGGCGACAACTCTTCGCGTAGTACATTCATGGCAGCCATGACTCTTCCGTCATCCAAGAATTCCAAAAACTTCTGCTCAGATACCATAAACTTCACTTTACTCCAAGTTTCTGAAGCTCCCCCAAGCAGAACTTTTATATCTAATAAATCCTGATCCACTTCGACCCAGCTTCCCTGCATTATATGTTCACAAAATCTAAGAGCTGCTGGGTGATCCAAAGAGCATCCTGATTCCTGAGTTAACAGCTCAGCACTGCGATCAAGCCCAATAGCTCTTAAATAATGACCTATCAGTCGTATAATATCTTGCTCTTGCTTGTCTTTTACCTTTGGGGTGTCTTCGGAAGAATCTTCTCGAAGGTCACCGGCAGGCTTTTTACCGCTGGAGGCCTCGGCGACTTCAGATACATCAGTATGTTGCATGTCGCCATTTCCAATTCCGTGCATTGTTGTGTTTGATTCCCGTAATTTTTTTCGTCGAGGCGGACTTAGCCCGCCCTCCTCGGATTCTCTCTTCAAAGCCACGCTTGCTGATAGATCTTCATGTTGAACATTTTGAACAGACGCCTCAATACTCTCCCTGAAGTTAGTTGACATCAACGAACAGTATAACTGCAAAACACGCTTTTCACGCAGCTTTTGTTTTGTTACCTACGACCCTAAAACAGAATAAACAGTCAGTTCTCGATCAATTATAATATCAAAAGACACTGACATAACCTATTTCATTATGTTAACAACATGCACTGTATTTACCTGATATGCTATAGGTTAAGTGCTCTGAACGATGTGTTCTGTTTCCCAACCAGTTGCGCCACCGTAAGCGACCGTAAGATTGGCTTCCCTGCGACAGAAAGAGAGGGCGCGCGCTTCTCTACATTGCCACTATGTGTGCTCCGCTGCAGCCCGGTCGCTACTGCTGTCGCACGAAGTCGAAGGTGATTCATACTCTGTTGCGTCACTACGTCAGGTCTCGGTTTCGTTCTACGATAAGGCTGTAAACTAAAGGGTTTTTTCCGCATTGACATACCTTCTGTTAATTAGTTTTCAAAAATTGGTCGGATAAGATGTAACTCGCTAATACAGGTGTTATAAGTAACTGCATTTCCTATTATTCTGCATATCTCCTATTTTACCTCAGGGGCGAGGGGGGTCTTCATGTTTTATCGAAGTGTTCCAGTAGAACATTAACGAACACCATTGTTAGTTTTTCATCGTAATTAATATATGATCACATTTAAAAGTATTTAAATGATGAAAGCATTTTGCAATTGGATTAATTGCAAAAAGAATGTACTTCGCATGCCGCGTATGTCGCGTGAAAAGTTTTCAACAGCATTGATTAGCTTAAAGAAAAAAATTAAACACCCTAGTATAAAAAGAACGATTACTATGACAATGGATAATAACTAGCATATTGTAATTCATTTCCGTAATACCTTTCCATATGAATTAACGAATTTGCTCTTGGCAAAAATGATAGTAAAATGGCTCACGAATGAATACATGAAAAAGAAATCGTTTTGCAGAACATTCATCCACTCGTGTTTGAATGAGTAAAATATCCTCTCGCAGATTAAGATAATTTGTGGAAAATGCATGCGGTAAATAAATATTTTATCAACTAGATAGAGCGACGAATTTCTCTGCTGCAGTTACGAGATGCCTTTGACTTGCGCATCGCGTCCCATTGATTTTCCAGTTCGGGAGAGCGATGTGAAGAAAAAACGAGAAGGGAGAAAAATATGTGAAGGATCAGTCTGAATGAACATAATTATGTCAATGTGTTAAACAAGACTGTCAATTAACAAGATGCAAAACTATAAATTGAAAAGATGAAGAAATAAATTCGATGAAGTCAATCGTGGACGCTTTAAAAAATATCTTAAAAAAGAAAAATAGAAAATGTGCATAAACGTCTTGGCGCAGGAAAGAAGTTTAGGAAAAGTGAGTAAAAGTAACTTAAAAAAGAAGGAAGGAGAAACATACTATAAAAAGCAAGAATGTCAATAAAAAGAGAGGAACAATAATGTGAATATTTATTATTCTTACGACACAATTATAATAATTTTAGTTAGAATAACGCTACAAAAGAATGCGAAGGATACAAAGAACAGAAAAAAAGGATTATTTATGTATTTATTTATTTACCCACAACAGGGCAAAGCCCCAATTACAGTAGGAATTACAAGAAAAAACAAACATAATTAAAACAACAGTTTCAAATGAAATCGCAAAACTAAATCATAGAAATCCAATTTCAAGAATACATATTTTTGTAAAAATTGATAAAACATAACACCCCAGTAATATAAAAATGGAAACATTATATCTTCAAAATAATCATTACAAAAAAGGAACAAAAATGAGTATAAAATGATAATATTACAAAAAATTATGGAGTGAATTAAAACCCGAGCACCTTACTTCTGTTACCAAACGAGAAACTTTCCGATAGATTAAAGAAAGTTTTTGAATATCAACTACATGACGCGTAAACATTTCCAAGAAATCAACGTATCATAGCGGGCCAATAAAGCTGACTCGATATAAAGTCGACCAATTCAAAAGCATCCCACGAGGATTACTTTAACCAAGAGTCATTTCCTATTTTAAAAAAAGTTAAGTGTAACGTTTATCTTCAGAACATAATAATTGTAAAATAACACTCGAAGTGAGAAAGAGAAATTTCTTGCCGAACCACCGCAAGAGGTGGCTCAGTGCATTACTGATATCTCTGCAGTGTCTCTGATCGGGAGGTCCTAGGTTCGAGTCCCGATGGCGGCAGGATTTTCGACACTAACTTGTCAGCTAGGTCGAATTCAGTCGCTGAATGGAGGAGAATTTAGCGGCCGGCGCTGCTCTGATAGGTTGTTTTATGTGGTTTCTCCAATCTACACCAAGCGAATGCCGGGGAAGTACCCTAACAAATGGGCCACGGACTGCACGCGATCTTTCCTTCCTCTTCCTTGTCCTATCCTCACCTACTTACACTATCATGCATTACCACCCATGCGGGAGACCGGTCGAGGGCTTTCCGTTAGAGCCTGTCCCGGCTGAGGGCGGTGCACCTCTGGGGTGATACCTGGTTGGGGAAACCCCGCTATACTACTATTTTCGTAACTATGCCCCTGACAGGAATCAGCTGTTGCCGGTTTCATCCAATCGGGAGCTTGAACATCACCACAGTGACGTCACTGTAGCGAAATATAAGCTCCCAATTGGATGGCAGTGGAACAGCTGAGTCCTGTCAGGGGGGTCATTCCATATTAAATCAACACAGTCATTTTACATCACCATCATTCAGATGAAATTTGACACATAGATAGTATGAATTAAGAATAAGAAAACTACTATTTTGAGTAAAATATTTCCACCCGTTTGTGAAATACAGCCATGTAAAATTTTACAAAGTTGGGTTCCCGAAAATTTTTAAATTGATGTTGAACCTCACCAAATTAAGAGAGAGAGCTGGAACAGGTGTCATTTTTCAGCGTTCTTTATGGCCTTTTATATGATATACAACTCAATAGGGGTTGCGTTCAAAAGGTTTTTCAAATTTGAATTTAAAATTTTGATTTTGAGTTTTTTCAAAATGCTCATCTTCATAAAAATTGAAAAAAATTCTAAAATAATCTTATATGTTTCCAAACAGATGGTGCAAGTTTAAAAATGGGACTGCAATGGATTCATATGGTAATCTTTACTTAAAATTCACAATATTTACTTACTCTAGATTTTACTGATTTAAAATGCATTTTATTTCGAATTTTAAGCCCAATTTTCGGGAACCCAATTTTGTAAAATTTTACATGGCTGTATTTCACAAACGGGTGGAAATATTTTACTCAAAATTTGTAGTTTTCTTATTCTTCATTCATACTACCTATGTGTCAAATTTCATCTGAATCTAAAATGGTGAGGTAAAATTTTAATTAAAACTGTGTTGATTTAATATGGAATGACCCTATGGAATGACCCAGGGGCAAAGTTACAAAAATCGCAGTATAGTCGACGGTACGCCGGTGCCGAATCTCGCCATCCAGTGAGGGAAGATCAGAGCCATCTCCCGATGAAAAAACCAAACCCGGGACTAATGACTTCGTTAGTTGACGCGCCCGAAATTATTAACTATCAATGAATCTTTCTGAACCCTTCATACACTAATAACCAGCGCTCGGATTCTGATGACATGTCATCTTTTCACTGGTGCATTCAAGACGTAGCTAACTTGTAAATGAATGTTTATATTGGTATATAGAGCAACAGAAATGTATAGTTATTGGGCAATTTTTGTCATTTTTTTCCATTTTTCAATTGTTGGGTCATTTTTCTGGACCTCTGCGTCATTATTGTCATTTTAAGCATTTGTTTCCTTTTCGTGTTTTTCTTAGTGAATGATTTATGAATTTACAATGCACTAAAGCAAAAGTTTTTATTGTAACTGACGTTTGGAAGATCGGAGCTAATGATTACATTTCCTCTTAAAATAAAGACTGTATATCAAATATAATTTTATATAAATAAATTTGAATTAAAATTATAAAATTCATTGAATAAATAAACATATTCATACACATTTTTTAGTATTTAAAAAATTAGGTCATTTTGCCCTTATTTTTAAATCATTTTATGTCATTTTCAAAGAATTTTTAGGTCTTCAGAATCCGGGACCTGCAAATAACGCCAATCGTTATCAACTTGAATTTAGGAAACAATATTGATGGTTAAAAAACATACATTATCACTAGGGCCCGGATAACTTATGTAATTACATATTTCTGTAAGTTAACTCTATCAAGTTAAAACCACGATATATTTACGTTTCATGTCGATTAGTTTCTAAAAACGTTGACATTTTAGTACATATATTTACAAATTTGATCCGAAAGTACATATATTTACATATTTCACTCAAAAGAACATATTTTAAAATATTTATTAACCTTTCCGTTTTTATGCATTCTTTTTGTATAATTCTTCATTTATCCTGTATGTTTTTGATAAAGAATCACCCAGACAGACAATTCAGCATTATCAAACACAATTTGTCTGCAGCCTTCTCTCTAAATTTGCGCTATTGCATCGCGTAAAAATGTTGATATTGTAGCACGCAGTATCTTACAAAAGGGCAAGGCGTTGTTGCACTCCAAAGCTTCCAATGTCTAGATTTCAGCGCAAGGATAACAGAGAACAATTACTGCTCGGAAAGGAAATAGGTGTATGAAAATTATGTCTATTAAGCGATAACTCGCGCCCACAACGCATTTTCTACAGGTCTTCCTTGATCTTAATACCCTTCGCCAAAAATTACACGTACCAACGCAACTCAGAAAGCGCCATTGACAGTTTTCTTTCCCGTTTGTTACACGCGAGCCTAAACCCTTGATTGTAAAGTATCTCTGTGAGGTGGAAATCCGGAAGTAAAGTCGTGATGTAGCACTGCAGCTTTTGGATAAGGAAAGGATAGAAAATAATTCACGGCGATTGGCTCAAACCTGTGATAACGCAGACTGTTACTTTGTGGTAACGCAGAATTTGCCACAGGCAAAGTTTTTGTATCTTTTCAGGGAAATCTAGCAATAGCGTCTTGAGTAAGAACATTATTAAAGAAAGCGGAATTTGTGCTAAGTCAATTGATTAAATATCAACAGCATTCTTTTAATTCCCTAATCCATGAATAGCATTGAATAGTGGCATGGGACAAAGTTTAAATATACACCAGTAACTTCGTGCGTTAGTCGGTGCAACGTCCTCGAACAGCTAATAGGAAAAGTTTGATTTCTAAGTATTTGAAACAAATATTTATTTCTCATTGTTACGGAGATCATTGTAAATAACAGAATTATGAGTAGTATTATGTTTTAATTTTGCTCTTTACGAGTATATTATATCTACAGATCAATATGTAAGCAAAAGCAATTAATTAAAACGAATTGATATAATAATTAAAATGTTACATATTTCTTACATTTCAGTACATATTTCTATACATTATAGCACATATATGATGTAATGATTTCATGTATGGCATATTCCCCAGAAACAATTGTGAAGGAAATATAAACATTTATAAGACTATAATTAGGCAAACAACTTACACGAGCCATTCCACGTCAAATCGCACAAGAGTTGACAGGACATTTTTTAAAATGCACGATATTTTTTTCTTAAATCTGGAACATCAAAAAAAGAGACACGTATTTTTTTATTTGCCTGAAAATTGATTATTTGTGTAGTTATGGCTATATTAAATTTTGGAATTTACAAGTACTTCACAAAATAAGATCAATTATCTCTCCGAATGTACTCAATATAAAAATTTCTGGTTTGTATCATTTAATACTTTGAAATGTGTATTTTATTCCTCTGTAAATAAAGTTTTCAAAAAATATTTTTTTCATTTTAAAAAATGTATTTTTTTCAAAAAAGTAAAATTTCTATATAAACTCGATGAGATAAAAATTTGAAAAAAATATAAGCGTGTTCCTTGTTCAATTTTCTATAAGATACAACAAGAAAAAAGTGGGCACTTCACACATACAGTTCTAAGAAAATCAATTGTAAGTATGAGGGCGCGCTCTGCCTACCCATGCACTAACAAATTGTGTTCGGCCAGTCTTTGATGCAAGTGCTGAAGAACTAAAAAAATAATGACCGTCTGCCTGATAAGGATTTCAAGAGTTATTAGTATTTCAGATGTTCACTCTGCCCCCAGAATGTATGACACTGTGTCATACATATTTTTGTGGGTAACATCGTGGGTGACTTGAGGGTCATCTATGTTCTTAAGGGTGAGAGCGAAACGAATTGAAATACGAGCCATTCCACGTCAAATCGCACTCGAATTAACACGACTATTTAAAAAAAATAAATGACATGAATACATGGCATTCATTCTGGACATCTGAAAAAGAGGCACGTGTTTCTTTATTTACCTGAAACTTGTTTATTTGTGTAGTTTTGTCTATATTAAATTTTGAAATTTACGCGTACTTTGCAAAATATAATTGACACTCTGAACGTACTTAACATAAAAATTACTGGTTTGTTTCGTTTAATTTTTTTATATGTGTATTTTATTTATCTGTAAATTACTTTCTCAAAAAATAAATATTTCATTAAAAATTGTAATTATTTTAAAAAAACAAAAATTTCTTTAGAACTCTCTCAGATGAAAATTTGAAAAAATAGGCATATTTATTGTTCAATTTTCTACAAAACATAACAAGAAAAAAGTGGGCTCTCAACACGAACAGATAAAAAAACTATTGTATGGTATTCTGGTGCGTGGTTCCTGCCCCTGCACTAACGAATTGTGTTCGATCAGTCGTGGATACTAATGCCGACGAACAATAAAAAGAATGGCCCTCTGCCTGATTTGTGTTTCAAGAAACATTAGTAAATCATATGTTCACTCTTTCCCCAGAAGGGATAGGTGACAGCAAAACGAATGCTTTTTCTCGTGTCAGAAATGTCCTCGAATTTTACTGCAGAGTCCCTCTGCGTCCTAGTGACGGGGTGCCATCCTGACCTTGCTCGTGAAATACAATGGACCACTTGTCAAGGGACATGGTAAAATTTTCTCAACATTAGTCGCAATACGCAATACTTATGAAGACAAGAGTGCTAATATTTGTTCTGTGAATCGTGTGTACATTGTGCAACATGAGTGGCGATCAGCGTATGAGATAGATGTTTCAATCCATTTAAACTTTCTGATCACGATTTTTAAAAAGAAATTTCCAAAACGCGTAAACCACGATTTGCTGATGAATTTACAGGAGTCATTAGACTGGCGAACTTGTGATTCATTTCGGAAGAAAGGGAATCGGCTTCCAAAACGGCCTTTTCTTAATGAAGATAGCGTCGAGATCAGTGGCTCCCGTGGCATTAACGAAAGTAGCGAAACGTCCAGTGAAAGAAGTGGAAATCAAGGAAGTGATAATTTAAGCGCTTCAGATAGTTCGTCAAGTGTCTGCGAAATGAATAAAGAGAAGACACACATGAGTTTAATTGCTAATAGGAGAAACCCCGCCAAGAAAAGAAAATAGGAACAAAATGTCATCCCCATGAGAAATTTTAGAAAGTACAGAGTGCCAACACAGATACATTTTTTCACATTGAAGATCCTTCGACGTCCATCGAAAAATCAGACAAAGATACTATTTAGTAACTTATCGATTACTTTCATTCAACAGATGACATGACGTTGAAAATTTAAATTTTGACAATTTTTGAAACTTGGACATACAATAAAATTAAACGACTTTTTGCAGCAACCGAACGCATGATAAAAGTGTCTAAAACGTTGGCTGAAGAAAATGGAATTTTGTCCAGAACTCAAGTAAATTCGGTCAGGCATTAAAACTGTGCATTGTGACGAAAGTTCAGGAATTCTATGGTATGCCAGTACTTGTATTTAAAGTGAGTTGTGAGGGACCAGAAAATTTCAAATGTCAGTCAAAACCTGAGTCTAGAATCCGTCATTTAATTATTTATAAATTTATTAATTATTTATAAATATATTAATATTATTTATTTATATATAATACACATAAATATTATTATTTATAAATTCAATCATGAAGTTTCACTACTTTCAAGAAGTACTTAAATTACTGCTTCATCCAAAGAAACCGACGACCAGCAACGCAAAAAACGTGTCTATTGCAGCAATCTATTACACACTGGATCGTAAAATATTAATATCTTTTAAAGTTACTGAGATCCCACTTTGATTTTTTCAGGACATATTATCAATACTCTAGTGCGTTTATAAATATTTTTTTAAAGTTTTAGCTCATCGAGTTTACAAAAATATTCAATTTTTAAAATTTCAGTTTTTGAAAAAAAATGAAAATTCAAAAAATTAAATATTTTGCAAAATCTTAAAAATTAAACTTGTTTTTAAGTTTCAAATGGAATTTGAACGGAATTTCTATAATTGGTGTATTCAAATATATGATATTTTTAATTTAGTGATGTGCATCATTTTAGCAAATTTCATTATACAATATTTCCGAAAATAATGAAGTTAGAAAAAAATAAAAATACACGTGTTCACTTATTTGATCCATATAACAAACAGAAAAAATTAGAAAATAAATAAAAATATGAAGGTCAAATTTTGGTCATTTTTGTGCAATTTGACGTGAAATGGCTCATACGTGAATCGATAGTGGCAAGACAGAAGAACAGCGCGCCGCGGAAAGCCATATTTTGACGATTTTGAAAACACATTTGATTTAGTAATATTGAAATAAAGTCTGACAAAACAGTTAATTAGAAATTAAATAAATAAACATTGTAGTCTTTGTTTGAACACGATCGGACGACGGGTTCACTTAAATTTGGAATGTGAAGATTTGGAGAAAAGTTCCCGTGACGTGTCAAACACAATAACATGAATAGCAAAATTTTATGAAGAAACCTTAATTAGGCGACGAGAGGCGTTGTAGATAGTCATTATTTAAATTTAATAAAATTATGGAAGATCTAAAAGACTTATAGCACGCTGAATTAATGATTTGAAGAAATAATACATGTTAATAATATCAAAAACAAGTGACGAAGCGGTGTATGATTTCGACGGAGAAATTTAGCATTTTCGACATGTTAAATATCAGAAAAATATGTTTTGGCAATGAAACTCGAACATTGAGTGAAAGCGCTAATAAAGAAACGCATATTCATGTTAGAATGTTATGAATTTTAGAAAATTTTATAAAGCAACAATGAAAATACAAGAATGGAATTCGCCGGCATTTTGCTAGCATGAGGTGACATGGTGAATCGCCGTGAATTTCATAACACTTTTCGAGTCAGAGCTTGCGACGGTAACGTCGAGTCCACGTTTGACGGTCTTGAGATTTTGGAAATTGGACTTAGAACATTTTATTAAGTGGTGCAGTGCAAATGGACGGAGGAATGTATAGTGAGAATAGTTACTGACGCGGTGAACAGTCAAAGAAAAGAAGAAGTTTATTTTGATTTGTGCTTCGAAGTCGTAATCACGGGCAATTATAAACTTTGTGGAGGCCATGTTTCTATGAAGGAAGTCGGCGGACGCAGAATTGGTGCATGTTGACACATCGTCGCGTGCAACTGGGCACGTGAATTGGCGATCGAGTTGGCAACGACGCCGTCCCGGCAGAAGACAACAAAGGGAAGTGTCCGCAGTTGTTTGCGTAATAGTCAAGCTAAATATTTTTTATACAAGATCGAGAATACTTAGGCAAATTAGTATAAAATTTTACAAGTCCATTGAAAGAAATATTGAGAAGCTTTTAAGGAACAATGCATGCAAATTATTGCTGAACAAAGTGGTATAAAAATTTAATAAAAGTTTCATTTTTATTGTATTCTCAGAATTTGATAACGTACGTACGAAGGAAATTTAAATAACATTTTTGCAAAGAGGAATTCCTGAACAAGTAAAATAGAAATCAGCTGATTATTATTTATTGCAAATGCAATAAATAATTGTTTGCAATTGCAATGATTTATTTGAAATGTTATTGTATTTCATGTGTTGTCGACGTTACCAAGCGTAAGTGTGTTTATGTAATGTTACATTGTTATATTTGCATGGTGTATCGGGATTGGGTAAGGGCTACAGAGAACGAGAGAATTTCATGATTGAATGGAAATAAACAAAAAGAGAACGGAATTTGAAAGTTCTCTCTTTTATTACAGAAAGATGTGTTATTATTTTGTTTTAATTAATAGAAAACCTGTGCATGCTGCAGTATCAGACGTAGTTTACAGGTACTTCCCGTACGGGGTCAGCCACGACCTACGACCAACAAAATAATTTCTGTAACCACGTGACAAAATAAATCGTAGTGATTTGGCAGAGAATAAAGAGTTTGTGTTACGGTGGCACCATAACACGGGGCCAATTGGTAATATAAATTAAGTAAATATTATTAATAAAACAGTTACCGTGGCGCCCACAAATTGGGGCGTGGCATCATTTTATCGGTTATTTGATGCTACAACGCGGGGCCAGCTTAAAAGATCAGATTAAATAAATACAGTTGTTATAATAGTGGTCACGGTCGTACCGTGCCGTATCGTATTACCGCTCTACTACATATACAACGGTTACAATATGCATATATTTTCCTAATTTTTAGTACATAATTATCCGGGCCCTAATTATCACACTTTTCCTACAGTTTATTATCACTACTTCATTGGACACACTTCATTTTCTTCAGTGTAAAGGACATGAGACTTAAAATTCAATTTCTCAGGTTTAAAAGTTTCACTGAACATAGATCAAAAACATATACACAATCATAGGTCTTAAACATACATAAAATAAGAAATTATTTCATTAACGTATTCATTGTTTCTTAGCAAACAAATTCTTGCTGAACACTCAACGTTTCCACCTTTCACTTTGGAACACGATCACTTCAAGAAATAAAAAGACAATCAGTAGACTAATAGGAATTGATACCTAACATTTTACATTAATAAATGGGACTGAAATCGTGAATATCACGTAATTCAAACCAGATGACCCATGTTACTATTTTACTATCAAGACAATATTATCATGAAAGAAGAACTACTAACAACTAAAGAAATAATCTAAAACTATGAAATGCTCAAAACAATCCCTAAAGTGGCAACTCTCGAAAGGTGTAAATTTAAGTTTATTAATGACAGTGAGTGTTTATGGTTTCCGGACGCGTCAAATACTCGTACTTACGTCATTACATCCGTGAGCGTAGGTAGGTCGTTTCTTAGATAGCTTACGACCTCTGGTGATCCATAAGGATATTCCCAGCAGTTAGGGCTGCCACCCGTTGCTTCTTTCATATTTCCCAGTGGATCCGGCTACTCATCTTCTTTATTTCTTGCGGTCCATTGAAGATTTCAGCCCAGTCTAAATTTATGGTTTTGTAATGAGTGTAGTGCTTGCTAATTTCGGGAGGTGGACGAGTTTCTCCACCGCTGGACCGTGAGAGGCCACAGCCAGTACAAGCTATTAGCTTCCGACTGGCCTCCCGATATTCCTGGTCAGGAAAGTCTAGAAGTGGGGGGGAGGGAGTAGGTGGGGCAACTTGCCCCACGACCCGACTTAATTGGGGCCCTGCTTTTTTTAATTCAAAAGAAATGAAAAATATATTTATTTCTAATTCAAATTCAACGCTATAAGTTATTTCTGAAGCATAGAGAAATGAATTATGTTAATGAATTGGGGAGGAGGGAAATTTTTGTTTGAAATAAGGAGCCCCCTAGGATAAAATGCCCCTGGCTCCTGGTTTTCACTGGGCGCCCGGCTTCGTGTGCTTATAGAGCGCACGCGCGCGCGTGTGTGTTGTTAAAGGGAAGGGGAGGACACAAGGACGAAGAAGGAAATATCATGTGCGGTCCGTGGCCCATTTGTTAACAGACTCCCCTGGTAGCTCACACATTCCCCTAGAAGTGATCGGAGAAATTAGGGAAAATTTCGATCAGAGCAGTCAGTCCCTTGAATTCTTCTCCGCACAGTGATTGAATCCGACCCAGATATCAATAATGTCGAAAATACTTCACCAGAGAAGATTCAAAAAACATTTCAAGGAAAAGGAATGTGTTCAGACCATCATAAATATTTTTAAGTAGATGATAATGTTTACTTTCTCGCAAAATTTAGTGCGCCAGGGAAGTCTCTCCGTAATGGCACCTTGCTGGTGAGAGTGCTTGCAACGGAAATCATGGTGGTAGCACGAGCAGCAGCTTGAAAACGTCAATTGCGTACTCACCACAATCATTACCGATGCTGGAACTGTTGTTCCCTTCATTTGTTTCCCAATGATCTGGTTGCTATCAACATAAATGCAATTTGTAGTAGGAGGCCCCGATTCCATTAATGAAGCCTACACTGTCAGAAATTGCTGCATTACTTTTAATGTAAAAGTACATTAATTATCATGTAAGTAAATTAAATTTAATGTACACATATAGTAACTTTAAAGTACGTGTACATTAAATTTACTGTATGTGTACATTAAATTTACTGTATGTGTACATTAAATTTACTGTATGTGTACATTAAATTTACTTTTCATTAAATTTGCTGCACTTGTGCATGTAATTTACTGTACATGTACATTAAATTTAATGTTTACGCGTTTCAGTATTTAAATTTTGTTCAAAGAATTGTCACCCCGACCGGGATTCGAACCAGGTTCTCTTGGTTTACGCCCAGTTGTTCTAAACACTATCCTATCGAGACAACAAATTCTTTGAACAGGTTCTTAGGCCTGATAAATTGCCCATCGTTATATATATATATATATATATATATATATATATATATATATATATATATATATATATATATATTCTAACCTTTACCCCCTGTTAAATCCAAACTGGACCAGAGGATGCAAGCAGATTTATTGCTCTTGCGAGCTTTTGATTTACTCCCAGGGCAGAGGATTCTTGCGGCAGATAGTAGGGAATTCAAGGAAAATGGGTACACACACATACACAAATTCAGTAACAAATTCAGATATATTCTTAAATGATTCAATTTTAAGAAAAAATACAATTTCTTTGCTTGCTCTGAAAGAAAAAACAAACAATGCAACAAACAAAAAAATGGCAAGAATATTTTTTCTAGTGATCGAAATATATGCTTGAAACACTTGTAAATCTTCCAACCTCTTTAAACAAATCAACTGACTATGATAATTGCACAAAAATTTAAATCAATGACTCAGTCGACTGGTATTCTTTAAATCTCTGCCTTTCGTCACGTTTTCACTTGAAATTAAACACTTAATTATTCTAATTCACAATTCACACACAAAACAAAATTACTATTTACAATGACCAATTGAATTCACACTAAATTACTCTGATTCTCTCACAAGTTTTTTACACATTGTTCAAAATTTTTCTTATCTAAGCAATGACTTTCTTTACAATTAACTTCAAAAGGGCAATGTTCTTTTCATTCATAAGGCATTCCAGACAATGATACTGAAAAATTCTAGGTGCAACAAATTACGCGAGTTATTCACGAATTCTGTAAAGCGTAATATTTGCCCTACTTTACTACGAAACCGTCTTTCCAGCTGCTCGCGCGTTCGTGGCCTCGCTAACACGTCCCCCCTCTCCCTTACCGTTACCTCGGCGCTTGCGGCTCGGCGTTCGACCTTGGCTACGCGCTTCGCCGACACCAGAGGCGTTGTTGGAATTCGCCGCTCTAGCAGCGATGCTGGGTCTCGTCTGCTTCTCTCTTCTTATTTTCCTGGTACTCTTCTTTCTTCCTAACCTCTTCTTCTCCTACGGTCTTTCTTCTTCCCGTTCGGTGGCCCTCTTCTTCGTCTCCTTCCGGAATTGTTCTTCAGCACGATTGTTAAGTTTTCGCCCGCGTGCTTATTGTCCTGCCTGCACGATCACAGCCGGGTGGCCGCTTTTAGCTCTGTCCAGAACGTCGCGCACCTGGATATTTGAATTGCTGATTCTTTATGGCACAGCGTAATTGTTCCTGACTGATTCCACGTACTCAATCAGCGTGAAAATCACTTAAATTCTGGCTACTCGATCCACCAGGACAAAGTGAATAACGCCGTTCTAGTCTTTTGCCCTGAATCCTAATGCGTCATCTTTTACTGCACTCTCCTCCAACACAACTTCAAAAAAAACCGCTCACAATATTACTATTCCAAATCTCATTCGTCGCTTACTTCAATCAAACTCTCTACTAGAATTACAAGCAAACTAGACACTGACTACTGTACGGAATTCGTACGGAATTCTTCGTTTCACCAAAAGAACAATACTCGGCGACAGCTGAAGCAAATAAGAGGCTTCTGATCTGGCGATCGGCGTATTTATGAGGAAGTTCGTAGGGGTGAGTTGGCCTCGCCTCCCCTCCGCCGCTAACTACTCCTCCTCCCTACACCGCTCTGAACTACTCTGTGCGCCGCGCTATCTCGCCGCCATCTATTACATTACTGCGCGCCGCTGACTTCCGCGCGTCTTTCAAAACATTCGGCCGTGCTCAACAATATCTTCATTGTTATAAAAAAAGCAATCGTTACAATATATATATATATATATATATATATATATATATATATATATATATATTTAAAAAAAGGTGACATGTCACTAACTTATCACCTTTTCGTACGCGTTTACGCTCGGAAATATGTTCCGCAGACGTAAAGAATACCAAATTCTGACCGACTAACAATGACAATTCCTTGAACAAATTTTAAAATTTCCACTGAATTTCAAAAAATTGTTAACTAAAGAAATACCATGCTATGTAGGTCACTACAACTTTAATACTACATTTTTACAAATTTATTTGTTATCAATTTGAATTTAAATCCGACTTTTAAAAATTTATATTTTTTCATGTTGAAATTATATTTTAAATTTATTATAGGTAACTTCAAATAGTGTAAGAAAACATTTTTACTTTACCGTATACGTACGTATATTTGGAGTAATATACGTAGTTTAGGGAAAGTTATATAATGCTGCGGAAAATCGATTTCGAGATTTCCACGGAAATACACGTTTTGGGGTCTTCTGATACCGAAAAAGTGCGTCTTTTCAAAACGTCCGTCCGACCGTCTGTCTGTCCGACCGTCTGTGAACAACACTAGCGCGTAAACCATACATGCGATTGCTTCCAAAATGGATATTCCCCGGTAGATCTGCGTCCACTCCTGGCGCCTCGAAACTTTCTTAAAAATTTGAGGGTACTTAACATGAAGCCTCCTGGACATTTTCAAAATTTTCTCAAAACGGCTCCAAATTTTTTCTTCAAATTTCTCGTAAGAATAGAGTAAAATACATTTATTAAGGTGGCGTAGGTCCCATTTTCACGGTTAACTCTGAATTTTCGAAAATTGCCAAAGTTTCAAATTTTTTTGAGGTCTTTCTAGAATTACAAAATCGAAAATAGAGATTTTCCCTTCAAATAAAATTTGTTGTCCAAAGTGATTTCTTTCATCAAAGTCTGTACATTTTTTGAAAATTTTACTAGTTTTTGCGCAGTATTGCACTCTATATTTGAATTTTTTAAAAATTACAAAAAACAGATTTTCTCAAAAATGGCACCAAATATTTCCTTTAAACGTTTAGTAGAGATAGTGCCCTATGAGATGACATTAACGCCATATCGCTCTATTCTTTTGTTTTTTCAAAAATTGCAAAAATGTAATTTTTTTGACTTGTCTCTCACGTTGTTAATATTTACATTACAGACGATTTGTTCTCATTACTATATTAATGAGTACATGTGCTTTAAAAATGTCAAATAAAGTTTTTCGAAAATTGAATAGTTTTCTGTGAAAACTAGCTCAAAATTGTGCATTTTCAGAAACGCTCAAACGCCATTTTTTCGAAAACTCAAAACTTTTCTGTAAAAAAGAGCTTCAAATTTCGCATTTACAGTAGCGCTTAAACGCCATTTTCTTGAAATGGCTCCAAATGTTTCAACGTAAATTGAAATTTTCAGTAAGGTTTAATTGTTTTTTATATTCTTAAAATAATAGTTTTGTTCTACTATTGGAAAACCGAAAAATTAATAAATATAGAAAAAATGAAGTTTGGGCGGTGATAGATGGCAGCTGTCAAGAGCAAGTCCGAAAAGCTAGCCGAGACCAAACGAAATAGAAAACTAATACGGGAAAGTCTGTGCCATTCTGTAGCACCACTAGTTGAAATATTTTAAACAGTATCTATGTTCAATATATTCCATAATTATTTATCAAATCTATGTAAATTTTAATTTAAACATTCAATTTAATGTCAAATTATATTAATCTCTCTTTAATGTAAGAGGAGTATTAAGTTTCATGTACTGATGTACATTAAATTTTCACTTAATTTAATGTAAACATTATATTTAATGTACAAATACATTAATCTCGTTTTAATTTACAAGATACATTAAGTTTAATGTAGTCGTGATGTAATCTACCTTGATTTTAATTTAAATATATAATTTAACGTACAAACTCGTTAATCCCGTCGTAATCTGCACGATACATTACTTAATATAGGGAAAGGTATGTAATGCTGCGTGAAAAAATGACGACTTTTCGTCAGAAAAATTCATAGCCGGGCCCTGATAACGAAAAAATGGTAATACAGAATGGCACAGACTTACCAGTATTAGTTTTTTTAATCCTTGGATCTGGGTTAGCTATTTGGAATTGCCACATACTCTTGCCAACTGCCATCTACCGCCGTACAAAGAACATTTAAAAAAAATATTTTCTTAATTTTTCGGTTTCCAAACGGTAGAACGGAAATATTAATTTTAGAATATTAAAAAACACAAAAGCTTCGCCCTAAATTGCAATTTTCTTTTAAAAATTTGTAGCTGTTTTGAAGAATATGGTGTTTAAGGGCAACTAAAAATGCGAAATTTGAAGCTCTTTTTAAGAGAAAATTTTTGAGTTTTCAAAAACCTTCATTTGAAGCACTTACACTCACAAATATAATGATGTTTACAAATTGCTGGTATTAAATGGTGCATATTAAAGATGTGAGATAAGTTTCAAAAAAAATACATTTGTGTAATTTTTGAAAAAACAAAAATAATACTTCAAAATAAAATTGAAATTCTTTTGCAAGGCTGTCACTTAGATTGATGTAAAAGTTTATTTTGAGGTAAAAGTTCAAAAAGATCCAAAAAGATTTCGGACAATCATATTTATAAAATTAACAACTTTTATTTATGGTTTTATTTATGGCCATAAATAAAAGTTGTTAATTTTATAAATATGACTGTCCGAAATCTTTTTGGATCTTTTTGAACTTTTACCTCAAAATAAACTTTACATCATATTAAAGAGTGCAATTAGCAAAACCGTTCGAACAGTTTGTCTGTCCGTTCGTCTGTGAACACTGAACCAAATGTAATATTATTTTTCGTATTGGACCCCGTCCATCTGGCTCGAGTCGAAGCTTAGAGATTTTTAAAAACTTATTTCAAAATTTGGGAGTACATTACATGAATCCCCTGGTACATTTTCAAAATTGTCTCAATAACGGCTCCAAATTTTTTCTTTAAATTTCTTGTAAGAATAGAATAGAATACATTTATAAAGGTGGCATAGGTCTTAATATCACGATTAACTCTGAATTTTCTAAAATTGCAATTTTTTATTTTTTTTTCGATCTCGCCCTACACCTACAAAATTAAAGATAGAGATTTTTCCTTCAAATAAAATTTGTTCGCCATAGTGACTTCTTTCTTAAGGTCTTGTACATTTTTTGAAAATTGGAGTAGTTTTCGCTCAATACTGCATGCAATATGTGCTATTTTAAAAAATTGCAAAAACAAGATTTTCTCGAAAACGGCTCCAAATTTTTTCTTAAAACTTTTCGAACGGATAGTACTAATTACATTCGTTAATATGACGTAAAGTTCATTTGGAAGTTTTTTTTTGTTTTGTCCAAAATTACACAAATGTAATTTTTTTTAGGATCTCTCACATCGTCAATATGCTCATTTTCAGCAATTTGTTAACACTATTTTATTTGTGCGTTGATGTACTTCAAACGACTTCTAATGATGTTTTTCGAAAATTAAAAAATGTTCCGTGAAAATGAGCTTCAAATTTCAAATTTACAGTAGCGCTTAAACGCCATTTTCTTAAAAACGGATCCAAATTTGTCAAAGAGATTTGTCATTTAAAACGAGGTTTTACTTTTCTTTAATATTCTTAAAGTAATATTTTCGTTTTACTATGAGGAAATCGAAAAATTAAAGAAAATTTTTAAAAAAGTAATTTGGGCGGCGATAGATAGCAGCTGGCAAGAGTATGTGGCAAGTCCGAATTGCTATCCGAGACCAAAGGAAATATAAAACTAATACGGGATAGTCTGTGCGATTCTGTATCACCACTAGTTTTGTTATCCGGGCCCGACAGAAAGTTTTTCTGTCAAAAATTCGCCGTTTTTTCCCGTAGTACTTTCTCTATACCTCATAAACAGTACCGAGAAAGTAAAATTTATTGAAGTTGAATTCGGTTTGCTGCAAGTACGCTTTCAACGATTTCAAAAGACAAAATTCGTCACGTAGTGGAGGAATTGCATTTTAACCTCAAAGAAAAAGAATTAATGATGAAATTAGTGATGCTACAGAATGTTACAGACTTTCCCGTATTAGTTTTCTATTTCCTTTGGTCTCAGCTAGCATTTTTAAGAAAGTTATTCAAAATCTCAAAGCTTCGACTAGAGCCAGATGGACAGAAGTTTCTTCAATTTGGAAAAATTCCTATGAGTGGTCTAGGCGCTAGTAGTGTTCACAGACAATCGGACAGACAGACGGACGGACGGACGGACGGACGGACGGACGGACGGACGGACGGACGGACGGACAGATGGACGGACGGACAGATGGACACACAGACGGCCGTTTTACTTTCTATTTGTTTTTCGGAATCAAGGACCCACAAAACTGGGTTTCTGGCTACACCATATGTTAGGTGATTTTTTTCTTAATTTAGCAACTAGTTTTATCCACTTTTTCGTTATCAGGGCCCGGAAATGAATTTTTTTTCTGCCGAAAATTCGCTTTTTCACGCAGCATTACATAACTTTCCATATACTACGTATTTCTTCCTATATACGTATGTATACGGGAAAGAAAAAATAAAAATAATTTTCCCGCATTTAAATCATCTTGGCTTTAAATACTTTGAAAGTGACTGCAAAAGTTCTGTGCATTTATTTTAGTGTTATTGTACATTTGTATGCGTTGTTATAGCACCCAATATTATCGACAGGAGTTTCTTCAATTCGCAAAAAATCGTACGTATGGTTTAGGCGCTAGTAATGTTCACAGACGGACGGACGGACAGACAGACGGACCGACGGACGTACAGATGGACGGACGGACGGACGGACGGACGGACAGACGGCCGTTTTGCTTTCAATTGATTTTTCGGTATCAAGGACCCACAAAATAGGGATTCTAGGTGCATCACGTGTTAGGGGATTTTTATCTTAATTTAACAACTGGATTAACGCGCAATATGTGCAATTTTTAAAAATAAAAAAATTCTCAAAAACGGCTCCATTTTTTTTTCTTTAAACATTTGTTAGGGATAGTGCTAAATGTACTCTATGAGATGACATAAACGCGCTATTATTCTATTCTTTTGTTGTTTTTTTCAAAAATTACAAAAAAGTAATATTATTTGTCCCTCACGCCATTAATATTTACATTTATATTGCCATTTACGACGTGTTTTTAGTGTTCTTTAATATTCTTAAAATATTATTTCCGTTCTACCATTAGGAAACCGGAAAATTAAGAAAATGTCAAAAAATTGTACTTTTGGTGGCGATACATGGCATCTGGCAAGAATTTGTGTCTAGTTCGAATAGTCAGCCGAAACCAAGGGTAATAGAAAACTAATGCGGGAAAGTCTGTGCCATTCTGTAGTTCCATTCACTAGTTGGTATCTCAGCCACTGGATCTTGAACTACTTCACATTTTCAAAATTTCCTCAGAAACGGCTCCAAATTGTTCTTTACATTCCTTGTAAGAATAGAGCAAAATACACTTTTAAAGGTGGCATAGGTAGGATTTTCACGGTTAACTCTCGGTTCTCTCATTCTGTTCTTCTTCCATTCTTTAGGTAATATTGTGTTCTGGTAATGTGGAACCGAATAGGTCTTTCTGTTCCGTTCTTACCACTGTAAATCTATTCGTTCTTTAGCTACTCTCAACGAGTCAAACTAATCAATAAGAACATACATTGTTCTTTTTCTGGTTGTTTTTTCTATCACTCCATAGTTTGCGTCATTTATGAAGTAGGAATAGCCCGTGGTCATGGAATTATGATCTATTACTTGAATGTTACTTCGTTATCTTGTAGGATTTTTGTAGGATTTTCATTAACATTAATGTAACTTGCAACAACTGCTTCTTAACAACAGATCTGCACCATAGCAATTGCCAAAGTATGACAATTGCCAAAGTATGAGGCTACGTATCTGACGATTTATTATTTGAAGAGTTAACTGGTACAAAATCACTATCAGCATCTGTATGAAGGAAATAATCTGATGTAGAAAAGTTCTTACCTATATCCATATTTGCGAACTGTACTAGTTAACAGCTGTTTCTTGCAACCCTTACGTCCACGTTCAACCAGAATTCATCTGGTTTAAGGCTGACTTGTACCATTTCAATTTTCAACATTTTGTAGTGTTTGGCGAGAATAGTGAACTGCTGCTCTCTCTCGCCAACCGATAGAACTATGACTCAGACCGTTTAATTTCTGGATAGAAGGCATTTGCAGGTATCAATCTACATGTATATCTCGAAAGCAAAAAAGAAAAACAAATAAAGCACAACACTCGCATTCCCACCCCACCACGAGTGTCAGCAACTGGTCTCTGAACCAGTTTTTTTTGTGCTGCAGTCAAAGAAGCCTACATGCAAGTTTCTGGGCAATACTCTGGCTGGAAAGTGTGTTTGTAAAGTTTTCTTTTTGTCTTTCAGTTTCGCGATAAGATCCGATTGCCAGTTTGCATATAGTGTTCAGCAACTTTCAACTAATAACAAGAAACGAATCAAAAGGCAATCTATAAAGTTAGAGACCATACCAAGCAACAAAAAGGAAAGTAATATTGATTTTAACAATTTATTTGATATATTATTTACCATTTAGACTGTATAGTTCTAAAGAACGTGTAGCAAGTATTGTACCTCAGCCTCTGTGTCAATGCCCCCCCCCCCATCTCGATCAGATTTTTCGTCCAGTTTCCCTGATCCTTTGAGCAAATGCTGAGATGGAACCTTGTTTTGCTTTTGGACATAAATGTAACTTCGTTATCTGAGCACGTCTTCTAGAAACCAGTGGGAAATATCTTTCACTACGTTGTCGCGGCAAGAAGTATTCCTTCACGAAGGACATTTACACAAATCTACAGCTGATTTACCCTTGAAAATAGCTTTTATTACATCGGAGCAAATAATTTGTTAACAATCCTTGCAAAAAAACGCTCACTTCTGTATTCAGAATTCAACTGGTATGTCTTACGGTTGGGATCACAGAATTTGTTTTTCCCCGTCGCATGTCGCGCAGTTTTCAACAGTTTTTGACGTAAAATGAGAGAGCGTTTAACAGTTTCCTTTCAAGATTTTAATTTGGTACCTTTATGTATTTTCTTTCTTTCCACGTTTCATGCAGCAGGGGGGGGGTGAAATCAAGCCGTTCTCGTGCAAAGATTTCCTTTGAGTAGTTCACGTGCTCGGAAACTACGATGGTCATTAACCACGTTAGTGAAGTGAACGTTTTATCCCGGGAAATGGCGATTACTTCCCCGTTGGACGGTGAGATAGGCACCGATCTAGACGTCTGATTGCAAGGGTTACCCCCTCCAGATATCTTTCATTAGGGCACCGTCCCAGCAGGGACAAGCCGACCAATCACTGGACATAGTGGTAGTATGTACCTATAAAAGGAGATAAATAGGCCAAGGAAGGGTTAGGAAATATGTCCTTAGGAAATATGTATGCTCAGACTGTGGCACGTTTGATGGGATATTGCGACCGAAATGTTCGGAGAAAACACGGAAAATACTAATCACAGCAGTCGGTCCCTAGAATTCTCCGGACGGCTGCTGAATTCCGCCGACCTATTATAGTGTCGAAAATCCTGCCACCATATCAATTCGAACCAGCAACCTCCCAGTCAGTCGCTGCATAGTCATCGGTAATACTGGCTCCGAGCTAAACTCAGCCAGTTTAAAGATTTTATCTGCCAAATCCTTGTTTAATCCCAATTAGTTGCCTACCATTAAGGAGAAAAGGACATGCGTAACTTCTGAACATTTGGGGCTGCGTGGTATAGCGATTAACGACAATGAATGTACATAATATAATGTATCAACTTTACACAGACACCTTTTCTGTAATATCAACTTTACACAGACACCTTTTCTGTAATATCAACTTTACACAGACACCTTTTCTGTAATATCAACTTTACACAGACACCTTTTCTGTAATATCAACTTTACACAGACACCTTTTCTGTAATATCAACTTTACACAGACACCTTTTCTGTAATATCAACTTTACACAGACACCTTTTCTGTAATATAAACTTTACACAGACACCTTTTCTGTAATATAAACTTTACACAGACACCTTTTCTGTAATATAAACTTTACACAGACACCTTTTCTGTAATATAAACTTTACACAGACACCTTTTCTGTAATATAAACTTTACACAGACACCTTTTCTGTAATATAAACTTTACACAGACACCTTTTCTGTAATATAAACTTTACACAGACACCTTTTCTGTAATATAAACTTCACACAGACACCTTTTATGTAATATAAACTTCACACAGACACCTTTTATGTAATATAAACTTCACACAGACACCTTTTATGTAATATAAACTTCACACAAATTTTCTTTAGTACTCATTCAGTTTCATATTATTTAAGGTTTTTTCAGTTTTCCGGGGTGGGGGTGGGGGTTGACCAGAAAGTAACTGAACTACATTCAAATTCAGTTTATCTCATTTCGAATGAATGTTTAATACATTAGTTTCAACAAGACCGTTCAATGCAGTAGTTTTCAATACAATGGTTTTCAGTTTTGTAACGAGGTAATTTTACCCCCACAAAATTCACAGAATAATTCAATTAAAATTTTATTTGATTTTTTATGATTGATGTGGGAACATCATGCTACTGTATTAAGTAATGTAAGTAATTCTTGAATCAAATTTATACAAATTTATACAGATCTTAAATCGGTGCAGCAAGTATATAAAATTAATTTAGTTGCAGTTCGCGATTGCAAAGTTGAAGCGTTAAGAAAACTGCAACTTGTTAGCACATTTTGCTCGGCGCGGACAAGTTCCTGCGACTTCCGCCCACCTGGGCACTCTTTGGAGTGCTTCCCGCTAAATTATGGGAGTTCCATGCTAGACCAGGGTGTCATGGGGGCGCCAATTCCAAAATTCGCGCGTCCCACTTAAAAAAAAATCAATCGATCATCAATCAATCAATCAATCAATGAAATGGAATGAAGACATTAATTAAATCATTGTTTCCCCGCGCCTTGATGCATGTGACAGTTCTTCCGCCGCCCTGCCAGGTTGCAATCAGCTACCCTCGCCGCCGACACCGGTGACGTCACTACATCACCACCGTCACCGCCGCCACCAACACCATCGCGCCGTCGCGCCCGTATCTCTCCCCCCGCCTACGTCCGCCCCCCGCCGCCAGCTAGCCGGCTGCCCGCCCCTCTGCGCCCTGCCCGGGGTCGAACCCGGGGCACCGCCAGAGCATGTGCGGACAGCGGGCGACACAGCTGGTGGAGTGTGGGCCAAGCGGATGGAGCTATGGTGGACCGGGAGCATGAAGCATCCACGGCGGTGAAGGGCATTTTTCACGAT
Source organism: Acheta domesticus (assembly GCA_031308135.1). NCBI lineage: Eukaryota > Metazoa > Arthropoda > Insecta > Orthoptera > Gryllidae > Acheta > Acheta domesticus. The sequence goes on along the minus strand of JAHLJT010009419.1, from coordinate 81,246,187 downwards.
TTCTGCATTTGAGACCCTCTACTGGACAGCGGTGTGATTTGTAGGAGCGGTGGTGCTGTGACAGTGGTGTGGTTCGACAACCCGGCCATGTGTGCCTCGTAACCTTTCAATGTTACATTCATTTGGTTTTTGCTTGCTGTGTTAGTCAGGTAGCATCGCTTGGTCAGTGTGTGCCTTTAATTTTGTGTTTCGCAACACTACAAGAGTTTTGTGAAATTGTTAAAGTTTTGTGAAATTGTTAAAGTTTTTTTTCTTTGACAAACTATCTCTTAAAATTTAAAATTAAGTTCATTTACTCAAAATGTTCTTACGATCAATAAAATTAGTTAGGTATCTTGAAATATGCAATGTGTTTTTACACAAAGTTAAAATAATTTATTAGTTACAATTGTTATTTTTCTTACTATGCTCTATTACAGAGAATTTTCAGCTTCGTTTGATGCTTCTGCTCCAGATGTATCTCCGAAAAATTAAATGAAATGCATTTTTAATTGCGTCAACCATTAATGTTACAATAAAACTAATTATCTTGATACTTTAATTTAGTTAGTTTTGAATTCTGAAAGTCTTTCAGAGTACATTTATGACGTTTTTTTATATTCCTTTTTAACACTGCAGACTATATCACTACTACTTTCTTTCACAAAGTCAAAGGAATTAGAAAACCCTAGAATTGAAATTGTCCGATCTTTAAATTAATCTTCTCAAAATCGTGTTACCTTAGGCACATTTTTCATTAGTCTAATTTACGGTTTCGGCCATTTTGTTGTAAATTTAACATCCTGCTTCCGAGAATTACCTTTGAACAGGCAAATATAAATAGTAAATAAGATTTTCATTGCAAATTTTTTATCGTAGCATGAAACAATACGAAACGTTACAATATAGAGTATAGTCCAGAATAATAATTCAGACTTAGGAATGTAAGGGATGAAGATAACTGTACCAATTAACATGTAAGATACCTCGTTTAACAAAGTTACCCGAGACTTTTTTGACAAGATTCCCTTGATGGTAGGCAACGCATACAGCACTGGTCTTTGACAAGCACATTTTGGGTACGAATTACGCAAGAAATCTCTGGGGAAGCAACGAACAACTAGAAATATAATATCAAGTGTTCAGAGTTGACTCCATTAGCAGATGCACAATCGTCAGAACTCTCACCAATTTGGATAGCCGTTCAATTCGGAAATTTTTGTTCGGATTGAGCAATTAAGATCAACCTAATGGGCAGGTCGGACCCTGTGTTCGCGCACTAAATCAAACACCAGTACAGGAGTTTCTTTCTAATCCCTAGCGCGAAACAAAACAACAATTTACTTTAAACGAGAGAGACAGTCGACAAGTATGTAAGAATTTTATGACCAACGTCTAGGGCAGTAATGCAGTGTGACCACTACCCGACGCCGGACGTTTGCGCCTGGTATATGCACGTTCACACACGTGGGAGTAAATGGAAATGGGCAGATTGAAACCGAATGACCTCTTCCGCCGCCGTCCAGAAACATCGTCTGTCGGATGATGTTCTGTAGCTCCGACTTACTTACGAAACAAAATAGTCAAATCGAAACTGTTCATTGCGCCGAGAAAAAGTTTATTCTGACTGTAAACTAAAGTAATTAAATTTGCATACAAAAGAACCGTGGGTTCATTTGTATAAAATAATCAACTACATTTTGAGAAACTAGGTAAGCGAACATCGGAAAAAACCTAATACTCTTAGAGATCACAACTCGGAACGTGCAGGAGAAATCTAAATGTCGAAATGTCGGTACGAGAAAAAATACGCCCAGCGAGGCCCATAGCGCGACGACGGTTCAGCAGCAAGGTCTCTCTGCTGATTGATATCATTTATTTAGTAAAAAAAAAGTAAAAACATGACGTATGGGGAGAAGATTTTTTGCGCACATTTTCTTGAGTTCCAGAATCCCTTCCCAACATTTTCACTTAATAGTTGAAAAGATAAATAAAAGTTTAAAAAGTAATTTAAAAAGTGCCAGATTAGCAATCTTTGAAAAATTAGACATTTTCGTTCCCAAATAATAGGAAACTTATTTGCGACGGCAAACTGGATGTCGTTTTGATTTTTCTGCTTTGCTAACAAAACAGTAACTCACTCAGCTATACACCTACCACTACAAGCAGAAGAGGTCAACAAAACTTGCGCAAGGCTCTCTGTTCTTGCCTCCGCGAAAGTTTACACAAATTAGGCATATCAAGGTCCCGGGCAAGGTAACAAGCTGAGCTCGCGGACATTGCATCCAGAGATATTGGCAAGAGGTTTAAAAGTAAGGGCTATACAAAAAGTCCTGACCTGCTCCGACAGGTGACCATGAAAATTTACATTTCACGCACTATTTTCATTCCACGCACTTTTAGTATCGAGTTTTTCAGATGTTAAATAGAAGTATTAAATTTCTTGTTACCGTGACTAATTGACGGGCCTTTGCACACTTTGCATGTCGGGAGGTGAGGTAAGAGCTGAAACCGACTGGTTTGCGCAGTTACACGTAAACTGCACAGAAAATAAAGTATTCCCTTTACTTGAAAGAATTTTAGTATTTTCTCTTCAATTTGATTTTACACCGTTTTCGGTTTCTGCACTTTTCTTACCATCCGAAAGAACTAAATCTGCAAAATTGTAAAAGAACGTTCAAAAAGGTCTTATTTTCTAGAATAGTGGCTAAGAATATTTTCCGGGACCAACCTTCCCCTTATTTTCCTCCCTTTCCCCATCTCACCTGCACCCGAACTGTCCCTCGTTTCCCCATTGTCACAACTATTATCCGAGTTGCAATCTCTTTGTAGGTCATAATCTGTTAACTTCAATTATTTTATTCTCAAACTTGTTCGATGAATGACTGAGGATATAATTTTTCTATCCTCCAGTAGCACACTTTCAGGAATTTTGCTTATGGTTGCTTATAAATTGCCAAAAACTATCAACTTTCCTTAGCGTATGATCTACTTATACAAAAGATTATAAACCCTTTTAAAAAAATTATCCTGAGGTATCATTTATTATAACCATACTTTTATAGTTTCACACTTACACTTTTACGTGAAGGATAAATATAGGAAATAGTACTTTAAATTTGCATTTTATGAAATAACTAACTTACTCGTATTTGGACATTAATGGTATATCAGATATTTTTATTGGTTTAGAATTTTCGAGTATTGACCTTCAGCCATCAAAGAATACTGGACTAGCAGCGACCAAACTTCCTGTAGTTTTGAAGTTCAACTAATCTGAAACACCGAAATTTGTCGTGAAACATCGGAGAGAACAAACCAAATCTAAAATCATGAAAACCGTGCTGAGTTTTGTAATGCATTTCAAAACAAGTGAAAGAGTAATATTTTAAAAAATATTTAATGCTAACCTGAAAACTGTTATATATTTCTTTTATACAATTTCCAATTTGAATTATAACGAAGGATTCTTATTCTTTCATTTTGAGGTTTTGAGTACTGACCTTCACCTCTCACAGCTAAAGGATCCACTTTTTCCAAGACGGGTTCACACGTGATGGAAGACTGAAGACAAGATCGCTGCTCAGCATCTTCATTCCTCTCGTCTCTTCGGGCTGCGGATCTTTTCAGAGCCAGTCTCCACCCACACGATGCAAACGAGGGTGCATTGGATCTTCTTGTGATGGCGCCGCTGGCGTCTCCAGGAACACCCACTACCAAACGACCTGTGACGCCTTTAGGAGTCTGGCAGCCGCCGTCCTCCCTCCAAAGTGGATCCGGAAATTAGAACCTGGTACAGAAAAGCATTAAAGGGAGAATTTCATACAAAATATTGCAAGAAATCCTTCTACTCGTTACAATTTAACATCAAATTTTCATTATGGCATCCGCTATGGTCATGAGAAAAATATTACCTTCGTGTTCTATAATACTCGTTTGTGTGCTGTACATTTACACATTAAAATTGCACTTTAGAAAAAAAGCTTAAAGTTTCGAAATTCACTTTTCCGTAGCTTAACTTAATTTCTACTTATTACAAGAAATAAGTACCATTTCATTCAATAACTTCTCTACCGTTTTCCACTGAACTTCCACCATTAAACTACAATACGATATTCTATAAACTAACTACAGATTTCGCTATATTTCATGCTATGAAACAAATTATGGTATTTTTACGCATGCCTATTTCATACCATGCAATTTGATAGAGATTAAGAAATCTGTGTGGAATCAGTTACTGTATGTAGATTCTAGCTTTCTATAAAGAAATCGAAAAGTTAATATTCCTGAAAGAAAAAAAAATAGTGGTTAAAATTTAACAACTATCTTCAAAGGGTGATGTTCCACAATAGTTCACACCCTTCTATCAGGAGCCTCCTAATGGAACCGAATATCCGTTTCACAAATTCCTGTAAGAAATTGCAAGTCAAATGTCACAGAAAATGTGTTAAGTTCTCTTTAGAATTGCGGAAGTTATCAGCGTTGCGCCTGTAACCAAGAGATAGATAAAAAATTAGAATTCTCTCAGGAGGTTTTTGCAGCCTGGTAGAAGAAAAATGTTCATAAATTAGAATTAGACATTGAATATATGTATACATCAATATATTAAACTTATATTCTTAAATTCTTCTTCAGATTAATATACAGTCATTGTTATTAAAACTAATCGCGCGATTTTCTAGCTTGACAGCACTGCACTGAACTTCACACTATATTTCACTACAAGCATATCCTGTTCCTAATTTTATTTTGCTCTCTACAACCTAACACTCCTTTAATAAGAGTAGGGCATTTAAAAACAAATATAATGTGATTAATAATGAAAATAAAATAATTTTATGTTTTAATATGCCCAACCAATGGGTTTACAAAATAATTCCTTACTTTTTTTACTTATGAACATTCAAAAGAGTGCAAAAGCAGTCTAAGAGCATGTATTCCATTCCGTTTTGGAATGGAAACCGTCGTAACGAGAATGAGATTACAATATCAGAATATTGATATATATCTAATATCAATATTAGATTTAATTCTCATTCTCCACTGTCCTCTGAAGATAATTTATTTTGCGTTCTTTTCTACATTCTTCCTTCATTTTAGAATGAAGTAAATATTTAAATTCTTGAATTCTTGCATCGAAACTTACTCCCTTTTGATGCGCTTATCTGATGTTTCTTCCATATCAGTCCACTAATTTCTTGAATGTTTTTTTCCTATTATTTTTCATTGAAGATGGTAGTAAGGATTTTTTCCTCTTCGTTTAAAAATAATTTAATATTTTCATCCTTTAAATTTTACTACACGAGTCTCATGTTTTCAAGTTCTTGTCTGTCTTGTTATTTACACTTTCTGATAGTCTTACTAAGTCACTTTGTCGAAAGTCATTAAATATTTGAATATTACGAATATCTTTATATTTCGGTAACGCCAATGTTTTAAAACTATCTATTAGTCAAGTAAACCAATTTATAAAATAGTGGTGCAATGTTGAATCTCGCTGATTTGCTTTGTTGAGGTTTCCCTGAAGCATTTAAGATCTTCCTAGTGATTGGTTTGAGACTCATCTTTCATTCTCCATTCTTAATTCTGTTTCCGCAATTTATTAATTTTTTGTATATCTTTATGGTGTTCTAAACACTGACAAACATAATATCATCCATTATTTCTGATGTTTGATACTTTTAGAAGATTGAAGAACTTTTGTAAAATACATGAATACTTTGAAGATCGCGCAACTATTTTTAGTTTAGTCACGTAGACCTTTAATATTGTTTCACTGTTAAGATAGGGACAGTTTGATTATGGTCTAGCAATTTCATTACTAATGAAAAATATATAAAGACCATTCGTTTTTCATTCACGTATTCCACATTTTCACTGGAAATTTTATTTTTAATAATTTTTTAATAGTTTTCTGATTAATAATGGCTAATCCGCATTGATATTTTGCGCTAATGTCGTAAATTGTACTGAACGTCGCTTTTAAATATTAAGAAATTTCGATGTTTTTAGAGATGGATGAATTGCATTTAGTATGAATAGGCTACCGAATTGTTTTAAAGAATTTAACATTTGTATTATCCAAACTTGCTATTTCATGAACGACCTCCCCTCAATCCTAGTAGTAGCTGATAAGGTTCATACTCCTAAAATTCTCTAAGTAATACTTAGGATTTTTGAAAAACAAACAAATTTCGAACTCAACTGATCGAGAAATTTTACTACTTCGTAGAAAATTCTATTGGAGCAATTGAATCTGCTTTGTTGTACACTTATATAATTGGATGGATGCAGAATTATTCAGTATGGCGTCCTAGTTGAAAGGAAACTTATGTTTTATCACTTCTTAAAATATGTTATCAAAATCCTTAGGAGGCTGCAATATTTTATGTTAATTTCATTTGATTTATTTGCATCCAATGACTCTATGTGACGTATGAAGGGGAAGTATAATCTCCGCACGTTTTCATATCTTCCTCATCCCATTTACTATATACAGTTTAATGATGAAAGTATCAACAAAGTGAGTTTAGCGTTGTTTGAAAACTTAAAAGTTTTTTTGCTTCCGAATTTTAGGAACTTAATTTGTATCTGTAAACGAACTACAGATTTTATTTTATACAATAGCAAACCACACACCCGGCTATACGATATATTGTATAACAGTATGTAACTGGATGCATCGTAAACTACTGTATTATGTGGGGATTTGTTTAGTGAGCTGTTGATATTTATCTAATTATTCATACTATGTGATCTATTAATTATTAAAATTATCTGTATGGCAAGAAAATATCCTAGCCTTAAATCAGTTTTGGCAAATTTACCGATTGGTAAATTAAGTTTTTTTTTCTTCAAAATTAAGAATACAATTAACACTTTTACAAAAAGTTACAAAATTAGTTTCCCCTTTAATCACGGACCGAAAAGGTATTGAATACCGGTAAAAATACCGGTAAAATACCGGTATTTTTTCATACCGGTATAAAATACCTTTATTCTTTTATACCGGTAAAATACCTTTATAGGACGTCTATACCGGTATGGACGTCCATAAAGGTTATACCGGTATTATACCGGTATTTCAATGGAAATACTGCCGCGTGCGCCACAAACGCGTGCGCCACAAACGCGTGCGCCACAAACGCGTGCGCCACAAACGCGTGCGCCACAAACGCGTGCGCCACAAACGCGTGCCACACACGCGCTCGCGGCAAACCCACGCGCGCGCTAACAACACGCGCGCGCCAAACGCACGCGCGCGCCAAACACGCGCGCGCGTCAAACACGCGCGCGAGCCCAACAAACGCGCGAGCCCAACAAACGCGCGAGCCCAACGAACGCGCGCGCCGAACGAACGCGCGCGCCGAACGAACGCGCGCGCCGAACGAACGCGCGCGCCGAACGAACGCGCGCGCCGAACGAACGCGCGCGCCGAACGAACGCGCGCGCCGAACGAACGCGCGCGCCGAACGAACGCGCGCGCCGAACGAACGCGCGCGCCGAACAAACGCGCGCGCCGAACAAACGCGCGCGCCGAAGAAACGCGCGCGCCGAACAAACGCGCGCGCCGAACAAACGCGCGCGCCGAACAAACGCGCGCGCCGAACAAACGCGCGCGCCGAACAAACGCGCGCGCCGAACAAACGCGCGCGCCGGAAAAAACGCGCGCGCCGAACAAACGCGCGCGCCAAACAAACGCGCGCGCCGAAGAAACGCGCGCGCCGAAGAAACGCGCGCGCCGAAGAAACGCGCGCGCCGAAGAAACGCGCGCGCCGAAGAAACGCGCGCGCCGAAGAAACGCGCGCGCCGAACAACGCGCGCGCCGAACAAACGCGCGCCGCCGAACAAACGCGCGCGCCGAACAAGCGCGCTCCGAACAAACGCGCGCTCCGAACAAACGCGCGCGCCGAACAAACGCGCGCGCCGAACAGCCGAAACAAACGCTCGCGCGCGAACAAACGCTTCGCCGAACAAACGCGCGCGCCGACAACTCTCGCGCTACAAACGCTCGCGCCGACAATCGCGCGCATCCGAACAAACGCTCTCGGCACAAACGCTCGATTCAACAACTACGCTCGCTCCTCACAAACGCGCTCTCGCCGAACAAACGCGCTCGCCGAACTTCGCTTTCGCCGAACAAACGCTCTCGCCGCACAACGCTCGCGCTCGAACAAACGCCGCTCCGAACAACGCGCTCGCGCTCTTTCTCGCGCTCCGTCTCTCTTTCGCGCCTAACTCTCTCTTGCTCCTTTCTCTCGCGCCTTCACACTCATCGCTATAGACTCACGCTCTTTACACTCTCTTTCTTTCTCTCTTTCTTTCTCTCTTTCTTTCTCTCTTTCTTTCTCTCTTTCTTCTCTCTTTCTCTCACTCTCACTCTCTCTCACAGTACACATTCGGCAAAGCGTTTGTTGGGGCCTACGGTCAAACATCCTTCTCTCATATTTCAATTCTACTCACTGCCAAAAGAAATTAATAGCCTGGAGTATATAGGTCGAGTGCGTTATCCTCTGCCGAACCGGAGACGTCCATGGGTCGAAACGCTGACCTCCGGAAACTGCCTACGCAACGGCGCAGCTCTTTCAAAGGGAAACTGATTCCGAGAATCGGAATGCGCCAAGGAACGTTGCATGAAGTCTTATCAACCGATGTCAGATTTCTATCGCGTTCGTTCTTTCACAACAGATGTCGAAGGTCATATCCTGGCAGAGTCCGCAGGCCCGACCACGCGCGCTCGCCAAACGCGCGTTCGCTCGCCAAACGCGCGTTCGCTTCCCCACACGCGCGTTCGCGTCCCCACACGCGCGTTCGCGTCCCCACACGCGCGTTCGCGTCCCCACACGCGCGTTCGCGTCCCCACACGCGCGTTCGCGTCCCCACACGCGCGTTCGCGTCCCCACACGCGCGTTCGCTCCCCCAAACACGCCTTCGCGTGCCCAGACTATTATAATAATTCTTTCTCAACCAACAACAGAACTCGACCTAGGTTGAATGTCTGATGACGAAAATACGCCAACGTTGAGACTCGAACCCTAGGACCCCCGATCAGAAACTCTGCGGAGTCCATAATTGTTCCTCTGAGCAATCTCAGCGTAAAAAATCAGAATGATTCCCCTACGAAACCTGTATGATTATACTGAAATACCGGTATTTTCTCATGAAAATACCGGTATTTTCATAAGAAAATACCGGTAAAATACCTCTAAATAGAGGTATTTTACCGGTATAGACGTCGAATACAGGTAAAATACCTCTAAAAATACCGGTATTTGACGTCTTATACCGGTATTTTTTAAGGTATTTTGAATAAAGGTATAATAGAGGTAAAGGTATTTCTATACCGGTATAAATACCTTTACCGCTATTATTTCGGTATTCAGTCCCTGCCTTTAATTGTCAAATTAAAACTAAAGAAAAAATGAAAATGAATCAATTTCAGCTTTCGATAAACTAATTATCTTTACTTATTTGTCTACTCAAAGAAGTTTACAACTACCTTTTCGATAAATCCGTTACTATATATTTTTATGAACTTGATCGGTTTTTTAATATAATTTTTTCAAATGATTATATCTTAATTAATGGAATTTAATCTACCTTTTATGCTTTTTATGGAATCTGTCCAGTTTAAATGATTTTATAAGTAATTTTAATCCTTTTCTAATAAAATAGAAACCATCCTCTTTCCGATTGCGAATTACGTTAGAATTCCATTCGTCTTGCACGATGAGGCTCTGCAACATTCACTTAAAGAAACATGGTTGAGTAATAATAGCAATAGTTCTGAGTAATTTTGCGTTTCTTAAGGTGTATTGCTCGTGAAATTGCAAATGGCAAATTACATTTTGTACGTTATTTTGCATGTTATTATGCATGTAAACCCAGTAACGTAGGTATTGTCTATTTTACTTATCCGTATTCATTTTCACTGTAAAGGGGTTTGGAAGCTCCTTAATTCGTAGGGATATCCATAAGGATCATTTTTATCTTTTGAATTTGAGTAAATGCTCACATCAAAGAACAGTTTTCGATTACCTTAAGTACTTTGACCCAAAGTGAAATCATTAATTCCCAATGATTCAATTTCCTTCCCTTTAAATACACTGTACTGTCGCTTCTCACTAAAGGCACACCTTCATCCGCCCCTCCCCTTGACACCCCGTTTCCTCTAACGTCTTTAGAGACAAGCATCCCTCATTTTATTAAGCTTGCCAAGTTACATTTGAATTTCGATAAAGCTTTTTGAATTGCTGGGGCCTCTAAGAATTGTTATAGTAAATTGGAAGATTTTGGTAACTACCATGATTGCAAATACATCGGCAAATCTCCAATGTCTACTATTGGAAGTAACACTTGCTTAAATTTAATGCTACCTTTTATTACGTTGCACATTAATATTTTTTTTTCATACGACCAGCCGACCTGCGGAAGATGCGCAACTATAGAAGAGATGAGGCTTTCCTCTTCCAGCAAATCCCAACATAATTTATTTTCAGAGTTCCTTCACCTAGACATTGCCTTGTCTACAGCATGAAGTTCTGTCTTGCTCTATAAGACGACAGATATGGAAAGGAATTAAGGTACTCTTCTATCTTAAAGTACGTTTTTCCGTGAAAAAATTGAATTTTTCATTTTCTTTGTTTCCTGTGAATTGAAACGTATAGTTTCCAAAGATTAAAAGCAGTTTGTTTTTAAGTTTGTTAGTTTTTATTTATTTGTACTTTCCCGAATGCTCGCATGTACCACGACCAATATGTGAAAGGATGGTACAACCTGGTACAAACAAGTTGCGGGTGTGGCTGACGTAAAATAAATAGTTAAACTAGTGGTGCTACAGAATGGCACAGACTTTCCCGTATTAGTTTTCTGTTTTCCTGGGTCTTCGCTAGCTATTCGGAATTGCCACATACTCTTTCTTGCAAGCTGCCATCTATCATCGCCAAAAGTACATTTTTTTGTCATTTTCTTAATTTTTCGGTTTCCTATTGGTAGAACAGAAACATTAATTTTAGAATATTAAAGAACAAAAAACTAGCCGTAAATGACAACTTTCTTTTAAAAATTATGTGCCGTTTAAGAGAAAATGGCGTTTTAGCACTACTAAAAATGCGAAATTTGAAGCTCATTTTAGCAGAAAATTTTGACTTTTCAAAATACTTTATTTGAAGTTATTTGAAGCACTTACACTCACAAATATAATCATCTTTACAAATTGCGGATAATGTGCAGATTAAAGATCAGGGACTGAATACCGAAATAATAGCGGTAAAGGTATTTATACCGGTATAGAAATACCTTTATCTCTATTATACCTTTATTCAAAATACCTTAAAAATACCGGTATAAGACGTCAAATACCGGTATTTTTAGAGGTATTTTACCTGTATTCGACGTCTATACCGGTAAAATACCTCTATTTAGAGGTATTTTACCGGTATTTTCTTATAAAAATACCGGTATTTTCATGAGAAAATACCGGTATTTCAGTATAATCATACAGGTTTCGGAGAGGAATCATTCTGATTTTTTACGCTGAGATGGCTCAGAGGAACAATTATGGACTTTGCAGAGTTTCTGACCGGGGGCCCTAGGGTTCGAGTCTCAACGTTGGCGTATTTTCGTCACCAGACATTCTACCTAGGTCGAGTTCTGTTGTTGGTTGAGAAAGAATTATTATAATAGTCTGGGGACGCGAAGGCGCGTTTGGGGAGCGAACGTGCCTTTGGAGAGGGAACGCGCGTTTGGGAAGCGAACGCGCGTTTGGGAAGCGAACGCGCGTTTGGGAAGCGAACGCGCGTTTGGGAAGCGAACGCGCGTTTGGGAAGCGAACGCGCGTTTGGGAAGCGAACGCGCGTTTGGGAAGCGAACGCGCGTTTGGGAAAGCGAACGCGCGTTTGGGAAAGCGAACGCGCGTTTGGGAAGCGAACGCGCGTTTGGGAAAGCGAACGCGCGTTTGGGAAGCGAACGCGCGTTTGGGAAAGCGAACGCGCGTTTGGGAAGCGAACGCGCGTTTGGGAAAGCGAACGCGCGTTGGGGAAGCGAACGCGCGTTGGGGAAGCGAACGCGCGTTGGGGAAAGCGAACGCGCGTTTGGGAAAGGCGAACGCGCGTTTGGGAAAGCGAACGCGCGTTTGGGAAAGCGAACGCGCGTTTGGGAAGCGAACGCGCGTTTGGGAAGCGAACGCGCGTTTGGGAAAGCGAACGCGCGTTTGGGAAGCGAACGCGCGTTTGGAAGCGAACGCGCGTTTGGAAAGCGAACGCGCGTTTGGAAGCGAACGCGCGTTTAGGAAGCGAACCCGCGTTTGGAAAGCGAACGCGCCTGGGGACGCGAAGGCGCGTGTGAGAAAGCGAACGCGCGTTTGAGGGTGCGAACGCGCGTTTGAGGTGCGAACATGCGCGTTTGAGGTGCGAACGCGCGTTTGAGGTGCGAACGCGCGTTTGGGAAACGAACTCGCGTTTGGTGAGCGAACGCGCGTTTGGTGAGCGAACGCGCGTTTGGTGAGCGAACGCGCGTTTGGTGAGCGAACGCGCGTGTTGGTGAGCGAACGCGCGTTTGGTGAGCGAACGCGCGTTTGGTGAGCGAACGCGCGTTTGGTGAGCGAACGCGCGTTTGGTGAGCGAACGCGCGTTTGGTGAGCGAACGCGCGTTTGGTGAGCGAACGCGCGTTTGGTGAGCGAAACGCGCGTTTGGTGAGCGAACGCGCGTTTGGTGAGCGAACGCGCGTTTGGTGAGCGAACGCGCGTTTGGTGAGGCGAACGCGCGTTTGCCAACGCGCGGTTGGTGAGCCAACGCGCGTTTGGTGAGCGAACGCGCGTTTGGTAAGCGAACGCGCGTTTGGTGAGCGAACGCGCGTTTGGTGAGCGAACGCGCGTTTGGTGAGCGAACGCGCGTTTGGTGAGCGAACGCGCGTTTGGTGAGCGAACGCGCGTTTGGTGAGCGAACGCGCGTTTGGTGAGCGAACGCGCGTTTGTTGAGCGAACGCGCGTTTGGCGAGCGAACGCGCGTTTGGCGAGCGAACGCGCGTTTGGCGAGCGAACGCGCGTTTGGTGAGCGAACGCGCGTTTGGTGAGCGAACGCGCGTTTGGTGAGCGAACGCGCGTTTGGTGAGCGAACGCGCGTTTGGTGAGCGAACGCGCGTTTGGTGAGCGAACGCGCGTTTGGTGAGCGAACGCGCGTTCGGGCCTGCGCTTCCGCTAGGATATGACCTTCGACATCTGTTGTGAAAGAACGAAGGCGATAGAAATCTGACATCGGTTGATAAGACTTCATGCAACGTTCCTTGGCGCATTCCGATTCTCGGAATCAGTTTCCCTTTGTAAGAGATGCGAGAGCTGCGCCGTTGTGTAGGCAGTTTCCGGAGGTCAGCGTTTCGACCCATGAGCGTCTTCGGTTCGGCAGAGGATAACGCACTCGACCTATATACTCCATGCTATTAATTTCTTTTCGCAGTGAGTAGAATTGAAATATGAGAGAAGGATGTTTGACCGTAGGCCCCAACAAACGCTTTGCCGAATGTGTACTGTGTGAGAGAGAGAGAGGAGAGAGAGAAGGAAAGAGAAAAAAAGAAAGAAATCGGAAGAGAACAAAAAGGGAGAAAGAGAAAGAAAGAGCGTGTGTATATAGCGCGTGAGTGTATAGAAAGTGAGTGTATAGAAAGTGAGTGCGTAGCGCATGAGTGCGTAGCGCATGAGTGCGTAGCGCATGAGTGCGTAGCGCATGAGTGCGTAGCGCATGAGTGCGTAGCGCATGAGTGCGTAGCGCATGAGTGCGTAGCGCAAGAGTGCGTAGCGCAAGAGTGCGTAGCGCTAAGAGTGCGTAGCGCAAGGATGTCGTAGCGCAAGAGTGCGTAGCGCAATGAGTGCGTAGCGCAAGAGTGCGTAGCGCATGAGTGTGTAGCGCGCGTGTGATTGATGCAAGCGTGTTTAGCGCGCGCGTTTCTTCGTGCCGCGCGTTTTTCTTCGGCGCGCGCGTTTTCTTCGGCGCGCGCGTTTCTTCGGCGCGCGCGTTCTTCGGCGCGCGCGTTTCTTCGGCGCGCGCGTTTCTTCGGCGCGCGGAGTTTCTTCGGGCGCGCGCGTTTTCTTCGGCGCGCGCGTTTCTTCGGCGGCGCGCGTTTTCTTCGGCGCGCGCGTTTCTTCGGCGCGCGCGTTTCTTCGGCGCGCGCGTTTCTTCGGCGGCGCGCGTTTCTTCGGCGCGCGCGTTTCTTCGGCGCGCGCGTTTCTTCGGCGCGCGCGTTTCTTCGGCGCGCGCGTTTCTTCGGCGCGCGCGTTTCTTCGGCGCGCGCGTTTCTTCGGGCGCGCGCGTTTCTTCGGCGCGCGCGTTTCTTCGGCGCGCGCGTTTCTTCGGCGCGCGCGTTTCTTCGGCGCGCGCGTTTCTTCGGCGCGCGCGTTTCTTCGGCGCGCGCGTTTCTTCGGCGCGCGCGTTTCTTCGGCGCGCGCGCGTTCTTTCGGCGCGCGCGTTTCTTCGGCGCGCGCGTTTCTTCGGCGCTGCGCGTTTCTTCGGCGCGCGCGTTTCTTCGGCGCGCGCGTTTCTTCGGCGCGCGCGTTTCTTCGGCGCGCGCGTTTCTTCGGCGCGCGCGTTTCTTCGGCGCGCGCGTTTCTTCGGCGCGCGCGTTTTCTTCGGCGCGCGCGTTTCTTCGGCGCGCGCGTTTCTTCGGCGCGCGCGTTTTCTTCGGCGCGCGCGGTTTTCTTCGGCGCGCGCGTTTCTTCGGCGCGCGCGTTTCTTCGGCGCGCGCGTTTCTTCGGCGCGCGCGTTTCTTCGGCGCGCGCGTTTCTTCGGCGCGCGCGTTTCTTCGGCGCGCGCGTTTCTTCGGCGCGCGCGTTTCTTCGGCGCGCGCGTTCTTCGGCGCGCGCGTTTCTTCGGCGCGCGCGTTTCTTCGGCGCGCGCGTTTCTTCGGCGCGCGCGTTTCTTCGGCGCGCGCGTTTCTTCGGCGCGCGCGTTTTCTTCGGCGCGCGCGTTTCTTCGGCGCGCGCGTTTCTTCGGCGCGCGCGTTTCTTCGGCGCGCGCGTTTCTTCGGCGCGCGCGTTTCTTCGGCGCGCGCGTTTCTTCGGCGCGCGCGTTTCTTCGGCGCGCGCGTTTCTTCGGCGCGCGCGTTTCTTCGGCGCGCGCGTTTCTTCGGCGCGCGCGTTTCTTCGGCGCGCGCGTTTCTTCGGCGCGCGCGTTTCTTCGGCGCGCGCGTTTCTTCGGCGCGCGCGTTTCTTCGGCGCGCGCGTTTCTTCGGCGCGCGCGTTTCTTCGGCGCGCGCGTTTCTTCGGCGCGCGCGTTTCTTCGGCGCGCGCGTTTCTTCGGCGCGCGCGTTTCTTCGGCGCGCGCGTTTCTTCGGCGCGCGCGTTTCTTCGGCGCGCGCGTTTCTTCGGCGCGCGCGTTTCTTCGGCGCGCGCGTTTCTTCGGCGCGCGCGTTTCTTCGGCGCGCGCGTTTCTTCGGCGCGCGCGTTTTCTTCGGCGCGCGCGTTCCTTCGGCGCGCGCGTTTCCTTCGGCGCGCGCGTTCCTTCGGCGCGCGCGTTCCTTCGGCGCGCGCGTTCCTTCGGCGCGCGCGTTTCCTTCGGCGCGCGCGTTTCCTTCGGCGCGCGCGTTCCTTCGGCGCGCGCGTTTCTTCGGCGCGCGCGTTTCTTCGGCGCGCGCGTTCGTTCGGCGAGCGCGTTCGTTCGGCGGGCGCGTTCGTTCGGCGCGCGCGTTTCGTTCGGCGCGCGCGTTTGTTCGGCGCGCGCGTTTGTTCGGCGCGCGCGTTTGTCCGGCGCGCGCGTTTGTTCGGCGCGCGCGTTTGTTCGGCGCGCGCGTTTCTTCGGCGCGCGCGTTTCTTCGGCGCGCGCGTTTCTTCGGCGCGCGCGTTTCTTCGGCGCGCGCGTTTCTTCGGCGCGCGCGTGTGTGGGCGCGCGCAAGTGTTTGGGGGCGCGTGTTTGGCGTTCGCATGTGTGGGCGCTCGCGTGCGTTTGGCGCGCACGTGTGGTAGCGCGCGCGTGGGTTTGCCGCGAGCGTGTGTGTGGCACGCGTTTGTGGCCTGCGCGCGTGTTTGTGGCACGTGTGTGGGGCACGCTCCAGTATTTCCATTGAAAATACCGGTATTACCTTTATGGACGTTCATACCGGTATAGACGTCCTATAAAGGTATTTTACCGGTATAAAAGAATAAAGGTATTTTATACCGGTATGAAAAAATACCGGTATTTTACCGGTATTTTTACCGGTATTCAATACCTTTTCGGTCCCTCTTAAAGATGTGAGAGATCTTTCAAAAAATTTACATTTATATAATTTTTGAAAAAAAAAAAACTCAAAATAAACTTCACGCTATACTAATGAGTGTAATTAGCACTATCCGTTACAAAACTTTCAAGAAAAAAATTGCAGCCATATACGAGAAAATGACGTTTGAGCATTTCTGAAAATGCCGAAATTTGAGCTACTTTTCACAGAAAACGGTAGTGTTTTCGAGAAACTTTACTTGACATTATTTAAAGCATATATACTCGTAAATATAATAATGTAAAAAAATCGCCGATAACTTAAATATTAACGACGTGAGAGACAAGTAAAATAATTTACATTTTGGTAATTTTTTAAAAACCAACCGATAGACCACAATGGCTTTTATGTCATTGATAGAGTACATTTACCACTATCCCTACCAAAAGTTTAAAGAAAAAATTTGGAGCCGTTTTTGAGAAAATTTTGTTTTTGTAATTTTTTAAAATTGCACATATTGCACGCAATATTGCACGAAAACTACCAAAATTGTGAAAAAAAATTACATGACCTTTATTAAAGAACTCAATATGCAGAACAAATTTTATTTGAAGAAAAAATCTCTATCTTCAATTTTGTAGTTGGAGAAAGACGCCGAAAAAAATTCAAACTTTCACAATTTTCAAAAATTCAGAGTTATACGTGAAAATCGGACCTATGCCATGTTAAAAAGTGTATTTTCCTCTATTCATACAAGAAATTTAGAGAAAAAATTTGGAGCCGTTTTTGAGAAAATGTTGAAAATCCCCGGGGGGCTTCATATAAAGTACCCCCAAATTTTAAAGAATCTTTTTCAAAATCACAAAGCTTTGACTAGAATCAGATCGACTGGGGAATATCAATTTTGAAGAAAATCGACCGAACGGTTTAGCCGATAGCGTTGACCACGGCCAGACGGCCAGACGGCCAGACGGCCAGACGGACAGACGGCCAGACGGCCAGACGGCCAGACGGCCAGACGGACAGACGGACAGACGGACAGACGGACAGACGGACAGACGGACAGACGGACAGACGGACAGACGGACAGACGGACAGACGGACAGACGGACAGACGGACAGACGGACAGACGGACAGGACGGACAGACGGACAGACGGACAGACGGACAGACGGACAGACGGACAGACGGACAGACGGACAGACGGACAGACGGACAGACGGACAGACGGACAGACGGACAGACGGACAGACGGACAGACGGACAGACGGACAGACGGACAGACGGACAGACGGACAGACGGACAGACGGACAGACGGACAGACGGACAGACGGACAGACGGACAGACGGACAGACGGACAGACGGACAGACGGACAGACGGACAGACGGACAGACGGACAGACGGACAGGACGGACAGACGGACAGACGGACAGACGGACAGACGGACAGACGGACAGACGGACAGACGGACAGACGGACAGACGGACAGACGGACAGACGGACAGACGGACAGACGGACAGACGGACAGACGGACAGTACGGACAGACGGACAGACGGACAGACGGACAGACGGACAGACGGACAGACGGACAGACGGACAGACGGACAGACGGACAGACGGACAGACGGACAGACGGACAGACGGACAGACGGACAGACGGACAGACGGACAGACGGACAGACGGACAGACGGACAGACGGCCAGACGGCCAGACGGACAGACGGACAGACGGACAGACGGCCAGACGGCCAGACGGACAGGACGACGGACAGACGGACAGAGGACAGACGGACAGACGGACAGACGGACAGACGGACAGACGGACAGACGGACAGACGGACAGACGGACAGACGGACAGACGGACAGACGGACAGACGGACAGACGGACAGACGGACAGACGGACAGACGGACAGACGGACAGACGGACAGACGGACAGACGGACAGACGGACAGACGGACAGACGGACAGACGGACAGACGGACAGACGGACAGACGGACAGACGGACAGACGGACAGACGTTTTCCTTTCAATTGGGTTTTCGGTATCAAGGACCTAGAAAACAGGGATTCTGGCTACACCAAGTGTTAGGGGATTTTTTTTCTTAATTTAGCAACTGGTTTTATCCACTTATTCGTTTTCACGGCCCGGCAATTAATTTTTTTCCGCCGAAAATTGGCCATTTTTTCACGCAGCATTTCATAACTTTTCCTATACTACGTATATCACTCCGTGTATACGTACGTATACGGGAAAGTAAAAATAGACCACACCTGATAGTACAGACAGGAGGAGATACTTTAAAAGTCTGAGAAAGGTAAAAAAAGATCAGGAAACCAAAGTTGAAGGTGTAACCTTCATCCTTTTGACATTTTATAGCAATGAATCAATTTCGCTTTTCCTTTTTTCCCTTTTGTTTGACCCGTTTTTAATAATAACTTAATTTTAAAGATCTTTATGATCCATTTTTTATTTAATAGAATAAATTAGATCCTTATGCCTCAATTGAAATTGTTATAGAAAAAATATTAACAATAATAAATTGCTCTTAATGTGTGTATTGTTTTACCAGTACTTTTTTGACGTTCTAATCCAAATCCCTGTTACGTACAAACAGGTACAGTACCTTATTAACATTTATATTTACGTGCAGGTACGAAAAAATAATCCAAAATTTTGACTTTGCGAACACCCAATTTTAAGAGTAAACATATTTAAATTCGGATATAAGCCACAAACATTTTAAAGCGTAGATAAACCAGTACCTTAACTAGGGATCGGTAGCAACCTTCAAGTTGCTTTAGGCAATAGATTGCTCCAGGTGATAATGAAATTATGAGTTTGGGATTGATAGTTAAGGGTAAGGTCAGCGGCCAGCTGCTCCCTTTCAGGTGAGAGAAACCTAAAAGACATGATTTATCGAGGAAAACTGAACTGATTAAGAGATCCTTCTAACTGCTGACTCCGCCCATTGGGATCTGAAGGTGATTGAGATAATGTAGATATGAAGTATTGTGAATGTAGGGATTTGGTAACCTTATAACTCTGTGTGGAGGTCCCTTGCTGATCATCCTCTAAATCCTGGCAAAACTGAACGGAGTATATCATGAGTTTCTCTCAGAAAAGTTAGAATACAAAAGAAATCTGCTGAAGTAAAGAAACAAAGATAACAAGAGGAATGGGGAACAAAGCCTTACAAATAGAATGTGATAAGTTTGGCAGGCAAGTTTTCACGTATTATATATTTATGTAGTTCAAAAATATATCTGGCTATAACATTAAGGCAAGTTGAGTGTTAAGGAGAAAATGAAGATTAAAATCAATACAAACTAATGACACGAATTCATAATGACTAATGAATTCATTATGACACGAATTGAATCATGTTCTTAGAAAATAAGAATCAGGAAGCAATTGCATAATTTGCAAACACTTACTCTGAAATGTATACACGATTATTTTACTACTTCCTTCACACAGTCGGATCACTTAATTGGTACCAGAAGATTAGAAACCGTCCTGAAATATATATTGAAAGAATATAGATCAAACTCTAAATTATAGAAGGGTCTTCAATACACTACTTACAAAATCTATGAAAAAATTGTTTTGAGACAAATCCACAATGGAAGGATGTTGTTAACAAAATAAGTAGACTTAAGAATTATATTGGTATTTAAGTTGCACTGATAAAATATGCACTTTAGCAATTTTTTTAAAAACCGAATTAAATAAAAGTTCGTATATCGAAACATTTGACAAAGGAAACTGCAATTTTAAGGGACATTAGAAGAAAGATGTAATAGTACACCTAGAAGAAATCATATCCATCATATGTATGAACAAGATTTATCAAAGGAAAGGAAGTTAAGAACGAGTACAACAAAGCTAATCACTAACTTAAATTGTCAAGAGTTATTAGACAATTTAATATGCATCTCCAGAATTTTGAAATTCATTAATACTTTTGTTTAATCAATGACTCTGCTAATCGCAGGGAAGTCAATCTAATAGTTAAACGACTCCCGATGACAACTCATGAATTATGCAAGTCCTGAGTAAAGTAACCTCTTCTAAAAACTCTGGTGAAATTGTGGAGAAAACTTCAAATCTAAAGACGAAATCTAAAATAAAACTAAACGACAAGTAAATTAAAATGTTTAAGAGTCGCACTAACTTATACGGGGGAAATCAATTACAAACATCAAAACATTTTATTTAAATGGAACAATTAAGAAACTAAGCAATTAAGCCAGTTACAAAGAACACACTTAAAATTTACTTAGTAATGTCAATTCCACTATTGAAGCAAACTAAACATTCTATGATAAAATAATCCGGCAGTAATTACACAAATATTTGGAATGTCAGAAGTGGAAGTTGAAATTTAATGAACAATTCTGATGTGACAACTAGAAAAACTGCTCCTTTGTTATGCAAAACGGAGAACATAAGTGCCGTTCTTGAAATTTCAAGTTGAAAAAAAAAGCAAGCTAAAAGTAAATTTCACTGACAACTAAAAAATATGTATCCTTAAAATTTAATTTTAAAATTTATACCTTCAGGCTCAATTTGGAAATTGTGCCATCTCGAGAATGCATTAAAAGTTATCTGAATACCGAAGAATTAAATGCAACGTTGCTTTTTAATTCTACACTGATTATGCGATAAATCGTGGGCAAGGATTAAGCGGAAAGAAGTCCATGAGAGCACCATGGCCGGCACCGTAGGTCGTTGCAACACAGAACCTGTAATCAAAAACAAAAACAAAAAAGCGCATAACTTCCATTTTTTTTCACTTGTTTACCCTTTTTGCTGCAGAAATCCTGCTTAGGGTTACAGGAGGTTAGGACTCGTGTCTTTTGGCCATTTTGGCACCCCATTTAATTTTTAATAAACCTATCAATTCTGATTGAATTTACCATCTATTCAGAATTTAAGTTATCAGTAAACTGCATTATATTTAAAGCATTAGTGCATACTCTTGCAAAAAGATCTAATTCTCAACCACTTATGAAATAATTGTTTGGAGAAAATTTAATTACTCTTATTACCTATTATCATAAATACTTTAGCCTTTTTACATTTCCTGATTTATTTTGAAGTCAGGATAGTTCTCATTTCAACCTTGCATTCGTTTCTGAATGCAGATTAAGTTTGTCTTTGAAGATATCCACGTCTTTACTCCCAGATGGTTGGATAAATACCTGAAACATAAGAAAGATCGGCAGACTTCTGTTCTCAGAAATCAATACATGTACAGAGCCAAGAACCTTCAACTCTCAACCATGTATTGATGAATTATTCGCCAGCGCAGGAGTAAGGAAATTACCGACCTAAATTTATTTTTTTTACTTTATTGAAATTGCTCACATATCTTACATTTAACTTATACTAATTCTGAAAAAAAAGTTTGTATTAACTGAGTAAAAGAGTGTGAATTCATTTGAGAAAAAAAATATGCTGAAAGAGAAGAAGTTAATACGTTCTGAAAAATAAGCAGAATTAAAATTTAACAAGCATACAAGAATTGCGTAATGACAATTTGATTTATTTAGTATATTTATAGAAAGTGATCTTTTGTAATGAAGCGTTATTCCCTTAAACTTCATATTTTGCCACGTATATACATGGGCTTTAAAATTAATATTTTGTCACCGAAGTGACAAATGTTTTGGCCACCTCTCGCGTGGACTTAAGTTCCTGAAAAGAAAATGTTAGTTTTTATTTGTAAATTTCTCATTAACCAGTACTAAAAACCATTCCAGATGTTTCGACTGTATTACCACCCTGTTCCAAGTGTGCGGTCCGCCAACTATATGTTTTCTCACCGAAGGACAACTGAACGATGGGCAGACATTCAGTTTTCCTTCCAATGGAAAGGCGTATTCCAATTCTTCATTAAGTATTGTTGTTTAACTTTCATATTACAAGAAACTATACTGCATTGTCGCAAATTACTTCAAGTGACAGTTTGCGTGCAAAATGGAATTGGAATACTTCCCTAACACTTAACCTACCCACCCTGCCCTGTGATCCACGTGGGCGTGTCCCTCCTAAATCGCCAGTTGCCAGAATGACCTCCGTTCTTGAACGGCGACCTAAACTATTGTCCAGAGGGAGATCATCTGTCATTAAGATCAACGCAGAATGGGAGGCACAATGGCGCCTCGCAAGTCAAAAGTATCCCACCCCCGTCAAAGTTTCCCCAAATCTCTATGACAGGAATGCAAGCCAAGTGCAATAGGTGATCCAGCTCTGGAGCGAATCCCTTATATGGCTAAACAAACCTGCCCGATCTTACTAGCTAACTGGGCCCTGCAGTCTTCCTGAATTTGCCCATCCTTCCATCTATTTCCTGTATTACTAGGTACTGATTTTATATTTCAAACAACATTCTTTATATTTATTTTCACATTTTAATCTATTATCTCGAAATGTAAATAAAATCAAGTTATATTAATTGTATTAAATATTAAATGATCTGATATATAATTAAATTGAAAATTTAATAATTCAAATTTTAAGTTTAAATAATTACCAGCAAGTTAACGAGCTAATAAATTTTAATCTAACATTTAAATTTACTCTGATTCAATAAAACTAATTTAAATTCATTTCAGCAACCAAGACTGCAGTAACCCAGCAATACATTATACTAAAGGCGGACGAATAGCCCTTTAATATTATCTGAGCGGAGCCAAAGACTGCACGAGGAAGAATTAACCCTCCCAACCTACAATTGAATGAAATGTAGGGGCCTCCAAGTACGGAGTGGTACCTGCTACTGTACCATTGTATCTTCTGTACGACTTTTACTTTCTTACTTTGTTTAGTTTTGTCTTCCATCTTTGTATTTCCGAATACAATTAAGCGGCTGTGAAAAACGGTATTGGCATATAAATTAAGTGTAAACAATTGGTAAATACTTGATTCAACAATTTCTCATTCCCTCAGATTTGAAGAAATGTACATAACATTATGTGACCTTGCTTCCTCTAAACCAGATCCGGCGTGGCCCCAGTGAGTGTGGCTAAACCATGCGTCATCCGTCGTGCAGCCGGAGGGAGGGAACAGCCTGGCCGCCCTTCGGACTGCCGCGACCGCTGCGAAGGGCAGGGGAAGAGATCAGGGAGCCTAGGACGAGGTTCGGGAAAAATCGCCGCCCAGAACACTCACCGAATCCAGCCTCCATCGGCGTCGGGACATGATGCTACTCTTCTGCCAGGGGTAGAACCTGTGGATTGGAACCTATTCTGCCCTATGCTAACTGAACTATTCATCGTTTAACCTAAATTCTTTTAAGAAATTTGTCCTACAATCCTCAAAACTCAAATACATTTTATACTTAAAACTCTTTATTTTATTCAGTTGCCCTAATGAACTGTTCTTTGATCAACTACATGAACTACGTTCTCGAATTTCTATTTTCAAATTTGTTGTATAATCTTCTGTATACTTTAAAGCACTGTATCGTAACTATTATTATACCGCAAACTAGGCTTCAAAAAATTTTTAAACTAATGAATTTCTAATGCCTTTTTAAATTGCATTGCAACTACACTAAATCTTAACCTCGAAATAGTTTTGCACCTAGCGATCTGCATTGAATGTGTTCATTGAATTTGTATCTAAGTATTTTAAAACTTTTGAGGATGAAAATCTGAAACGGCATTTTGCGAATTTTCTTAGAGACTATTTGACCGAACGAGTATTGCTACGTTCCTAGATTGTAGAAGAGTACTTTCCCTATCCCCTGGCGAGAAAAAGGGGTTGAGGAACGTCGAGAAGAATGGCGGCGTGAAGAAGGCCACAGCGACAGTGCATTTAAGAATCAGGAAAAGGAATTCGCGCCAACCATCATTAATATCTTGCAAGCACTCCTTTCACAAGTATTCACTCTGATCACAGCCGGATTAATTTTGCACCTAAACACTTTACACGCCGAGCAATTTTCTCGAAATGCTTTAGAGCTCACGTTTCACTGCACTGCACTTTCCCTGCTCTGCCCTGCACTGCACTTTCCCTGCTCTGCCCTGCACTGCACTTTCCCTGCTCTGCCCTGCACTGCACTTTCCCTGCTCTGCCCTGCACTGCACTTTCCCTGCTCTGCCCTGCACTGCACTTTCCCTGCTCTGCCCTGCACTGCACTTTCCCTGCTCTGCCCTGCACTGCACTTTCCCTGCTCTGCACACTAATACGTCACTTTACTACCTAAACCTACACTTCGAACGGCGTTTTAGACCATTTGCGCCGAACGATTCGTAAAATTAATCACATTTCTTCATCACTCCTCCACACTTTTCATACAACAATCCGGCCTAATCCACATTATAATACGTAGGCACAGAATTTAATTTGCGATGCAAAAGATGAATCGACACATAGTTAAACGAACAAAGAAACCTATCACATTCAACAAACGAACAATAGTCACTAATCATTTCGATAACTATTCCTAATAAGATCTCCACGGTCTGAACACCATTTCCGAAACACACATTTATCTTTCGCGACTCGCCGTCAAATGAACGCCGCTGGACAGACTTGGCGTGGGCTGGTCACAGAACAGAAACCAAGGCAGCTCCTGATTGGCCGAGAGAGTTAACACTTCGAAATTTCAAGAAAAACGCTCAATTTAGAAATGTATGTATTATAAAAAATAAAACAATCTAATATTTCTAAACTAACAGGAACAGATAATGTATTTTCAAGCATGTTTTAATGATCTGTTTCAAATATCTTTGAAATATATCTCCTTCTCCTAGTAGAATACAAATAATTGGAACAGAGACCATAACGAGGTTACAATTTCTTTCTGCAAAAGAAATATGAAGAATATTAACCATTGTTATATCAATTATTGTATAAAATTAACGCAATTAATAATTAATAAAATACTTAATATTAAAAATGTAATAATATATTATTAAAATTGTTAATTTCCCAACTTCAAAGTATATTAAAGATAAAAATTCAGCAAGTTATTCTCATATTAAGATGTAGAGTGAGTTCGAGAAAGTTATTTACTACATATAGGAACAAGAATTAATAACTTTTGTGTTAAGTACATTCAATATGATTTTTTCTGCCGATAAAATCATTGTTCCGCCACAACATTACATAATTTTCTCTACACTATATGATTCGATGCAAAAAAGTAAAAATTAAAAATGATAATAATTATTACTAATTTAATCAGACGATAAACGGCGGCGGGAACTTTGATGTTGATAATTTCGCCGTATTATGTACTTATGTAGCAAAGAGAAAGTTGTAATGCTGCCGCGGAAAGTTGTGATATTTGGTCAGAAAAACTCGGGTTGTGCAACTTCACTGTCGAACTAGTGGTGCTACAGAATGGAACAGACTTACTCGTAATAATTAGTTTTCTAATTATTTAGTCTGGGCTCGTATCTGTGCTCGTATCTCAGCCAGATGCCATCTCTCGCCGCCCAAAGTACATTTTTTGTAAACATTCTCAATTTTTTGGTTAGCTAGTAGAACCGAAATATTACTTCAAGAATACGTATTTAGAGGAGTGAAATCTTGTCCCAATCGGCAATTTGCTTTGAAAAATATGGAGCTGTTTTTAAGAAATTTGCCTTTAAGCGTTACTGTAACTGCGAAATTTGAAGCACTTTTTCACGGAAACTTTTTGAGTTTTCGAAAAACTTTATTTGAAGTAATTTAAAGATCATTCACTCGCAAATACACTAGTGATTATAAACTGCTGAAAATGTGCATATTACCAGCGTGTGAGATATTTAAAAAAATTACATTTGTGTAATTTTTGAAGTAACAAAAGAATGAATCTGGTTTCAACTCAAAGGGAGCAATATTAGAATTATATGCACGAAAAGTGTGAAGAAAACATTTGGAGTCGTTTTTGAGAAAATGGCGATTAAACATTTCCGAAAATGGGGAATTTTGAGCTAGTTTTCACACAAAACGGTTGTTTTCGAGAAACTTTATATAACATTATTTAAAGTACATGTAATATAAGTACATGTACATTAAGCAATACATACAAGAAACAAAGTACAATAAATATAATAATGTAAACAAATCGCCGCTAATATAAATATGAACGACGTGAGAGTTTTCGAAAAACATAATTAGAAGTCATTTGATGTACATCAACTCACAAATACAATAGTGTTTACAAATGTGCGTATTAACTGAGATCTTTCAAAAAAATTAATTGGTGAAATTTTTGAAAAAACAAAAAAAATGAAATTAACTATATATATTGTAGCGTTACCGAATATCAACTTCATTAAATTAGCATTAATTTCTACATTTCTCTGGCAATAACCTGCGAAAGGCGCCTCCGCTGGCGCCTGGGAATTTTTGGCGTGACTCCCCCCGCTCTAATTCGACATGCGCAGCTGCGCCGGCTCCGCCGCCCCTCCTATTCTTGGTGCCCGACTACCCTCCGCGTGTTTGACTTCCGGGAAGCGTTCCTTAAGAGAACGCACCCACCCCCTTCCTGCCCCTGGGCCGTTTGCAAGCCAGAAGAATTGCTAGAGAAATAGATAAGGACCCAGAGCTTAAGTTGATTAGGGGCTATGTCAGGGAAGGTTGGCCGCCTAGGCTGTTGAGAAGCAACGCGAGCTGGTTCAACAAGAAAGACAGGTTAACGTGCAAACCAGGTGTGTTGCTCCTAGCGGGCAATGAGTATACTAGAGTAGTCATCCCAAGGAGTTTGAAGACGACGGTGTTAAATCTCCTCCATGAAGGGCACTGGGGCGTCGTGAAAGACTAAACAATTGGCACGCCGTCATTGTTTCTGGGAAGGGAATGAACTCGGACATTGTACAAATGCTGAGAAGGTGCGAGGCCTGCCAATTAAACCAAAGTGCGCCGAGTAAGGACTTGGTATCATGGCCCGAGCCCAGTGAGCCGTGGGAACGAGTGCACGTTGATTTCGCGGGCCCGTTCTGGGATAGGATGTGGATGGTGGTGGTGGACGCCAAGTCCAACTACCCTTATGTGATCGAGATGGCCAGCACAACGTCGACACAGACGATCGACGCGCTAGAGAGGGGTTTTTTGTTACAGAAGGGCTGCGTGTCACGCTGATTACGGACAACGGGCCGCAGTTTACGTCCCAGGAGTTCACCAGTTTCTGCAACAACAATGGTATTCAGCAAGTCTGTACGCCCCCGTTCCACCCGCAATCCAACGGGGAGGCGGAGAGATTTGTCCGCACCTTTAAAACGGCGATGAGCAAGGCGCGCGCAGCGGGGTCACACAGGTCCCGAGCGCTGTTGCGGGTACTAGCTACGTTCCGCACGCTGCCTGGCAAGGACGGCAAAAGCCCTGCAGAGATGCTTCATGGAAGGCAGCCGCGGACGTTACTGTCCCTCCTGAGGCCGGTGGACCCGTACAGGTCGGTTGGAACACAACCGAAACACCAGGTAGGTGACAGAAATCTACTGCTTCTCGTTCAAGCGATCCCCAGCCTGGCTTCCTGGGATTATTACAGAAGTCAGAGGGAACAGAACGTATTTAATCCGAACAGAGAGTAAGATGGTGGTACGACATCAGGGGCAAATCAGGCCGCGAGTCAACCACAGTAGAGTGGATTCTTTACCTCAAGTCTCGCCCCAGGAATTTAGACAAAAGGTAATGAGGGAAACTATTTACGCCCCACAGGAGACAGCAGCGTCGTGCTCCACGTCCCCGGATGCAGCCGACGCCCAGCCGCCAGGTGACAGGGAGCCGGTCGACGAAGAGGCTGGGGAAGCTGCCAAAAGGGAGTGGCGGACCAGGAGAACTGCCAGGAAGGTCCGATTTGCGCCGTATGCGACGCTTTTGTGCGCGGAGGGTGCTGTGACCGCCCGCGGGCAGTCAAATGTCCCGCCGCAGTGCCGCGTCACAGCATCGGAGGCGCCACCAAGCGAAGCGGCGGACAGCGGCAACTGGGCCGGCCAGGGTCGGGTACGCGCGCCCGTCTCGGTTGGATAGGCGCTTCAAGACTCGCCGCTGTCCCTATGGCAGGGCTAGTCAGCGAGCGACCGCAGCGGGCGGGCTATAAAGCGGCGCTGGCCCAGCCCCGGAGCGGCAGAAGCAGGAGAGCGAGCTTAGAGTACGGGTCGGCAGCGAGGTATACGGCGAGGTATACTGGTGAAGAAGATTCTGGTGGCAACGACTTTGGCTTTCTACTTCGGACTACCCTTCTGGATTCTTGGCGACCCCTGCATTTTCGGCACATCTACTGGCTATCGGCGACCCGGCGAAGTTTCTCTGCTTTCTCTCCAGGATATACGGCGACAAGGCTTTGTACTCGGATACGTAAATATTGTAATTGTTAATAAACGAAACTTGTTTTTTCTGAAGCTCACGTCTTTGATCGGATACTACAGGCCGCCACCCAGTGGATGTCAACAAAAATTAGGCTTGCCCTGGCCCACTTCTACGACGCATGTCTAGGCTTGCACGTGCGTCCAAGTAAACAATGTAAGACAGAGAGATTTGAGACAGAAGATACTGGAAATTTTCCATTAAAGATCCGTGTTCAAACGCCTTCAGCGATTGGACGAAGCAATTTCACTGCGCAATTTCCTGTAGCCTATCGCCGAACGGGTTCGAAATTGTAGTAGAACATTCTCGAACTTTAGAGATTTTTTGGAGGGGGACCGAGGCAGCGAGCAGAAAGAAAGTAACCTCCGAGAGGTATTCCGCTTGCGACTTTTGACTGAGTAGCATTCTGTTTTCGGCTTTTGGCTGAGTATCGCTCTGCTTTCGACTTTCGACCGCGGCGCTTGTTAATAAGACTTCGTGAAGGCACTCTGTGACTGCGCCGTCGGGGCCTTCACTTGATTTATGTGGCGAGAATTTTCAAGAGAAAGTTTTCTTTCGGACTCGATCAATTTTCTGAACCATAGTTTTATCGGTTCAAATTATTTAATGTGCCTAGCTTGGCCACGATTCGATGAACCAAAACAATTGATTTTGTTGAAGTAGACCTGATTATTAGTCTATCTTTGGCATAAGCACGCGGAAGTGACTGTGTTAATCGTCAAGATCGCCACCACTTACGTCAAATGCCCGTCGAAAGTGCTACCTTAAGGCGCCCGCTCGACCAGCTGAGAGGATCATTGTTCCCGGCCGCACACCCTCGGAGCGGCGCGCAGAACCGCAGACGACCTGACCGCCGCCACCCGCCTCCACCTCCGCCGCCACCGGGCCGCTCGGGCCCCCTTTCCGAGACGCCGCCCCGCTGAATGGGGCAATCGTAGACAAAATAAGATAGATAGAGCACTCATATAGGCCAGGGCGGACGAGTAAACGATACCCTTACCCACCAGGCGCGGTGCGAGCGTATTCGTCGCACACTCCGTGAAAGATAGGAAGTCTGTGGAACAGTTTTCAAAGGGAGGAATTTCACGTTAGTCCGTTAGTTTCTATTCTTGCGCATGCGGTTCTTTGTGTTCAACTGGTGATATAGGTGTTTTTGCTTCTCATGCTACATTAGAACATTCAAAATATGGCTAATATTTCACGAAAGAAAATTAAATGTGCCGTATTGAATTGCGGTGATCATTTTAGTACGAGACATGGCTTTCCTCCAAGTGACTAAGAATTGTTCGCGAGTTGGATTAATGCTTGCGGTAATCCAGTGATCTCGTATATAACACCGCAAGAGTCGCAATCGAATGTATGTCTATGATCGGCATTTCTCTGAAGGGAGTAAATGCCGGGAATTACTGCTGGGGCTAAAAAAAAACGCTGTCCCTACACTTTTTTGCCAGGTAAGAAATTTTTAATATGAGCTGCTTCACATCATTGTTCGCAATTATTGTGGAAGTTAATACTTAACTACATTTTAGCGCAATATATCCTTTATTATAAACTCAAATGAGAAATTTTCATTTTTATGTTGTATGTAAATATTCCGTTGTTCCAGATAAAACCGTGCATGAAGGGACTTCGAAGGAAGATGGAGAGAATTTTGAATGTAAGTTAAATAGTGGATGTATTTTTATTAAGTGTTTCTTTCAACTCATTTTGAACACAATCTTCTATGAATTTTTCTTTAGTTCCAGAAATTCAAACCTCTTCTAAGGAAGATGCCCTATGTGAGTCATCAAATAAAAGAAAGTGGATAAGGCATTTGGAGGTGTGTTGAAATTTTATTAGTCGTGCTTTATTTCTCTTTATTTTTGTTTAATAACTATTTTTGACTTATTTAGGTGATGTGTACCACTAAGAAAAGTGCAACACGTCAGTTATTGTCCTCAGGTGAGGTAGAATTTAATTGCTTGGTATGTTTGTTGGGAAATAAGTACAGCAGATTACGGTAGTGTTTTCTTTTTGAAGGTTCCAATTCGCGTGAATTTGGATTACGCTCTGTATGCATTACCAGAGACAAATTCCTTACACCACGCTGCAGAAAGTTTGCCAGACAACGCCTTCTGCTGCAGAAGAGGTTTCGCAGGTCTCAAGGGCGTGCACGTTCTTTTCACAGAGACATGCAAGGTGCCATAACAGCATGAAACAGCAATGAATTTGCATGGCTGTCTAACTTCCACTTAACTTCTTTCATTTCAGTTTGTGATGTGCTGCTCTGAAACCAAAAGCGACAGAAATGTGAGTGTCTTCTATTAGTAGTTGTAGAAGTAAACTTCTTGTACTAGTTCAGAAGGTCTTCTGAATTTCAGTGGGAAATATAGTTATCCAAATTATCGTTTTCCATATTTTTGCGGCAAGAAGTATTGTTCTTTCATGAAGAACGTGATGAGGGTTAAGGGCACAAATTTATAGCTAATTTACATTTAAAAATATATTTTACTATATAGGAGCGAATATTTTGTAGACAAAACTTGGAAAAAAGGATGCTCTTTTTTCTGTATTCAAAATTCTACTAGAATATGGTTTAGGATTGAGATCACAGAATTATGAAAACGTGCACAAATTTCACTTCTCCCTATAGCTCGTCACATACAGTTTCAAACTGTTTTTGACGTAAATAAATATAAATAAAAAGTTGTAAAATTGCTGATTGTAAAAAAATCTCTTTCATTTATGTTTTATAATATGTATTTCATTAATTTCTCTGTTCAGTAGTAATGATACAAATCAGGTTTTTGTATTATGTTCATTTGTACAATTGTAACCAATGTGTAGTTTTCATTTAATTCATATTCTGTGACAAGTAATTCAATGATTTGACTATATTCAGTACTATTTTCATGAAAGTAATTCTTTTTGTTTTATGTCAATTTCTAAAATTACTAATTGTAACTAATATATAGATTTCATTTAATCTTTTGATAAGTAATTCAATAATTTTGGTATTCACTAATTTTATGTAATTCAGTTTGGGTATTAATTCTTAAAATTGTATTATTATTAATTAGGTTTGGCCACATTCATTTTCAACCTTTCATTTATATTTAAGTTTGAATTATTAATTTTTAATTGGTTTATCCTTGTTATTTCATTAGTTTTCAGAAGTGTATAAGACTTGCTTAGTATTTCATAGGAGAGTCTGCTTGTAATTGCCTAGTTATTGCTGCTGTCTTAAGTTTCTGTATTGATGTTGCTAGTTTAGATCTGATGAAAATATTGTAAAAGTTGAACCAGTAATGTGTGTAATCATGTGTGAAAACTAAAGTTAATTCTGATTGTGGGTTGATTGTTCATATGAAATTTAATTAGTTGTGTTCCTTTAATAACATTCAATGTGTTCAGTTTATTTAATTGTTGTGTGATGAATATTTTTATGTAATGGGAAGTAATTGTTTTATTTTGATGGCTTTTGGAAATCAATTTTTTTTCAACTTGGATGTGACCATTTGTTTGAAAATTCTTGTATAAGAAAAGTGCCGAAATTTTGCTTTTGTTAAATTCTTAATAATAATGGATCAAATAACTTCGTGTGTAAAGCAAATATATTCATTATTGCAAAAACTTTTTGTCAATGCACACAATGCTATTTCTGTAATTAAACGTAGTTATCTAATGTCTTTCATTGGTTTGATTTGCTGTTAACCTATTTACACTTTTGGAGTAAATAAATGTGTTTTAGTAATAATTGTTCTGTGTAATTATTATGATTGTCCCATATTCCTAGCTAATGTCATTTATGATTAAGAACCCTCTAGATACCTATTTCTACAAATTCAATGCTTTTGGGATTTAAGTAAAGAAAGCATAGAGCGACTCCATAAATAAGTAGGCACAATAAGAGAGTCAATTACGTAATTAGAGTTGAGTAAATGCAGTAAATTTTTAATATCGCTGTAAGGAAGGCCGGAAAAATAATTTAATTTTGAACTCCCGCTTACGAGCTGACAGTAGGGTGATTGGAACACATCACATGGGGGGGGGCGGAGTGGGGTGATGCCTTTTGATTGGCACATGTAATGTAGTGGGTGGAATTCTGAAGAGGGGAGAGGAGTGGGGAGTCGACGGTGCTGCGCCCGGTGTCCCTGGGAGGCGTTTACTCGTCCGCTTTCTTAGCATGGGAGTGGGCGCTCTATGCTTTGGTGCTCTGTGGGGGCAATGACCACGAAAGTCTCCAGACGGTGATGTGTACTAGAGCTTCGCCGAAAGCGCTCAAATGCCCCTCAGGCGCTACGAAATGAACTTTTGCAGTTAGCTCAAAACAAGCAGGGAAGGAAATATTTCAGGCCACGCATTGGCCGTTAATGGCCGCATTGGCCGTTAGTCGTAGATTTTTTTTGTGTAATGCATTTTGTCTGTTGTTGATTGTAATAATTTAATTTTAATTTCTCTTGTTTCGCTTATTTTGGTTTGCATTACGGAGAAAACTCACGAGCTCGTGCATGGTAGTGTAAGTCTAGGTTAATCTTTCTTTTATGAATCATTAAATTCTTTAAGTTAACCTTATTCAGATATGTTCTTTCTTGCTGAAACAACGTCCACTAGCCATCCCATTTCTTTCAGGCCACCTGAGTTAGCTGGAAGGTAAAGCGACCCACCTTCACTGTCATTCGCGGAGACCGCGAGTGACGTGGCAACATGTAATATTAATCAGTGCAATAAGCACTATCTGTTCGATAAGTTCTATCTTCAATTTTGTAGTTCCAGAAAGACGCCGAAAAAATTTTAAACTTTTGCAATTTTTGAAAATTCAGAGTTACCCGTGAAAATCAGACCTATGCCTCCTTAATAAGTGTATTTTACTCTATTCTTACAATAAATTTAAAGAAAAAATTTGGAGCCGTTTTTAAGAAAATTTTGAAAATGTTCGGGGGGCTTCATGTAAAGTGCCCCCAACTTTTACAGAATCTTTTTCAAAATCTCAAACCTTCGACTAAAACTAGATCGACCGGGGAATATCCACTTTGGTAGAAATCGTACGTATGGTTTAGGCGCTAGCAGTGTTCACAGATGGACGGACGGACAGACGGACGTTTTCCTTTCAATTGGTTTTTCGGTATCAAGGACCCACAAAACCTGTTTTCTGGCTATACCACGTGTTAGGGGATTTGTTTCTTAATTTAGCAACTGGTTTTATCCACTTTTTCGTTATCACGGCCCAGCAGTGTCTGTGAACACTGCTAACGCCTAAACCATACGTACGATTTCTTCCAAAATGGATATTCCCCGGTCGGTCTGATTCTAGTCGAAGCTTTGAGATTTTGAAAAATATTCTATAAAATTTGAGAATACTTTACATGAAGCTCCCCGGACATTTTCAAAATTTTTCAAAAAACGGCTCCAAATTTTTTCTTTAAATTTCTTGTCAGAACAGTATACAATGCACTTATTAAGATGGCATAGGCCCGAATTTCACGGTTAACTCTGAATTTTCGAAAATTGCAAAAGTTTGAATTTTATTCAGCCTCTTCCTCCAACAAAAAAATTGTAGAGATTTTTGCTTCAAATAAAAGTTGTTCTTCATAGTGAGTTCTTTTAAGGTCATACACACTTTTTTGAAAATTTTAGTACATTTCGCGCAATATTGGGTGTAATTTGTGCAATATTTAAAAAATTCCAAAACGGGATTTTCTCAACAACGGCTCGAAATGTTTTCTTTAAACTTTTGGTACGTATAGTGCTAAATGTACCCTATCAGATGACTTAAACTCTATATTGAATTATTCTTTTGTTATTTTTTTAAATTGCGAAAATGTATTTTTTAAATGTGTCATGTCGGTAATATATACACTAGTGGCAAGTGGTTTACTTTATTATATTATATATTATGAATAATGCTAATTTCACTCTTTAATATGACGTAAAGTTTATTTTTGTTTGTTTTTTTTAATTTCACAAATGTAATTTTTCTGAAAGGTTTCTCAAATCTTTAATACGCACATTACCAGCATTTTGTAAACATTATTATATTTGTGAGCTAATGTGATTCAAATTACTTCAAATGAAGTTTTTTGAAAACTCAAAAAATTTATGTGAAAATGACCCTCAATTTTCGCATTTGTAGTAGCGTTTAAACGCCATTTTCTTAAAAACGCTTACAAATTTTTAAAGGAAAATTGCCATATAGGACGTAGTTTTTGTGTTCTTTAATATTCTAAAACTAATATTTCCGTTCTACCTTTATGAAACCAAAAACTTCAGAAAATGTCGAAAAAATGTAATTTGGGCGGCGATAGATGGCAGCTGGCGCGAGTATGTGGCAATTTCTAATAGCTATCCCAGACCCAAGGAAATAGAAAACTAATACGGGAAAGTTTGTGCTATTCTGTAGCACCACTAGTTTTTCTTAATTTAGCAACTGGATTTATCCACTTTTTCGTTATCACGGCCCGGCAACGAATTTTTTCTGCTGAAAATTCGCTATTTTTTCGCGCAGCATTACATAACTTTCCTTATACTACATATATTACTCCGTATATACGTACGTATACGGGAAAGTAAAAATTGCGCAGCGCAACCATACTTGCGTTTCCTTGTTCCTCATCACCCCGGATAAGTTCTCAAAAAGTTTTACTTTTGAACCTATCATACGTCTATTTTATTGTTGGCGCCTGGTCCAGTAGACACGTAAAAATTGCCGCCTATTGTTTTTCATATTTGTGTGTCAAAAAATAAATAAATTAAAAAAATAAAAAAACATTATAGGTATATATTGAGAAATATAATTTGTTTAAAAACTGGACATATATATTTTTAAATTAAATATGACTGTATTGATAGTTGATGCGTGTTCATGTTTTTTCTACGGGATCAATTAATTTTTAAATCATACATTTTGAAGTAACAGAAATATCATTAATTTATTACGTTTCTGTTTTTTCTTAGTTACGCTTATTTATTATTCTAGCATTGTTCTACGATTAATTCATAAAACGTACATCTCCACTCTTAGCATTAGAAAATATATAAACGAAATAAGTCGTCGTCAAACAGATTATCAAAATTATATTTATTTAAATATGTATAATTTATAAAATAATAATTTATGCATAAAATAAATTTTAGAAATTTTTTGTGACAAATTTAGGTCAAAATTTTTGCCGCTCCTTAAAACTTTGCCGCCTTAGGCACGTGCCTCCTGTGCTTACGCGTCAACCCACCCCTGGCTGTGATAGATATCCAGTTGTTTCATTTGATGCTTTTCGAACAACTCACCATGAATGATACTGCGTTAAATCAAATGGAATCGTCAGATGATGCAGAGTCCAAAGAAGAGGAAATAGTTATTCATGTAATGCGTAAACGACTCCGAAGCATGTGGCTGAGGATCCACATTCGCTTTCGCGAAGAAAAAGACGAATTCCGCAGTCTGGTACCGGATTTACATGACGACTCCTTCCAAAAATATTTGCGGGTTAACAGAGTGCATTTTATGGACATTCACAAGATCGTGGAATCGACTATTAAAAAGTACACTAGTTTTCGGGGGCCCATTGGAACCGAAGAACGGCTAACCGTTATCCTCAGGCAAACAAAAATATTATTCTTAACTTCATGGTGAAAGAAAAATATACTTTTTTAATATATTTTGTTTTTAACAATATATTTTAAGAATCAAGTATCGATTAAAAGAAATCAACTTGACTTAATTTTGACCTTCAAGACTAACACAATTATCTCTCTTTCAGATATTTAACCACATTTACGACACTGTCGTATAGCTTTAGAATAGGAGAAAGTACAGTAGCCCAGAATGTCAATGAGTTCTGTGTTGGTCTGTGGACACATTTACAATCACAGTACTTACTGAAGCCAGATAAACAGTTGTGGCTTTACAATAGCAAAGATTTTGAGCAGCTTTCGCACTTTAATAACTGTGTTGGGGTAGTTTATGGGAAACATGTGCTAATAAGAAAACCCATGAAAAGTGAATCACAATTCTTTAATTATAAAAAAACAATTTTCCATAATTCTATTTGCAGTTGTTGATGCTTACTATAACTTTTATGTTGTAGACATTGGCTCCTGTGGTAAATGTAGTGATAGACATGTTTTTAATGAAAGCATGTTTGTAAAGGCTTTGCGAAGTTATAAACTTGATCTTCCAGAACCATGCATATTAAAAGGTATTACCGACAGTCTCCCATATGTAGGGAATGAGGCATTTCCTCTGCTAGAGAATTTAATTACACCATTTTCTAAGACTTAGTTGAAGAGCGCTGAAAAGAAAATTTGGTATTTTAGCAGCAAGATGGAGGGTGTTCTCGAAACCATGCAAATACGATATAAAATCACTGGACAAAGTTTTGAATGTAGTTTTACAAAATTACCCCATAATTCAAAAGAACACTCACAGTTAATTTTAGAGAAGAAGATTTCAGTGAACCTAAAACATCGTGGTTATAATGCTGCAAACTAAGCATTTGAAATTAGGGAAAAATACATGAAATCTTTTTGTTTATCGCCAGGGAGTATTTCATGGCAAGTGTATGCAATTAGGAAAGGTCATTTCTGAATGATTATTTATTTTATCTTTTACTTAAGTTTTGAATTTTGTTATATTGTCATTGTTCATTTCGATATTATTGGCAATATTTTTCACAAAAGAATTCTTAAAACTGATTTGTCGAACTTATATTTTTCTCAAAAAATACACTGATAACCTCTTCTTATACATTTAACAATTTTATAATTCAAGAGCTGAAATGTAGCTCCAGACTTTGGTGTACTCCACCTGTCCCCCTCTGAGCTAATTTTAAACAAATGAGATTCTTGATATTAATAAACAATCTTTTAAAAGTATTAATTCATAGTTATTACTGATAAATTTCCTAACTTACAGTGGAAAGGTGTTATCTTTAACACATCTTGACAGTCTATTCTGTAGAAAAATGTCTGTTTTATCTGTGACTTCCATTTCCACCAAACCAAAAAATATTATAAAAGGTTTCCTTGTAAATTCCTTAATATTTCAATGAGTGTAAATGTTTGCAAGTTGTTCAGTTTGCTTCCACATTTCATTGAGAAACCAGCTTCTATCTATCGCCGCCCAAAGTACATTTTTTTGACATTTTCTTAATTTTTCGGTTTCCTCACAGTAAAACGGAAATATTATTTTAAGAATATTAAAGAACAGAAAAAAACTTGTTCTAAATGACAATTTTCTAGAAAAAAAATGTGCACCCGTTTTTAAGAAAATAGCGTCTGAGTGTTACTGTAAATTCGAAATTTAAAGCTTTTCAACAGAAAATTTTTGAGTTTTCAAAAAACTTCATTTGAAGTCTTTAAAGCACTTTAACTCACAAATGCAAGTAGCACTATACGAAAGGTTTGAGGAAAAAATTTGGAGTCATTTTTGAGAAAATAGTGTTTGAGAGTTTCTGAAAATGCGGAATTTTTGGCCAGTTTTCACAGAAAACGATTGAGA
The DNA here is from genome assembly GCA_031308135.1 of Acheta domesticus. Taxonomy (NCBI): domain Eukaryota; kingdom Metazoa; phylum Arthropoda; class Insecta; order Orthoptera; family Gryllidae; genus Acheta; species Acheta domesticus. The sequence continues at coordinate 81,208,232 of JAHLJT010009419.1, read as the reverse complement.
TTTCGAGAAACTTTACTTAACATTATTTAAAGCACATGTACTGATTAATGTAATAATGTGAATAAATTGACGCTAACAGATATAGATATAAGGTTTATTCTACAATTGGGCTGATGTTGCCCGGTGGCAGAATACAGAAACATAAAAGTACATTTACAATTACAAAACACAATTAACAATAAAAACAATATATAAAAATCAATATAAAAACAAATTATCTTCGTCATTACCTAGAACATGCAAATGCATTTACATATATATACAACAAATGAAACTACATATATACTAACATTTAAGTAAACAAACTTACTTACATATTACACCAACATTCATACATACAAACATACACGCTTACATACATATCATACAAAGATACGAACACTCGCATACACACCGTCCTGCAAGTATTCACTCACAATCATATTCAGACAAATATGGATAAACAGTTTTACCTACAACATAATAATATACAATACTTTTAATAATTTTTACATTTGTAACACGTAAAACACTCGTTAGCATAAATCAATAAATACCAACTTTCGTCAGAATAGCCTATAAAAGACGCTTTAGATTAGCGAAATGAAATCACGTAATGATGTAAATAGTAACGACGTGAGAGACCTGTCAAAAAATTCCATTTTTGTAATTTTTGGACAAAACAAAGAATAAAGCAATGTGGAGTTTATATCAACTCATAGAGTACATTAGGCCCTATCTTTACCAAAAGTTTAAAGAAAAAATCTGGAGCCGTTATGTAGAAAATCTTATGTAATTTTCTAAAATTGCTCATATTGCACGCAATATTGCGTGAAATCTACTAAAATTATCAAAAAAATGTACATGACCTTAATGAAAACTAATTTTGAGAATAAATTTTATTAGAAGGAAAAATCTCTATCTTCAATTTTGTAGTTGCAGGAAGACGCCGAAAAAAATTTGAATTTTTAAATTTTCGAAAAATCAGAGTTTTCAAACAACATGAAACCTGTGCTATTCTCTTAAATGGCCTTCATTCTATCCAACAGCAAAACTTAATCAAAAGTGTTGGTACCATTTTTTGAAATTTTTGAAAATGTCCCAGGGGCTTCATGTAAAGTACTCCCCAAAATTAAAATATCACTTTCAAATTCAAGAGGCCATGAGATCAGTCAAGTAGATTGGCGAATATCAATTTTGGAGAAAATTGAACGGTTTAGTCGCTAGCATTCTTCACAGACAGACGTTTCGCTTTCAATTGATTTTTCGGTATCAAGGGCCTACAAAACAGTCATTCTTGCTGCACCACGTGTTGGGGGATTTTTTTCTTAATTTAGCAACTGGGTGTCCACTTTTTCGTTATCAGGGTCCGGTAATGTTTTTTTTGTTTGTTTTTTTTTTGCCGAAAATACGCCGTCACATATAACTTTCCCTATATTCCGTATATATGTATGTATACGGGAAAGTAAAGTTGTACTTATCATGCATTATTTTATCACATACTTATTGCTGGGCTCACAAAATTATAGGATCATGGAATAAACTTTTTGATGAGACATTAATAAAAAAAGAATTCAGCATTTCCTAAAAAGCATTTATTTATTCATTTACATTAGCAAAATACAGACAATTATCTGGCGCGTTCTCTTCTAACTCCACCTGAGCCTCTGCATCTTGGACCGCCGAAAACAAAATACTCTTAATTTGTCTCTGGTATGTCTTGGGCAATTTTTTGTGGAGTGTAACACGGTCATAAAAAAATAATCCAAATCTTCTTTCCCTTCATCCACCAACCTACTTTGCCGTCTGGCTTCTGTTTCTTTCCTTCCATTTTCCAAATACTCCAAAGCGGGTCCACTTTTCCCCCCGATTTTGGACTGCTTGAAATTTCCTTTACTTCTTCAGTTCCAGCACTGGAAGAGCAAGACATTTCTTCTTCAATGTCTTGTACTTGTAACTGGTACATTTCTGGCTCCTCTTTCAGGTTACTGTGTCTCTATTTGCCATTGAAGGCAAATGGAAAGCCATTGGCTCTTCGTATTTCCATTTTTTTAATTGTCCCTCTTGTCCCGAACGTTCAACTTCACGTTTTAGGGCAGTAATTGTCAACTGGACAAGGAATGATGTCGGAGCCGCTTTGCTCTCCGAGATAAGGCGCCCGGAGAAGGAGCCCGAGCAAAGGGGGAAGGGTGGGAGAGGCAGACGGTATTCACGGTAACGAAAACCTTGACTGGGCCTTAGCCGGTGTTTCAGGCAATATGACTGGTAAAACATCTACACCCATTAATTTTACTTCTGCTAAGGAAGAAAGGTTTTCTCTTGTAGATACTGGAACAATGGCAAAGTGTTTAGTGTGTTCGAAAGAACTGCAGTATGTTAAAAAGTCCAACCTACAGATTCATGATGTAGCTTTGCGACCCAGAGAAATCTGTGAGATTAAATAAATTCTGATAATTGACGGGTCGCATTCATGAGATGAATAAGGAATTTGTAGACTGAAGATTATTGAAAATATTCTGAAAATCACGAAGATTTACAACATTCTCAAACAAAACTGTGCATAAAAAGAATCATGCTTGAGGTCAAAATTCTCTCACGTGACCCCTCGACACGTATTCGTTAACATTATTGTTTCAGATCGAACTAATTCGTTATATTATATACTATCGTATAAAAATATTATTGTCCTAAAATGTTAAATCTGTCTTTTCCAAAAATGTTATCTAATAGAAGAATGGAAGTGGAATTTCAGTACTGGTTTTGATGAAGAGTCGGATATTGCTTGAGTTATGTAATAATGTATGTTCTATTATATAATTCTTTACATTTTTATTGAATCATCAACTTTCTAAATATTAATTACCATTTAAAAGGTAATTATCGATTTTCCAAGTGAATCTTTTCCCCCATTTCCATACATTATTGGAACACGGTGCGCCCGCCGCCGCGTCGTGCTCTAGTTTGGCTCAGTGCTTAGCTCGGAGAAAGAATCAGATTTCTGTGACGTCACAGAGCATTGAGTTGGTCAACACTGTTTTAGGGCATCTCGGTGACAGTCCAGTTAACTTTTTCCATTCTTTGGCATCTGAAAATACCCATTGCAACATCACAAGATCATTTTTAATGGGTTTTGCTGACTGATTTAATCATTAAAAGGATGATCTCGTGATATTGCAATGCGTATATACCAATGCATTAATTTATTTGCCAAGTGATGAACATGTTGATCAAATTACAGATTCTCAACTTTAAAAAATATATTGTAGTATCAAATTCTACAATTGCATGTACATTTTTATGTTTAAATGTTCCTGAGTGTTAAATGTCAACCTGTGCAACAACGACGAAAAAAGCTCTGAAGTAGTCAACAATGAAGTGTTAGTAGTACGAAAAAATATCCAAAAAATAAATCAAAATATTGAAAGTTGAGAATATGTAATTTGATATGCAAGGTCATTTCTTACCAAATATAAAAGAAAATAATCCGATAAAAAGTACAAAAATCAATACATATTTTATTGAATTGTTAATAAATATGAAAATTAGTCAGAGAAGTAATATTTTGAATTGTTAAAATTATATTATATTATTAATCTTATATTATTATTGTTAAAATTATGCCGTTAAGCTGCAGTGTTAACTAAAGATGGCATTGGTATTTAAATTAACAATAAGCTATTTGTAAATACCCAAATACTAATTATAATTCCAAATATGTTTTCATACTTCATTTAATTCTTCGGATAGAGTCCTCCACGTTTTCTCCTTCAACTTTATAATTTTGCATTGTTCATTACTTTTTTCTTACAAACAGGGGTAATTTTTTACACACTCTATCAATTTATCTAAATTCATTTCTACTGCATGAAATTTCACACCACAAAACACCCAAGTATCTCATCTCTCACCTGCCTCCAGTTTCGCACCAATCCAATTGTTTAAACCTCAGGTAATCCCTGAGAGTATAGAGAACCTAAAAAAAAACAAAATGAGGGAACAGAAATGTGTCCGAGAAAACTCGCTCGCTGACCTACTCGAGCGAGAAACTCTTTCGCCTCCCAAGAGGCGAACGAGAAAACTCTTTCAAATGTATGGGGGTCGATAAGTGTCCCTTGTTTCCATCTTCCACATTTCTGGAAACACATTCCTCTGTGCAGTCTGTTGCAGGCCGTGTGATGGCTGCCTTCACAAGGGTGGCGAGCCCTGTAAGCACGGTGCCCTGCTGCGCGCGCGCGCCAATTTTAAATGGCCCAACGCAACTAACCTCCCTTCTCAAATGCGCGGAATAAATTGGACCTTTGACTGAATCTTCTCCGCCTGTAGTAACTAATGTCGTTCCAATCACACGAAAAAATCAAGTCCCAAAGAGTTTCTTGAAACTGTATATATGAATTTCAACTGCTTGCCAAAATCTAATACATCAGAATCTTTGTACCATAAGAAAACTTAGCCGACATAACTGTATCTTAAAAACACAACTTGTTTGGCTTCCAAATTTCCCTAAATAATTCACAAATTGTAAGATATTTTAAACTAATTACCATTGCTACCTTTTGTATTAATAAATGTTTTCTAAATTATTTCGTACCCTTAAAAATAAATAAACCTAAATTATGGAAATGTTTGCAACTCATAAGCCTCAACACTTTTACAATACCATCAAAACAAACACCAATATGGAATGTCGACAATACATTTTCACTAAAACTCCATTGGTTACAATTGAAATTCACAAAACCATTACAAAACCATTAACTTAGTGACTTTAACAAATGCATCGAGTTAACACAAATGTTTCCCCTACTCATTGTTAAAAATTGATTAGCCAGCCCATATCTTGATACAGTAACTGTCTACGACGGAACCTAATGGTTGCTAAAAAAAGTTTCCGTTTGGACAGGTTTTCGTCTAATGGATAGTTGCCAAAAAATCATTATCGTCTCCTATATTATTTCAGTAGTATACCCTTTGCGGCTCTCACATTTAACAAATCTTTGTAAATGATATCTCTAAAGAAAGAGAATTTCACGGAGATGTGACGAATTGCGCTTTGACTTTAAAAATATGAAGAACTGGTTTAAAAAACGCATCTAAATATTCATGTAAAATGCAACTCGCAACGCACTTCAGGAGTTTTGCATCTATATCTTTAAATAACTCATAAATGAAGCGTTCTATGGCTTTAAAAACTAAAACTTTGAGGCCAAAGCCCTAAAAGAAACGTTCCTCACACCGTCGCGACGCGTCGTGTTGACCATTCTATTACAATTTTGCTGGTTCGACGCTCTCGATTCTACCCCATCTGTTCAGAGCCTGTATAATCTGCAACTGTAGGTGAAATTACTAATATTCTATTCGATGGAATGATACGGGTGTATCTCTTTGCTCTATAATTAAATTAAATAAGAATAGTTTGTATTGACAAGGGTGTATTTGTTATCAATTACAAGGTGACTGTTGGAATATAGAATGACTGTTGGCATTTGATCTATAGAACAAGTGACGGAGGATAAGAGGGTCTTGAAGAAAAACATATATTCAAGGCTCAATATGCAAATGGATAAATAAGGACGAGGCTGGGACATAGCATGCGAGAGCTCTCGCACGAGTACGCCAGTTTAACTTAAATGTAGTATTTTTGATATAGTTAGTGAAAAAAGGTTAGTGACAAAATTATGAAAACAAAGCTTCATTTATCAATAGAGGAGGATTTTAATGAAATGCCATTTTTACTTTCCGGAAAACATACGTACTATACGTAGTATAGAGAAAGTTATGTAATGCTGCGGAAAATCGATTTCGAGATTTCAACGGAAATACACGTTTTGGGTCCCCTGATACCGAAAAAGTGATTCTTTTCAAAACGTCTGCCTGCCCGTCTTTCCGTCCATCTGCCTGTCCGTCTGTCGTCTTTCTGTCTATTTGTCCGTCTGTCTGTCCGTCTGTAAACACCACTCGCGCGTAAACCACACGCTGCGTAGGATTTTTTTCCAAATTGAAGAAACCCCTGTGCACCTGGCTCGAGTCGAAACTTTGAGATTTTGAAAACCATTCTTTAAAATTTGGAGGTCCGATCTTGATGGTTAACATTGAATTTTCGAAAATTGCAAAAGTTTGAGTTTTTTTCGGCATCTTCCTGCAACTACAAAATTAAAGATAGAGATTTTTCCTTATAATTAAATTTGTTCTCCAAAATTAGTTTTTTTCATTAAGGTCTTGTACATTTTTTTTGAAAATACAAAAACAATATTTTCTCAAAAACGCATCCACATTTTTTCTTTAAACGTTTTGAAGAGATAGTGCCTAACGTACTCTATGGTATGGCATTAACGCCACATTGCTGGATTTTTTTGTTTTTTTTCAAAAGATACAAAAATGTATTTTTTTGACTACCCTCTCACGTCGTTAGTATTTACAATAACGGCAATTTGTTGTCGATATATTTATTAGTATATGTACTTTAAATAATGTCAAGTAAAATTTCTCGAAAACTCAACCGCTTTCGTGAATGCTAGTTCAAAATTCCGCATTTTCAGAAACGTTAAAACACCATTTTCTCAAAAATTGTTCCAATTTTTTTCTTAAAAATTTTCGTACGGATAGTGCAAATTGCACTCTTTAATATGACGAAAAGTTAAATTTGGGGTATTTTTTGTTTTTTCAAAAATTACACAAATGTAATTTTTTTAAAGGTAACTCACACCATTGATATGCACACATCCAGCAATTTTTGAATAATATTGCATTTGTAAATTTATAGTGTTTCAAATGACTTCTAATGAAGTTTTTCGAAATCACAAAAGATGTCTGTGAAAAGCTTCAATTTTCGCATTTACAGTGGCGCTTAAACGCCATTTTCGTAAAAATGGCTCCAAATTTTTCAAAGAAAGTTGTCATTAAGGAGAAAATTTTACTATTCTTTAATATTCTTAAAATAATATTTCCGTTCTACTATTAAGAAACTGAAAATCAAGGAAATGTCAAAAATATGTAGTTTGGGCGCTGATCGATGGAATCTGGCAAGAGTTTGTGTCAAGTCCGAATAGCTAGCCGTGAACGAAGGAAATAGAAAAATAATACGGGAAACTCTGTGCCATTCTGTAACACCACAAATTTTTTTCGCATGAGAATAATGCCTGTTAGAATAAATATTGTTTTTACTTTCCCGTATACGTACGTATATACGAAGTAATATACATAGTATAGGGAAAGTTATGTAATGCTGCGCGAAAAAATGGCGAATTGTCGGCAGAAAATAATTCGTTGCCGGGCCGTGATAACGAAAAGGTTGATAAATACAGTTGCTAAATTAAGAAAAATAATTCCTAACACGTAGTGTAGCCAGAATCCCCGTTTTTTGGGTACTTGATGCCAAAAAAACAATTGAAAGCAAAACGATCTGGCTCTAGTCGAAGCTTTGAGATATTCAAAAGCTTCCTTCAAATTAAATTAATTTTTAAAAACGGCTCAATTGTTTCTTTAAATTTCCTGTAAGAATAGAGTAAAATACTTATTAAAGTGGCATAGGTCCGAATTTCAGGGTTAAGTGTGAATTTTCAAAAATTGCAAAAGTTTGTATTTTGTTTCGCCTCTTCCTTGAACTACAAAATTGAAGATAAAGATTTTTCCTCAAATACAATTTATTCTCCAAAGTGAGTTCTTTCTTTAAGTTCCCGTACACTTTTGAACATTTTAGTCGTTTTCGCGCAATTTTGCGTACAATATGTGCAATTTTAAAAAATTACAAAAACAAGATTTTCTTAAAACCGGCTGCATTTTTTTTTAACCTTTGGTAAGGATATTGCCTAATGTACTCTATGACATGACATAAATGCCATATTGCTCTATTCTTTGTTTTTTTTCAAAAATTACAAAAACATATTTTTTGACTTAACTCTCACGTCGTTAATATTTACATTAGCGTCGATTTACTCACGTGATTATATTTATGAGTACATGTGCCTTGAATAATGTCATATAACGTTTTTCGAGAACTCAACCGTTTTCTGTGAAAACTAGCTCAAAATTCCGCATTTTTAGAAACGTTCAACTGCACTTTTCTCAAAAATGACTCTAAATGTTTTCTTCAAACTTTTCGGATAGTGCTAATTGCACTCCTTAATATGACATAAAGCTAATTTTTTGTCTAATTTTTATTTTTTCAAAAATTAAACAAATGTATTTTTTAAAGATCTCTCACTTAGTTAATGTGCTCATTTCCAGCAATTTGTAAACACGATTGCATTAGCGTTAAAGTGCTTTAAATGACTTTAAATAAAGATTTTCGGAAACAAAATTTTCTGTGAAGGAGAGCTCTAAATTTCGAATATACAGTAGCACTCAACTCCATTTTCTTAAAAACTTCTGAACATTTTTCCAAGAAAATTGCTATTTAGAACAAGGTTTTTCTGTTCTTTAATATTCTTAAAATAATATTTCCGTTTTACTATTAGAAAACCGAAAAATTGATAAAATGTCATGAAAATGTACTTTCGGTAGCTGGCAAGAGTATGTGGCATGTCCGAAAAGCTAAGAGAGACCAAAGGAAGCAGAAAACTAATACGGGAAAGTTTGTGCAATTCTGTAGCACCACTAGTTATGTTATGACGTAAGGAAATATTCCATTTGAAGACATTTTTATACATGTTTCTTCGATTTCGAATAATATATCATTTTTTGCCTTTTCCTGTATATTTTTAAGTATATTTTGCTGATTTTAAGTGGTTTTTTTTTTTTTGCTTTTAATGTCATTTTAATGGTTTTAATGGCTTCCAGCAATATTTACGACAAATGTTCACCACAGAATTCCTGAGTAGCCTATTCGATTTCTTCGCTGATGTTTTGTAATGACAGCCGTTGTGTTTACTATGTAATCTAAGGTTCCTGTAACGCCTATCAGCACCAATATCAGTTCGTCCGATTTTGCGATTACAAAAGACGGAAATTTCGTAGTAAATAACGTCCAAACGAACAGTTTGCAAGCTGAGTTCACTGGAACGAAAGGTAGAAGCCTCGATACATCAGTAAGTCATTCAACAGTCACTTCCTTGGTGATTAGCCACTTCTAATGCTTCTGTCTGAATAGTAGGTCCAGATATGGGCAATCCTTCGCACTTGCAGAAACAAACCTCTCATATACCGCATTATTTATCATCTCGTTCCCTGTGACTTTTCCCTGGCGCCTCACTTCTCCCGACGTTTCTTTTAACCATTCGTCTTCAAAGTTTGTCCTTATTTGGTAAAATGTCATAAATTTGAGTTTTACCCACTTTGAATTTTGCAACTAAGTATTTTGCAGAACGTTTTTCTCGTGTTCTTCAATCACTTCCATTTTCTTCTGCAGCGGAATGGTTTTGCGCGAACGCTTGGAAGACATTCTGGCACATTAAAACTCAGCTTTCCTACACTACACTGCCAGCGTTTACTCAATTTTGATGTCTACGGTTTGTGGAATCTATGATTGCTACGCTTTGACGTGAAATCTACGATTGCTACGGATGATGAGACAGCCTTCCCGGAATTCCATTGTCGACTGAAGAAGTGTGGTGACACTTTTGAGAATTGAACGGGGTATGATAGACCAACATTAAGAATTAGAATAAACATAGAGATAAGGATAAACATAGCGGCAGCAACGAAGTTGCTGTTGTTGCGACATGGAAAATCACACCAAAGCGTGAAAAAGTCGCAGCGAAACAGTCACAATTCCAAAAATATTGTTGGAATTTTAAATAAAAATTTCCATCTTAGCCAGATAATAATCACTTTACGTTCTCTAGAAACCATTCCGTTTTCGCGTTAGGAATGTTTCTGGATTGTAGAGGTCATTTTCACGTATAAAATCGTTCCGTTTTGAGATTCTTTGTCTAGAATGGCAGGTTTCTGTCTTACAGAGTTTCCGTCTTAGGTATTACAGTATTTTATCAGAATCATGAGTAAAAATCTTTCCTGGGGATTTTCCACATTTCCACATAGAGGTGAATAAATTGAAACATCGTCTGTCCTTATAAATATATTACGTAAAGCGTATTTTCCTTTAAATTGCCAATTAACAAACCACTCTAATGCACTAAAAAACACATAAAAAGAACATACCCATACCATGTCATTGCCAGTTCCACGATCTTTGACCTCCGATAAAACATGCAAAATTTTTAAAATATTTTTCACTGAGATTTAGCCCCATGAGTCACTCACTTAGTTTTTTCACTCAACAGAACACCAGTCTCTGACACGTCCGCTTATTTCTCATTTGCACCGTGCCACCGAGCTTCAACTTGATCGCCTTTGTCCACGGGGTTACCTCAATGTCCACTTGGTCCCTCCCATTGCTTTATTTTATACCACCAGTTTGATAACTGATTTTCTCTAATAAACTCAAATTTGACACACCAATAACACAGCAAATTCCTGTATCCGCACTTTTCCCTTGTGTTTCCATTCTTATCAGAGGCGGCATCGCCGTACTTGCTCCTGGCGCCCCGCTTTCCGCTGCCCTTCGTGGCACAGTACATTGAGTTCTGTTTCCCACAGGCGCAACATTCACTACCTGTTGCTATCTCGTCACTTTTCATATCCATTACCGGAACTTTTTTTCTTTCTCCTGACCGTTGTTCCTTACCTTGCTTCAGAATCAATAATGCTCTGCTACCACTGCATTGTCATTACCGCCACTAATAAGACGTCTTCATTATAATCACTAGTGGCATTTTCATGAATCATAAAACCATTGTCGTCCATACACCAATGTTTACTTGTATCACTGGATTCACTACCACTACTCTCACTTTTAACCGTATCTCCCATTGTTCATTACTTGTTTTGTGTCTTTATTATCCTACCCTAGTGGATCTACACCATAACCCAAATTTATCTCGTTGTTCGTTTAACTGGGTGTGCATCATTATCCACTTTCACCTCCCTAGCCACATTATTTTCCTGATTAACTGAATGCACAAGCTTTATCCACTTTTTGCGGTATTTCACTGACAGCATTACTTATCATTCGTATACCAGGTTCCTCCTCCATATCCACTTCAAATTACTCAGTTGTTTCCCTTTCATTTACCGACAAGCGCTCATCAGTTCTCTTATTGCCACGCGGAAAATCTCAACCATTGTCTCTTGACCACTTTTGACTTTCGTTTCTGCACTATGATCGTTGCCAACCACAACCGTCATTTTTAAACTCAACACACACTACATTTTGGCCAGTCGGTGCTCATTCATGAGCGATTCCTCTAAAAATTTCACGGTAAATATCCATTCCTCGTAACATTTTATCTAATTTCACTTCACATTTCAGGTTCACCCCTGTTGTCACGCTCATGATTACTTATCTTTTCTTTGCCATTCTGACGGAGTTCGCCTCTAGATATTTCCATTTTACCATTTCTCACTGCCTTGCCAGTGCTCTTTTGTCTGCGTGCCCCTGCTTGCCATGCCGCGTGCGAGCACCTTCCGTGTTATCAGCGCTGCGGCCTCCGACTGCCGTTCTGCCTTGTGTCGCAGGCCGATCGACCTTCCCCGTGGTTGTCAACATCACTGCTTGCAGCCTTTTCTGTCACAAGCCGCGCCACCAGACGTGACGTCTCTGCTCCTTCAAGAACCTCGTTCGGCCTGTGCACCACCATTGTTTCCTTCAGGATCGCCGCGTCTGAGAACACTGTTTTATATATATATATATATATATATATATATATATATATATATATACAGTGGCGGAGCCTGAGTTTTGGCTTAGGGTATGTAACTCGAGAAATGAGAAATAATTTAAAACTTTAACTATAATTTAAATATTTTTCATTCACCAATACCATTTCTGTCACTTTGATCAATTAGAGCACAGAAAACTGATCCAGTAAAAGTAATAATAGCTCACGTATTTCATGAATTTACTGGTTGAAAGTTAGAAAAAGTTGACTTTAATTCACGACCTAGCAAAATATAAATGTGTGTCCACACACTTTAATAATAAGAGGACTATCAAACCCAATGATTCTCAAAATTGTCCAATTCATATACGTTTTTGAACCCAGTAGAATTGGCATAATTTATAAAATGGAAAAAAATGATCTATGATAAAAATATAATAGGAAAGAGAAAATGAATCAATTTATAGACACGTAATGAAAAACAGTTGACAGTTGTCCTTTACTGTTTACACCAAGGGTTTTCATCTAGCATGGCGGAGACAAAAGAGGCTTTAGAAATTTAATTTTTAATTTCATGGAACATAACCGTGCTCACACTTGAAATCCAATGAATCTGAATTTCTTGGTGAGATTGCACGAAACACTGGAATTTTCAAATCATCCTTGTCAGTTTTAACATATTTCATTATTTCACTTATATATTCAATGAAATTTTCTGTATTTGATGATCCCCTATTTTCATTATGGCTAGAAAATACAAGCCCTTCTCACCCAAAAAAGCATATAACTCGAATGAAGTGTGACAGGATTTCCCTATTTTCCCTTATATCACCGTTGTATTTATCCCTTATATCACCGTTGTTTATTTCCAATGTTTTTGGTTGTATTGCTCAACACAGCCTGTGTTGGCTGTTTAAATAAAATTCTATCCTCTCATATTTTTTAAATATTTTTTACTGTTTCTCATGTGCTATAATTTGTCCACGGCACAAAAATAGGACTCCATAATTATGTAGGCACTTGGATCGCGTGGTGCTCGCCATTCCAGGGCCACAGATGTGAACTGCACAGTCACATACCCTTGTGCATTCAACCAGCACAATCCCTAACCTAAATTGGCTGCAAATATATAGTTGCTAAATGCATTAAAATAAGGTAATAAAAACGATATGTTCATTAATTAACCTCGTTCTCTTACAAATACCAAAGAGAACAATGAAGTTTTGTAAAAGGACAGCTTTTCGTAGGCACCACGGTAGGCACCCTAGATGCAATGGGTCAGTGTGCATCTGATTCTCAGCGCAGGCTAGGCGGTATTTTCAGACTGATTCGTTCATCCTTGTGAAGAATCGAATTCTCAACGGCGCAATGTTTGACTCAACGGCGCAATGTTTGAAATATAACGAAATATTTTGTAGTAGAAAAAGACAATAACACATTGACAATTTACAATCATTTTAAAATAAAATAGCTGATATTGTCAGGGTATGTAACACATCATCCACATCCATGGACGCTACGCCCCTGTATATATATATATATATATATATATATATATATATATATATATATATATAAAATTCTCGTGTCACAGTTTTTAGTTACCATACTCCTCCGAAACGGCCTTGACAGATTTTGATGAAATTTTATCTGTATATTCAGTAGGTCTGAGAATAGGTTGTTATCTATTTTATACCCCTTAGTGATAAGGGTGGTCCACCCCAATTTTTTAAAATTTTTCTCACCAAACGTCTAGGCAACCCGCTACACAGAGTACGTATTTCACACGGCGGTATTTCACCCACTACACGGTGTTTCTCCATATTACCTGCTCAGCGATGTGCAGAATCTCCTATTAAATATGAATAAAACGGAGAGAGACGGTGAATTAGAGAGAGAAGGAGAAAGAGAGAGAAGGATAGAGAGAGAGACGGAGAAAGAGAGAGAGGGAAGGAGGAAAGACAGATATAGGGGCAGAACAACGCCTGCTGGGCTCAGCTAGAAAATGTTTGTCTCCGCGATATATTGTTGCGTTAGATTTGAGGAGTCTTAAGCATATTAGAGATTAATATATCATTAATACTATAATTAGCAGGGAAAAAAGCACAGCAATTACTATTTGACTACAGGTAGATACGACACTGAGACTAGGAACTTTGTTTTAATAATTTGTGATGTTTGTTGCTGCGAAATGTTTAATTACCCTTAATTAATTAATGTTTAGTTAGCCTTCGGAAGTTGATATTAAATTCTCGAATGTACAAAATGGGGAATAGATTCATTGTTGAACAGTTAAAAATGTGTACATGTATTTTATAACAATTTTTTAAATGATTGTTCTTTAGAGGTTTATTTATTATCGTTAATTATTTTCTACTGCCGTCTTTTAATATATAGATTTTCGTTTTTACTGCCATTTAGTGCAACAATCATTTACATGATGTAATGATGTAATTATCACTTGATCAGTATCCCCGCAAGACGTCTACCGGCGTCACTTCCCACCAGTGTTGCCAGATGTACCGTATTTCCGCATTTTATACCACATTATTAACACCTAATCCGCATTAAGCGTTGAAGATGCCAAAAAAATCTGCATTTCCATGATAGTGGATTAAAATCCATTTTTTTTTCATTTCTTCTGTTATTACAATGATCGTTAGATCTCCCACTAACTATGATTGACAAAGTTTGAATGTTCAAAATGCTGTCTCTCTCTATTCGATTAAAGTAGAAAGCAATAAAACACCAATCATCTACCAATCATTAAGGCTTTATCCAATTGCCGTATTCGAAAATTGATGACCAAGCACCAAGGTGTTGTCGTGAACTCCGTCCTTTATTGTCTTACTGTTAGATATTCAGAGGACAAATAGTTGACATGTAGGTCGTTTTCGAATACACCAAATAAGAATACGGAACGTCGTTCAGATTCTTACTGCGTTTATTCAAGCCGGAGAAATTATGCACTTCGCGTAATTTTGAAGTTAAAAATGTTGAAATTACGTTACTTGGCTTCATATTAAACTGAGATTAAAAATAAATTGAAAGTATATTTATAACAAAAATAATGATATTTTATATTTTTAATTTCTTGGGTGAATCAAGAACATTATGTATAGTGAGAACAAATATAGTGAGAAAGTATCGCATTTAATTAATAAAACGGAATTATATGTCGATATATTGATGTTTTCCCTTATTTTTAAATTATATTGGTAAATCCGCATTCATTAGAAGAAATCCGCATTTTCGAACTTAAAACTTCGCAATCGGAAGTTTCAAATCTAGCAACATTACTTCTGACCCAATAAGGAGCACGGAGTAGGGATGAGATCTCTCACACAATAAGCCGTTTCTCACTCACTACAGTTTTCGGCCATTATTTTTATTGTTTGGGCGTTAATCGTAATTCTACAATTATAATTTTTCTATTTCGGTGTAATTTTTAAATAATTTATGATTAATGTGTAGGGCTGTAATGAAGTCTCAAGGCCAAACGATGTCTGTTTGTGGATTACTTTTAGCACATCATGTTTTTCACACGGTCAATTATACGTGGTATGCTCTCAAGTGGGCAAGTTATTTGTGCAAGTTATCCACTTTATTTGTGTTAACTAAAGATGGGATAGCAAAACATATTGTACACTCTATTGCGTTGAGAGATTGATGTTTTTTAGTAAAATTATTATAATTAGCAATGTATACCATTTCAAAAAATAAATTACAATAAATTAAAAATATAAATGGTATTGTGTTATTTGTATATTCCATCATCGATCACAGCGCTCCATGCCTCTTCAACTCATATATACCACATCAAACACTGACAATAAGTTAGTCATTTTTTTTCTACTAAAATAATCCTAGGAATAATTCATGCGGCAGAACAACGTTTGCGGGGTCAGCTAGTATATATATATATATATATATATATATATATATATATATATATATATATATATATATACTAGCACACACACACACACACACACACACATTTGTTGCGTCATTACGCAACGCGTCTCTTAAGCCCTAGAGCTTCTGCAATTCAAATTATTCGGATATGTAAGTTCGATAAACTATTTGCATCAATTGTTCACAAAAATGAGGAAAATATTTCTCCGCGAGGCTTTTTTACTTTCTCGCGCTTAAGAAGGAACGTCTTGAGAAGAGAAATTTATGTAATGCTGCGCGAATAAACTGGGAATATTCGGCAGAAAAACTCTTATTACAGGGCCGTGGTAACGAAAAAGTGGATAAATCCAGGTGCTAAATTTAAAATAAAAATCCTGTAACACGTGGTGCAGCCAGAATCCATGTTTTATGGCTCCTTGATACCGAAAAACCGATTGACGGCAAAACGCCAGTTCGTCCGTCCGTCTGTCCCTCTGTCGCGTTTATGATTAAACCGTTCTGCCATTTTCTCCAAAACTGATATTCCCTGATGTATCTGGCTGTTGCCGTGGTCCCTTGAATTTGAAACTGATGTTTTAATTTTGGAGGGTACTTTACATAAAACCCCAGAGACATATTCAAAATTAAAAAAAAACAACAACAAGTGTTATGAAATGTTGCTGGATACTCTAAAGGACGTTTAAGAAAATAGTGCAGGTCTCATGTTGGTTGAAACTCCTGATTTTTCCAAAACTGAAAAAAATCAAACTTTTTTCGGCGTCTTCATTACAATTACAATTATGAAGATACAATTTTTTACTTTCCCGCATACGTACGTACATACCGAATAATATACGTAGTATAGGGAAAGTTATGTAATGCTGCGCGAAAAAATGGCCAATTTTCGGCGGAAAAAAATTCACTGTCGGGCCGTGATAACGAAAAAGTGGATTAAACCCGTTGCTAAATTAAGAAAAAAAATCCCCTAACATGTGCTGTAGCCAGAAACCTCTGTTTTGTGGGTCCTTGATACCGAAAAAACCAATTGAAAGGAAAACGTCCGTCTGTCTGTCTGTCCGTCCGTCCGTCCGTCCGTCCATCTGTGAACACTGCTAGCGCCTAAACCATACGTACGATTTCTTCCAAAATGGATATTCCCCGGTCGATCTGATTCTAGTCGAAGCTTTGAGATCTTGAAAAAGATTCTTCAAAATTTGGAGGTACTTTATATGAAGCCCCCCGGGGATTTTCAAAATTTACTCAAAAACGGCTGCAAATTGTTTCTTTAAATTTCTTGTGTGAATAGAGTAAAATACACCTTTTAACATGGCATAGGTCCGATTTTCATGAATAATTCTGAATTTTCGGAAATAGTGAAGGTTTGAATTTTTTTCGGCGTCTTTCTCCAACTACAAAATTGAAGAGAGATTTTTTTCTTCAAATAAAATTTGTTCTGCATATTGCGTTCTTTCATAAAGGCCATGTAAATGTTTTTTTCAAAATTTTGGTAGTTTTCGTGCAATATTGCGTGCAATTTTAAAAAATTACAAAAACAAGATTTTCTCAAAAACGGCTCCAAATTTTTTCTTTAATCTTTTGGTAGGGATAGTGGTGAATGTATTATATCAGATGACATAAAATCCATATTGCTCTATCGGTTGGTTTTTTTCAAACATTACAAAAATGTAAATTTTTTCACACGTTTCTCACGTCGATAATATTTACATTAGCGGCGATTTGTGCACATTATATTTACGAGTACATGTGCTTTAAATAATGTCAAGTAAAGTTTCTCGAAAACTCAACCGTTTTCTGTGAAAAGTAGCTCAAAATTTCGCATTTTCAGAAACGCTCAAACGCCATTTTCTTATATATGGCTGCAAATGTTTTCTTGAAACTTTTGTAACGGATAGTGCTAATTACACTCTTTAGTCTAGCGTTAAGTTTATTTTGAGTAATTTTTTTGTTTTTTCAAAAATTACATAATTGTAATTTTTTGAATGATCTCTCACACCTTTAATATGCACATTACCAGCAATTTGTAAAGATTATTATATTTAACGAACATGTGCTTCACATAACTTCAAATAAAGTATTTTGAAAACTCAAACATTTTCTGTGAAAATGAGCTTCAAATTTCGCACTTTTAGTAGCGTTAAAACGCCATTTTCTCTTAAACGGCACATAATTTTTTAAAAAAAATTGCCACTTACGGCTAGGTTTTTGTGTTCTTTAATATTCTAAAATTAATGTTTCCGTTCTACCAATAGGAAACCGAAAAATTAAGAAAATGACAAAAAAATGTACTTTTGGCGGTGACAGATGACAGCTGGCAAGAAAGAGTTTGTGGCAATTTCGAATAGCTAGCGAAGACCCAAGGAAATAGAAAACTAATACGGGAAAGTCTGTGCCATTCTGTAGCACCACTAGTTTACTTTAAAAGGTTTCATGTGTGTTCATAGGTTTCATGTTCGTTGAAATGCCTAATTTTGCAAAAATTTTTTAAAATTTAAAAAATGTTGGCGTCTTTCTACAACTACAATTGTGAAGACACGATTGTTTTTCTTAACGAAATATGCTCATCATTAACAGATCTTCAAATAAGGTGAGGTTGAATTTTTTGAAAATATGAGTAGTTCTATAATTTCCTGACAAACATAATAGCCCGCTCGGAATTGACTGCGCTTCGTTTTCGTCGTTTTCTTACAACTACAATTTTAAAAATACATTTTTTCTCAATTAAATGTATTTATCAAAAATACATCTTCAAGCAGTTTATGCTTAATTTTTTCAAAATACGAGTAGTTTTTTCTATAATTTTGTGAGAAATACAATAGCCCGCTGTAAATTTACTGCGCTTCGGACATCTGGATGTGGTAAATTCGTATGCGTGTAGCTCATACACTCTTAAATCATAACACGGCAGTGTGTGTTATTTCCAAACACAGCTAATTATTCTTGAAAACTAAAATTTCGAACCTGAGAAAAATATAGGAAGGAAAGATCGCTTGCGGTCCGTGGCCCGCTTGTTGGGGGTTTGCTCCGGCGTTCTCCCCCGATCGGAAAAACTACGGAAAACCGGCCACTAGAATTCTCTAGACGGCGACTGAATTTGACCTAGCTGACAATTATCTAGTGATTAATTTTCATACATTTTAAGTGTATCTGAATCATATTTTCGAAGACAGAAACTTCTGTGTATATATCGGCATTAATTATATCAACCTGAAATTCAAAACATTTATACGTAATAATGTCTATCTTGGCAACAAGTCTGACGTCGGATTGCCTTTTTTTAAATCTGTAACAGTTGCTCTGATCGATAGTTTTCCGTAGTTTTCTCTAATCAACATCAGGAGAATGCGGGAGCAATATCTTAACAATCTTGCCATGGACCGCACGCGACTTTTCCTTCCTCTTTCTTGTCCTGTCCTCGCCCCTTACACACACACACACACAAACATCCAAGGGGGTGTTCAAAGGGATCCAAGAGGGCCCAAGGGGATGTGATGCGATTACAAGACTCGCTGAAGAGAGTCTCTTAGTTCTCCATCCCAACTCCGCTCTCACCTTCAAGAGGTGGGCCCTGTCGAGTCGAGTAACCCGTGCCAAGGTTGTGGTAACCAATCCCTTCGGCGGCACGGGTCGACCAACAGACGAGAGATGGGGGGTTCTGGCAAGTCACTCTGTCCGCCGTACTGGAGCGCCCCGAAAGTATGCCGGGATACGGTCTGGTTGGTTACAACCCTGGCCCAGGGTAAAGGGTGAAGCCGGGGGAGCCTGTAACCCCTAAGCGACGTGTCCCTGGGTGGCGGACAGGGGAGGAATCTCTAGATATAGTCAAGAGGCAATTAAAATACCTCACGAACCAACAGGCGGGGAAGGACACCTCAGTCAAAAAACCAGCATGGAAGGTCTTTTGGGATCTCAGTTTACGGTGCAGGGACCCGGATCCCCAGTACCGGCGTCTGTTGGGAGTGAGCAAGTGGGCTCCTGGGCGTTGTCAGCCAGTGACCGCAGTACTTCAGCAGTGGACCACTTGGCTGCTGTAGTATCTGTTGCTACAAGTGATGATCTTGCGAAGCAACAGGCATTGTGTAGCCTTGAGAAGAAAATAACCGAGCTGCTCAATTTTGTTAAACCTCGCCATAATGTTCATGGTGAGATCAAGAGATTAGCGTATTCGATTCAGACGCACTTTAACGAGGTGGTAGCACTGCAAAAAGGAAGATCCAGCCCAGATCCTCAGTGCGCCAAACTTACCGCGAAAGAAGAGTGCACTCAGACCTCCCCTGAGAAGGTGGCTGTGGGAGTACTCCTAACAAGTGATCCTTCGCGAAACCGGAGCTCCCAGGTGCCCAAGTTAAGGAAGGAGACTGCGGAAAACGCAGATAAAATCCGGACACCCGAGTGGCAATTCGACAAAAAAAAAAAAAGAGGCGGAGTATTTGAAAAAAAAAATCGTCATTATTTACTTTGGCCTTAATACGGCCTTATTAATAACCTTATAATTAGGTTTATCATATCAAACCTTTAGGGTGAGATGTACTCATTAGAAATATAAATCAATTTGCAAAATAAAATCAATTTTGAAGTATGCTTTACTAGTTTTTTAGATAATACCATCTGAGATGGCGAAGGCGGCGGGGCGGCGGGCGGACGGCGACAGCGGCGGCGATGGCGGCGACGACGACGGCGGCAGCGGTGACGACGATGACGACGGTGACGACGAGGGCGGAGACGACGGCGGCGGAGGCGACGACAGCGGCAGCGACTTCGAGGGACGCGCCCTTTTCGAGAACACTTTCAGGTGAGGAGAGGGTTCCTTAGGTTGTTGCAGGTGAACTGTCGTAGTATAATCAATAAAGAAATAGAGTTTTGGAATCTAGTTGATGCCTGCGATCCCGACATAGTGATAGGACTGAGTCGTGGCTAACTGAGGAAATCCGGTCCTCTGAAATTTTTCATTCCCATTACAAGATCCTTAGGAGGGATAGAAATAGTAGAGGGGGCGGAGTATTTATTTGCGTCAAAGAGGACATAAATATTAGATTAGAGTGGGTCAGTAGAGAGTTTGAAATGATGGGAATAGAAATTATTACGTCAGGAACTGTTTTAGAAATTATTGCATGCTATAGGCCTCCGAGCGATGGATATGACATTTTAGACATCATTCAGAGAACGGGAAACGAAAATGACCATCCTATTGTTATTGGAGGCGACTTAAATTTTCCGAGCGCAAATTGGGAGGGAGCTGTGAGCGAAGGGAAAGTCCAGACGCTTGTTAACGGTATGGTATGGGACCGGGGTTTTACCCAGGTAGTTCGGACCGGGACGCGACAGGATGCGATTTTGGATGTCTACCTAATTAGGCCGTAAGAACTTTTCATATCTTGTGAAGTTGTTGACGGCATTAGTGACCACAAAGCGGTTCTTCTTGACTTAGACGGAAATATTTCAAGGAAAGGCATTACAATAGGAACGAAAGTACGGCAATACAAGAAAGCAAATGTAAGCGGTCTTCAAGGTTTCTTTAGGGAACAATATGACCGCTTTCTAAGAACAGAGGGCGGTATGGAAGAAATATGGGGCGTGTTCAAAGATATTATATACGAAGCTTTGCAAAAGTTTGTTCCGTGCAAAATTCTAAAAAATAATCCGGATCCAGAATACTACAATGCAAAAATTAGGAGAATGAAGAGGATAACGAGAAAGGCATTTAAGAACAGAAAGCGCAGTAGCGAGCATATGAATATTTTTCGAAATCATTCAAAAGAATTGGAGCGCGAAAAGAAAATTGCTCAGGAGGCATATTTAAAGAATATTCTTGATGGGAAGGGAAATAACTGGACAGGTTTTTATAAATATGTTCGTAGAAGGAAAGAAAATAAAGAGGATATCCCAGTTATTCGCGAAAATGGAAACATGCTAATTACTGACAATCGGGCAAAAGCGGATGCATTTAATAAGTATTTTAGTTCGGTTTTCAAAAATAGTGCGGACCATCCATTTATTCAAGGGCCTTCGGGTGCGAATCAGTATAATATTGAAGTAAACGTTCTATGGAATAAAGTAAAGTCTATGAAAAATGGTAAGTCAAGGGGTCCAGACGACATTTCTACGGATTTAATTAAACTAGCAGGAAAGGCAATATTACCGTACCTAATTAGAATTTTTCACGTGTCTTTGAATAATTCAAAAGTACCTGAAGATTGGAAATTAGCCTTTGTTGTACCAATTTTTAAAAGTGGTGACAAAACTAAATTATGCAATTATAGGCCGGTAAGTCTTACGTCAGTGGTCTGCAAGCTTATGAAGCATCTAGTTGGGAGTTACATTAAGAAAGAATGGGAAATTAAAAAATGGCTCTACGATGGGCAACACGGGATCAGGCGTGGTTATTCATGCGAAAGTCAGGTAGTCACGCTATTTCAGGATCTAGCAGATGAAATTGACGCGGGCGGGAGAGTAGACGCAGTAGTTATAGATTTTGCCAAAGCATTTGATGTCGTTCCTCACGATCGGCTTGTACAGAAATTAATGAATTCAGGCATAGATCCCAGGGTGGTGGCGTGGATTAGCGAGTTTCTGCGAGATAGAAAACAGAAAGTCCGAATTGGGCAAGAGTTATCTTCCGGGGCAAGCGTTACGTTAGGAATACCGCAGGGGAGTGTCATTGGACCCCTACTATTTCTAGCTTTTGTGATGATGCCGGATGATCTGCCGGCGCAATTAACCTCAAATGTTCGGCTATTTGCAGACGATTGCATAATATATCGTAGTATTAATTCGAAAAGAGATGAAGAATACTGCAACGGGATCTTGATGCGTTATATTACTGGGCGGAAAATAACGGAATGTCCATAAATAGCTCTAAAAGTAAATCCATCACTTTTGGCAGGGGTCATAATTACAGTGAAATACATTACCGTTTAAATAATGACATTATTCCGAGAGTTTCCTCGTGCAAGTATCTAGGAATTCATTTCGATAGTAAATTAAGTTGGAAAAAACACGTAGATTTTGTTGTAGGGAAAGCCTGGAGATCTCTTCACTTTGTAATGCGCATCCTAAAAAAGAGTACGGCAAACGCGAGGGAATTTGCTTATTTATCTCTTGTTCGTCCAACAATGGAATATGGAACAATTTGTAGGGATACGCACAAGATTATGCAGTGTAAACACTTGGAAAGGATTCAGCATAGGACACCTAAATTTACTTTCAGGGACAAGAAAACGGCAGGGTGGGATTCACTCAAAAACATGCGATCAGTAGCAAGACTCTGCGCCTTGTATAAAGCTTATAGTGGTCATCCAGCTTGGAAAGAAATTAATCGGCGGCTATGTATTCCTACATACATCAGTACAGTGGATCACAGGCACAAAATAAATTTAAGATAGCAGAGAACGGATGTCGGGAAATTTTCTTTTACAAATCGAACGATTACGGAATGGAATAGATTGCCTGCAAAAACCTTTGAACCCTTCCCTCAAAGTGTTCAACAGTTTAGGAAATTAATTTAGGGTATTATTAAGTAAATGAGGGAGAATAGTGGGTTATATAGCGATGCATAAGTGTTCTATTGTGAAGTGAGGTGTAGTGCAGTGTATAGCAGTGAAATAAAGAAGGAAATTTTTTCAGGTCTTAGTGAAGTGAGTGCAGTGAAGTGCAGTGTGATACTAGTGTAGTGTGTGTGTGTGTGTGTGTGTGTTTCTCTCTAATGTAATTTAATGTTTTATGAAGCCAGTTTTTATATTATTATCATTATTTTAACATTACTTTTATTATTTTACCATTATTATTATTACTACAATTAGTATATAATTTGCTAGTTATATTACCTTATTCTTATTGTTGTTATTATTATTATTATTATTGATATTAGTTCTATGTTACTGAGAGACTGTGTATATTTATGTTTTTTGTAATAGCTGCCACCGGGTTATGCCCAATTGCAGTTTAAATAAATCTATCTATCTATCTGAAACTCATGCAAAATATCTCATTTCATAATTTTCAAGAAGAGTAAAATTTAATGCCTAAAAGGCAGTATTTAGTTGTTTGGTCATTCTAAAATGATTTAAAAAGTTTCAGTCGAATCAGAAGATGGTTGGGAAATTTTGGCCGTTTTGACATGGAATAAGTCATAGCATTACAAAAAATTAAATTTTCGCAGCAGTTCACAGAAAACCCACTAGACATCAGGCCAGTGGGACAAGGTTTTGCTCGCTGCTACCCACTGAGCGAAATAGGCTCAACCTTGAAAGCTGAGCATCTGATGCTTGCTATGACAGACAGCTCAGGCTAGTCATGTATAGGAAGAAAATGGGCAGTGGACCACAATGAGGTGATGTGTATACTGTATACAAGCTAAAATAAGGAGATGTGGACATAGAAAAACGGAACAGTTTCCGCAGTCTCCACTTCAATTCAACAACGAAAAAAATCAGAGACGGAGTGTTTGAGAAAATGAATTTTGAAAATCATTCGTCATTATTTACTTTGGTCTTAACATGGTCTTATTAATGCCCTTATAATTAGGTTGATCATATCAAACCTTTAGGGTGGGATGTTCTCATTAGAAATATAAAGCAAGTTGCAAAGGAAAGTCAAATTTAAAGATGCTTTACTATTTTAATTAGATAATACTCTCTGAAACTCATGCAAAATATGAAATTTCAAAATTTTCTAAAGGAAGTAAAATTTAATAAAAGACAATATTCAGTGTTATTTTGTCATTCTAAAACGATTTAAACAGTTTCAGTCGAATTGGAAGTTCAGGAAATTTTGGCCAATTTGACATCAAATGACCCATACACTAAAAATTAAAACAGTTACAAAAATTCCCATCCATTGAATAAGAAGCATCTTGTGTTTTGAGGAGTTACTCAAGGGCAAAAAGTGCATCTTGTACACCGGCAAATCCGATAAGTCTATCAAGCCCGTATGTTTCACACAAGTTTCTGGCACCTAGCAGAGCAATCCACATCTGAAACTCAGTAATACCTTCAGTTGCTCATGTGAGGATGTTTACATTTTGACTGGCAATGCAGAACAGCAAGCGACTGTACTACCTCATTCCCAATTGCCCCAGCACTTACCATCACCATGGAAATTTGAGATGACATCCAGCAGTCACTTTCCGATATTTATTTCCACCACCGCTTCTCATAGGGTCTTCCTTTACTGGCCTATAAATTCACTGTGCGAATGTGCTGCAGTAACTCTGCTAAGGTTACTTCAACTCAATTATAATATTTAACTTTTTTTTGTAATGTGTTATTTTACTCCTCTTTATTGTGAGATGAACACTCGCAAGTAATTCACAACTTTCAAATCAACCAAAATATTAAAGAGAAAGCAATTTTTATTTCTCACAGTATGACAAACACTTGAAAATTATTTCAGCTTCAAATCACAACAGTACATATTCAAATACTGATTTACTTAATTTACAGGCACATATCACAAGTTCCAAGAACCAAAGGATTTGTACTAGAGCATTCACATGACACTATCTTCAGCTCAGTAGATTACATGTGTCACTGATGATCCTGTACAGCTTGAAGTTACAGCTTCCTCTAAGTTGCTGTCTAACTTCCGATAGCCTGATGTACTTGGTCGTCTTCGTGTTCCTTTGCGAACACGACCTTCCAAAGCCAGTGCCAAGATCTGCGAAAACAAACACGAATACCCGATAATTGACTGATTATTACAAAAATGTTTTTAAAGGAGGAAAATGGAAAGGAAACAAACTTTGTGATCCTGTACATATCATGTAACTACGCCTTTTTAATTATGTCAGTAATACTTTTGGTGCTTTATTGGCTAATATTGTAAATAATGAATACAAAATCCTTGTCTTATAGCATTTAAGTTTTGTTCTGAACATTTATCAAACATAAGTGGATACGGTCATAACAAAGGTTGCCTGGACAAGGTATTTCTGCAGACGCTTCTCAGAAACCATATGTGGATAGCACAAAGCAAGTGTCTGCTGTGAGTATGTATCTAAGCCCTTTAAAATGTATTTTGTAACTCCATATCAAACATGTTCAATCCATTAAATTTAGTGTTTCATTGTAAAAATGAGTTTTTCTTTATTTTTACTCAAAGTAGTCAGTCAGACTATGCCTTTGTAACAATGCCTAGTACAGGTCAACTTTGTAATCTAGAGTTAAAATAATTATTCACATCCCCAAAGATTTGTAAATAATTATTTTAATTTTTATTTCATACAAAAATTATAAATAGTCAATGTTCATTTGCAATAGGTTTAGAATATATTGTAAGGAAGTTCTTAAACCACATGAATATTCATATTTTAAAGGTTCAGTAATACAGTTAAGGCAATTTTTTCTGCAATTGGACATTTCCAATTTCTGTGCATTCAACTACCATGAAATAGCAACACAGAAATGAGAGAAAAAAAAAGTACCATATTATTAAAAATAAACTACTTTACCTTCTGTTTGTTGTGAAATATCAGATAACCCAGAATACACAGAACAATCATGGTCATAAAGTATGCAAAGAAATGGGAGTCCTCAGCATCAACAAACCGGTCATGTGCATATCCTCCTTCGGCATCATTATTGGGGATTCTTCCTGTCGTAAGAACAAGAAATTTTCGGTATAAGGCAAAGTTATTTTTTATAGGAAAGAGCAAAAATCATCAAAATGTATAACTATATATAGATTTACACTATCATAAATCTGAATAAGGTAAATAAGTAATATACATTACAGAAAGGTAAGAATTTTGTGGAAAGGAAAAGTACACTATATTACACTATACACTATATTACTGAATAACAATGAGCTTCTTGAATATAAAAATAAATACAACAATAGTTGACTTTCAATATTACCTGGAAGCCAGGGACCTTCATCCTCATCTGATGCCACTGGAAAAAAAGAGAAAACATTGTTTTTTAAATTTCAGCTTGTATAAATTGAAGAGGGTAAAAAAAACAACAATAATAACATTTATTTAATAATACTCCTGACATTTTAATTAATATTTTTCCATCCTGATAGGGCCAGCTTAGCTGGAGCCCAATTGATTTCAGGTTAAAATTGGATCACAATACAGTTTTTCCGAAGGATGCTCAGGAAAAATATTTCACAAAGAAATTGTTTGGGCTGTTTTGATTAATAAGTAATACTGATATTATCCTTGCAAATATGTAAACAGTGTGCTCAAGATTATAGTGGAATTGAATAAGAACCAAATACAGTACATTTTGCATTTAATAAGCCCTCTATTTTACAGTCGTGCAGACCAGTAATACAGCTTTTCTACAAATTACATTAGTGACCAGGTTTATAGAAGAGCACAAGTGCACATTCATTGAGTGGGTGGTAACATTGACAAATAAGCACGGTGAAGATGACTGGTAGGGCACAACTGTCAAGCAAAAATAGTCTTGGTAAGTAGTACCAGAAGGATATAATTTGATGCAAGAGCTTTCAAGAGAACAGAAGTAAATAATGATATGTTTTTCAAATCAGTAGAGCTATATTTTTATTATTTGTTTACTATTGTCTGACATATCTCATTATTATTATTTATTATATTATAATTATGGACCGACTTAATGTGCAGTAACTATGTAACAATTGTATTAATTGACAGTTCATCCAGGCATGCTGGAAAATGTTGTAATATGGAAATTTTTTAAATTATAAATTTAAATATTTCTCACTTTGACTTCTCACATTTGATAAATGGCAGGTTGAATACTAAAAATTAAACTGGATTATCCTAAACATAGTTAGCCTATCATCAAAGTGTTGTGATAAGATCCTGAGTGAATCCAGGATTTATATAATGTCAAATATCATGCAGTTCAGCTATATAGGAGAAGCTAGCCATCAAACATAGTTACTTTTGTTTTTTTGTACAGATAGATAGTGTGCTCTGTGGTGATCCTGTGAGATGGAAACAATGAATCACAGATTTCTGCATTCAAGTTCCAAATTAATGAACTTTGATGTGCTAATTCAATTTGGAATCTGATGTGTTAATAAGGTTCAGAATTGCCAATTGCAAGTACACAAGAGGATATCCAATTGTGGAAGATTTTACAGACCCTAGTGTACAATTGAAAGGTTGACATTATGTTACTGTTCAATTTTTAGCCCTTTGCATTTTACCAAAAAGTGCCTGCCCTCAAAAACATCAAACTTAATGGATGACAACGTTTCAAATTACTTTTGCAACAGATCTGAATTTTAAACAAACTAATGAGAAAGTTGAAATCAAAACTATCTTGTTTGTGGCCTAAAAGATTTTCGAATCTACTATGTACACCTACATATACAGTACTGACAATTTCTTGACCCTTTTGAAACAATTTTTTTCCCCTTGCAAAACAGCTTTTTCGATTTAATTTTTTAAAATATTTTTCAACATTTCTAATTCTCATAAGATGTCATATTCATCCACTTACTATAGTCTTTATTAAATTTCGTTGAACCATCAAGCCTGGAAGGTTCATCATTGTCTCCCTCATTGTAGCGATGAGATTCTGTAGCAAAGTCTTGATCCATATCAAGGCCAGCTTCATCACGGTCTTGTGTCTGATCACCTCCATGTTCCCCTATACGCTCTCCATTCTCCACTTCACTATCATCCATAGCATTCTGCTCTTCATGATCATCCGGCTCTCCACTGATGGCTTTGGCATCACCTTCAATCGCTTGATTTGCTGCTTCAGGTTCAGACTTTCCGATGTGATCTAAGTCTGGTTTTGTGTCTAAATTAACAGAAATAATATTAGATATTTTTATTAAAATATTAATGAATACAATTTATTTATTTATTTAATTACCCACAACAGGGCAAAGACCCAATTACAGTAGGCAGTTACTAGGAAAAATATACAAAACATACACAATAAAAAAAAAAAAAGTTTCAGTTTTATAGCAATACATATTCTAAAGTTGGCACACATTTGAGAATTATGAACAACACAGCTTTTTAAAGAATGTTGTGTGAAATGATCAAAGAAACACATTTCAAAGCAAAAGCAAACTTGACACAATTGAAGAAACGATATGAAAAGGGTCAAAGAACTAGAATCCATAATAGTCTTGAGATAATTATGAGAAAGCATAAGATCAACACACACATGACCAGATTCTTTGGCCTGTAAACAAATAAATAAACTACTGAACATTTTAAAGAAAATTAAATTATCTTTTTTCATATATCAGACACATTTGATTGTATAAACAAGTGGTGCACAGCACATATTTTCTTGCATTATTTGTAACGGCTCTGCAATATTGTACTACTACATGAACCTGAAAAAGTGTTACCGTCCAACAAAATTTGTTTTCTACACTGAGATTTGAACACAGAACCATAGAGGTAACGCGACATGCGCTTTACTGCTACACCATGAAATCTCTCTGTTGTAATCACTTGCTGACACTTGTCTCTCCCATTATTTCCAACATACATTCTTCAAAAGTTCAACAAAAATGAGACCTAAAGTGTCTTGACTTTTACTTGCAAATGAATTAATAGATAAAAAAAAATAAACCACCCACACCCAGCTATTTTAGAGAAAATAATTCTTTAAATTGACATTATTGCATGAAAAATTACGCAAAAACTATTCATATTTTTGAAAAAATTGCACATGACCTTAGGAGTCGCCAATAAATTACATAACGCTAAAGAGGGAGGGAGTGCGAGGCAGCATTACGCTGTGTTATATAGGGGTAGGGGGTATTAGTTACATGCTATGTAACATTGATATTCATTTTTTTACATTCTTCAACAGTTGTTGAAATAATTCTTTTTTCAAGGCCTGTTGTAAAACATTAAAATATTAACTAATTAATTTGTTTTAAAAACATAAACAAAAGGTATTAGTTGTAAATTGTTTCAATAAATAGAAATATTTTTTCAACTTCTTTTTGAATCTGGAAGATTACGAAGAAAATAATCAAAACTGACATGAAGAATATTCTAGAATCAATTTAAATTAACACTGTAGACTCTTGTTCTTGCATCACCCAAGATGGCGTGTGCATTGCTTGTGATCGACCATTTCTCAGCCAAGCATTTTGCTTTCACTCACAACTTGTCCCAATCTTCTTGTTACGTGCAGTCAGCATCGCCAACTAATTTCTATTTTAACTGTCTTTAATTTGAATATTCAACACAAGTAAAATAAATACAAATGTTTTTTTTTCTGTGTATAATTTATATTAACTTCTTGCATTTAAAGGAGGGGGGTTATGCAATTGTTACGTAATTATTTTGGGAGGGGGGGTTCAAGAGCATGTTATTGGTATGTGACATGGGGAGACGGGTATTGAAAAAATTCAAAATTTGCGTTACGTAATTTATGGATGGCTCGTTTCCCAAGATCTGTCTTTAAAAAACAGATTTCATTCCAGAAAAAAAATCTATCTTCAATATTGTTGTTGTAGGAAGTCTCAGGAAGAAAAAAGTGAGTTGTAGAAATTTCAAAAAAATCAGGGATATCAACGAACATAAGACCTGCACCATTCTTTTAAGCATCCTTTATGCCAACAAAGGACAAAGTTAAATCAAAAAATTTGGAGGCATTTTTGACAAAATTTTGAAAATGTTGTCTGCATGTAAAAAATTCCCCAAGATATCAGTTTCAAACTCAGTGGGCCTCAAGTTCCTTTAAATTGATAGAGGAATATCCATTTTGGAGAAATTGGCTGAACAGTTTTGGTGCTAGCTTTGACCACAGTCAGGCAGGCAGACAGTCAGTCAGAAAGACTGACACATGAAGAGATGGGCAGATGCAGAGACAGGCAGTAAAAGATATTTTACGATGAATCTATTTTTTCAAATCTAGTACCCACAAAACATGGCTTTTGACTATACAAGATTTTATACATAGAGGAACAAGATCTATACTCTTTTTTCATTACCAGGGACCAGCAATAAGAGTTTTTCTGTCAAAAATTCTCTGTTTTCCTGCGCATTCTTACAATACTGTTTCTTACACAATAAGGGCAAGAAAGAAAAAAGTATGAACCAGCAAGTTAAAAAAATTACAGGTAATTAATTTTGACAGAGAACTGCAGAAAGAAAGATTTGAAGTTTGATGGAGACATTTTACTTTGGACGGGAAATTGTGACAACAATTAACAATCTGAATCAAATAAAAAACAGACAATGGGGGGGGGGGAGAAAGAAATCAATGGTCTGAGCATAATAGCTTATTAAGCAGTTAAGGTAAAAATGGTTATAGTTATTAAAGACAAATTTGTTCAGAAGTTATAATTATTTGATTATCTTTAATCAAACTAGAATCACTTTTGCATCACAAGGCAGTAGTAGAGTATAATGATGCTCATTATAATTCATTCTGTGTTGTAGCATTACATTACTATCAATACGTTAAATCTAAAGTCAATAGTTCCTGTAAGTGTCAGCACAGCATTTTAGAGGAAAGAAGACTGAGAATGAGGACACTGGCGTTTTGATAAGAATAAAACGTGTAAATCATATAACTGTGATAATAACTGGCATTGTCCTTTGAACTGCACATAGTACCCTTTTATATATTTATTGCAGTGAAGTATGTGCATATTTATAAGTATTATATCTAAAGATATGCCTATATTAATGAAATTAATTTTATTACATTGTCCTTCAAATGCATGAAATAAATAAGTACGGCTTCAACCTATTTTCTTATAAGAATAAATAAGGTCTTTTCTTCTAACACTCAGAAGGTACACTTCTGTCAAAATATGAATCACCTGTTAATCCTCCAAGGGTACTTCCAGGTACTTCTTTTGTGACATTCTCTGGAACTGTTGTGTTCACCCTTGCTACACACAAAACATTCAATAAGCATGCAGTTCAAGCTAAAACTCGCTTAGTAAAATATTATATAAAAAAATACAAGTATTAGTCTTGCTAATTAAAAGGTATCACTAGCTTAGCAAGGAAATACCAAAAGAAATAAAATCATATAAATTACAATCGGTTATGGATAGTAATAATGAAATATATATGTATAAGAAATTTTGCAATTTGTCTTTCAGTTTTGAAATTCAACACAAGCACCCTTTAAAACCAAGAAGATAATTATCTCATCATAATTTAGGTACATAATACAAGTCAGAAAAGCACTAATAAAGAGCTCTGTCTCTGGATTATTTGAGTAAAATAAGTATACATGATCATCCCTGCAAAATTAAGAGTTTTTGCCACTTATGTTTACGCTGAAGGTCTATTTTAGATCTATTTTCCATTAACACACAACTCAGCATACTACAATATTTAAACTTTTATTTCCCACAACATCTGTTCTGATTATAATAAAAAATTTGGATGTTGAAAAAACTTTCTATGAGATAGAGAGTTACACAGATCAGGTGATGCTCTGCTCCAGGCGAAAATTATATAGGCTGACATACTTTTTTTTAAATGTTTAAAATGCCATAATATTCTACGGTCATTGACATTGTTCTTTGAAGCCTTGGTCTATGTGTTTGGAAAATAATCTACACATTGAATGACAAAACATCATTGACTCAAATCCATTGGTCACATTTCAAGCAATTCAGTGTGCAAGTTACAAACTTACTACTGCTCAATAATCGATAATACCAACAAAGTCCAGAGGAGAAGGAAATTGATTAGTAATAAAATTTAATTAAAATAGTTTACGATTTAAGATTAGAGTTATTTTAATTGAAATAATCAATTGTAAAGCTAACACCAAGAAGTATTTTTATTTATGACTTTCTTTAAAACACATATGGTTTAAATAAGTGACTTATTATTATTATTATTATTATTATTATTATTATCATTATTATTATTATTATTATTATTCCAGTTTTGATTAAAAAAAATTAAATACTGTAGAAATGAATTTGGAGAAAAAGAAATGGAGAGAATCAGGAAAATTCTTCCAAATTTTATAAAATTGTAATGACTAACACTAAATGTTTTGAGTGAAACTAACTGCTTTTCCAAGCAACAATCATTTTAAAAAATTTTGGTTTCAGATTATCATATTAAATTTCAGAAGTCACCTTGATCCAATTTTCTTCTGAAGGAACTGGTATCTTCGGAGTCTCAGGAACTGAAGGTTTTGGTGAATCTAAATACAAACATTTCATGCAGTTGAACATTATTAATTTCATGCACAAACTTACAAAAAGAATTAACTTATCGCAATCAAAACTACAGTTGAAACAAATTATATCTCCACAATCTTATCAATAACAAATTAATAAAAAGATGCTTGTTTGTTCCAAAGAAAATATGCCAAATGAAATCTTGTTTTTTGAAAACTCATTAAAAAATTAAAATCTGTCACTGAAAACTGAATCTGAAATCTGATCTGTCTCTAAAAACTCATTAAAAAATTAATCAATGTGCAACTTTAGAAACTACCTCATCAAAATACTTTCATTCTCAAATGTATTCGTCCGATCAAAACTGAGTGATTTTTCCATAAAAATTTGGTTTTATTACAAACATTTAAATGTTTTAACATACAACTGCACATTGAAACTATAAATGTGCAGTTTTTACAGAGTCAACATGCAAAAGCTGCAGGCAAATGGATGCAGATCTAGAACTTATTTTGCATTACTTTTGCTATTTCATTCACTACTAAGAGAAATAAGAACTATGAGAATAAATGCACGTCTCAAACCAAGAGACTGAATGTGCTACACACACTCTGCTATAAAAAAAAATTCAAGTATCTGCTATTAAAACTGAAGAATTGTTCCTTTGTAAAGTAGAAAACACATTTTGATTAACTTATTTTGTCAAATATGCCGTATTTGTTCCAAATAATAGAAATTCACATACAAGTTTATATAGAACTTTTTTTTTTCATATCCATGGAATAGTAACTAATTACAGGACTTCCTTCCATGTACTTTATAAAAGGAAAATTATTTAAGAATGCATTTTATTATTTTTATGCAGGTCAGAAAAAAAAATTAACATATTTCTTTTCTAAGATAATAAAAGTAAATGCAGAAATGACACCAAGCAACCGGCAACAACTTATTAATTCTACAAATCATGCATTAACCTGCATTTATTAGTTTTCATATTCATTCAAGAATTTCGAAAAATACACTCACACAAACATTAACTTGACTTTTAGAAGTATGCCTAATTTTTTGAGGGCATGATATAGATAATAAATTAATTCTACTACTAAATCGTTCAAATTAATTATTTTTCCAATTTCTGGAAAACTTGTTCATACCTAATAAAACTTCACAAAAATATTTCATTTTGACAATTTTGTTATTTGCGCAAACTAGATGTTATATTAAGAATATTACAATTTAATTGCTTAAAGAACAAATAGGTGCTAAATTCTCACATCGATAAATATGCAAGTTTATACACATAATTTTAAAATTGAATATGTTATGCTCTTCAATTGCTGAGAAAAGAATATTTGCGCTTCATGAATGCATTAGAAGACAAGAAAAAGTGAAAAAATGCAATTTCTTAGACTATTATTACTCATTGGCAAAACATCTCATCACACATGCATTTTCACTTCTGTAATTTCCACTTACCTCCATGTGAGGCAGCATTTGAAGCATCAACTTGCCCTCCATTCTCCGATTCATATCCTCCTACTAAATTAGCTGATGCCCTATGATCTCCAGATACTGGCTCCTGCCCCTCAGTATTGTATTCTCCCACATTCACTGAAGGCAAACTTCCAATATTTGCCCCTGTAAGACCCTCTGAAACTGATGCTACTTGAGGAGGACTGGCTGATGAAGAGGTCCCACTTAGCTTGGTATGTACTAACTGATCTGGACCAGAAACACTCACTTTAACATTTTGAGTTTCCTTTTGAGGATTCTTTATCTCTGGTTTAGTTGAGTTAGAAGTCAATACAGAATTTGGACGCAAAATATTTTTCCCACTTGGCAAAACTTGTTCACCTGGCCTGAAATCTTCATTTGGTGCATGAGAAAGATGGGTATCTGGTGCATCATTACCCTGAGCAGGATATTCAAATGGACCACTAGTTCTATCAAGATCTGGATGGACTGGCAAGGAACCATCATTAGATGTTGCAAGAGTTTTTTCTGTTTGTACCGGTTCTGATTTTTTAGGACTATTTTCTCCAGGCACATGTTCTCTCCCTGAATCCTTAATGTCAGTGTGAGCTGGATATGAGAGTGAATTTTCAAAATATAGTTTTTGACCAGCAGAAGGAGGAACCTGCCCCCCATCAGCCAGTGACATGGCACTGTTCTGCTTCCCAGTAACAGTGCCAGAAGCAGGCCTCTCATCAGGAACACCAGGTCGCCTTCTGTTCCCTGTACTCACATTCAATCTTGTAGATTCCATAACAGACAAACGGGCATCACTAACTCGTTTATTATCTTGGTTTTCAATTGATGTATCTGTTTGGTCCTTCTTCAGTGGAATTTCTGCAGGTCGCAATGGATGTGGTGCTGAAACAGAAGTAATCAAGTGAAGAAATCTATTTCTTTGTTAACCATTTATCACAGATATTGTTTCATCAATTCTTAAAAAACCCTTTTTTTCCATGGACTAATAGTTTGTTAATTCAAAACTAGTCTTTCTCCTTAGGATTACAATTTTATCTGTAATTCCACCCCACATTCTAAAAAAGCACTAAAGTATATATCCTATAAAGTGTTTGAAATAATTTGAATGGGCTCACCTTGAGAATTCAATGATGATGGATGCAAAGTCTCATGCTTTATTGCCTTGACTGATAAATCAAGCCATAAAGTATACGCACATAACGGATTTACATAATCACTCACACAATATCTTTGACATAGATATTTATTCTTCATGTCATTGCTGAAATTGGATACCCAGAACTTATTTTCTTCTACAGTAGTAAACCATTTGTTATCTTTCATTTTCTGACAAAAAGTATCAACTGAGAATCTTTTAATTATTTCTTGAGTGTAGCCTGAATTTAACTCAGAGTTTTCATGAGAAGTGTTCAGCTCAAGATACCTAAGGCTAGCATC
Source organism: Acheta domesticus (assembly GCA_031308135.1). Lineage (NCBI taxonomy): Eukaryota > Metazoa > Arthropoda > Insecta > Orthoptera > Gryllidae > Acheta > Acheta domesticus. Next base: position 81,172,677 of record JAHLJT010009419.1, on the reverse strand, counting down.
ATACAAAATTACACATAAATAGGGAAGAAAATGAAACTGCAATATGTGTTTATCAGTCAGCAGTTTTAATGATGGCCTCTCAATGTCACATAGTGTTGCAGGTTCTTGCTGCCAAATGGATTGAATAACTTTATTTTGATTAAAGAGTAAGCGATCTTCAAGCATTGTATGTGCCATAGAAACTTTGACAGTCCCAGGATGGGCTTCAATAAATCTGAGACATACTATTTGAAAAAAAAAGTAACAAATAAAAGTGAGTACCCATTTTATTAATATAGTTTAATATTCGCTGTCAAAATCAGTTCGAGATAAAATACACCATTCTACAGTAAGTTTGAAATTTTACTAGTCAATCTTGATTTTTTGCACCATTAATGTATAATCAGAACATTGAAAACACAAAACAATCTCCCTACCGTTCTCAATTCTCAAAATTCGAACTGACAACCCTTCATACAAAATACTCTTCACGTGCCGAAACTTTTAAAAAAAATTATCGTACACAAAATACACAAACACAAATCCTGAAGAACATTCAGTGAGGTCCGAATTTAATACATGTGCGCACAAGTGACGCAATGCCACAATTTATACAGAGCTGACCTTTCTCCAACACTCAAGCCTACTTCCCGGAATGACACCACCTACGACCACTATACGTATCCACAGAGCACCAAAGTTTGTCTTAGTTTGTCTATGTACGTATCTAGTGTGGTGGATTATACACTCTCTGTGGGTTGGTGCGAAGTGTTAAACCAAAGAGAAACTGAGGTAGAGGTAACCTCAATTTCATTGGACGCTGTAATCCAATTAAAATAGAGCGACTTACAATATCTCATCAAGTGTGACACAATTATTTAATCGAAAACTTCAGTATAAAAATATGTTATAACGTGGCCTCTAAACAATCGTGTCCAGTTGATGTTTTTTCAGAAGTAACTTAATTTACTTTGAAATGTAGATATGATATTTTGGACACATATAGAGATGTCCAGAATGACGTCATGGCGTTTGGCGGGAAAGTGTTGGGTGGCAACTTCTGCTGTGCGATTCGAGATTCGTAGAGAATCGTAGACAATTATATTTTTGGCTGCATTATGTGGTTGCCGAAGCGCGTCTGTCTTATCATATTTGTTATTTTCACTTTGCTATCTGCATATAAAATGGAATATAAAAATATTTTTCTAAAATATATCCCTAGATCTACAATCAATTTCCATGTTCTAAACATGTCATCTATATATATGTTCTAAACATGTCGTCTAGTTGTAGAGGCACTAGTAAAATGGTTCCAGGAAAATAAATTCATCATAAACACCAGTAAAACTGTCTCCCTAAACTTTCGGAATCCATTCTCTAAGCCTCCAACATAATTGACGATAAAAAAGATACCTGTAAAAATGGACTAAAAAATAACTTTTCTTGAATTGACTCTTCAAGACGATCTAAAATGGAACTTTCACATCACAGATCTAAACAACAAGCTTACCAAGTCAAGTTATGCCATTAACAGTTTGGCCTGTTTAATTACTTCAAATTGTAACTTGGATACGCTGCTAAAAGTATACTTTGCAAACGTACACTCGCATCTAAAATTCGGAATCATATTCTGGAGAAATTCTGCAGAAAGTATTCACACTTTCATCACCCAAAAACTAATATTGAGATCAATGACAAACACTCCCAAATACGAGTCCTGCAAACCATTTTTCAAAAAATTACAAACCCTACCCATACCATGCATGTACATTTTTGAAATATTAATCTTCACAAAGAAGGCATTTTGGAAAATGAGGATTCTGTTACTCTAAACGCAGAAGTTCATAACTAAGATACTATACAAAAAAGAAACCTGCATGTCCTACACAGAGAAAATTCAGCACTCTTTCAAAAAAGTACCCTCAAAGAAAGCATTACTCTATACAACAAACTCCCAAGTGAATTTAAAAGATTTAACTCAGTATACACATTCAAAAATAAACTGAAAGCTTTTCTGTCAAACAATATATTTTACAGTACAAAAGAATATATACATCATAAACACGTATCTACATAAATATAAACTAGTACTAATAATTTTTACTTTCCAGTATACGTACGTATACACGGAGTGATATACGTAGTATAGGGAAAGTTATGTAATGCTGCGCGAAAAAATGGCCAATTTTCGGCGGAAAAAAATTAATTGCCGGGCCGTGAAAACGAATAAGTGGATAAAACAAGTTGCTAAATTAAGAAAAAAAATCCCCTAACACTTGGTGTAGCCAGAATCCCTGTTTTCTAGGTCCTTGATACCGAAAACCCAATTGAAAGGTAAACGTCCGTCCGTCCGTCCGTCTGTCCGTCTGTCCGTCTGTCCGTCTGTCCGTCTGTCCGTCTGTCCGTCTGTCCGTCTGTCCGTCTGTCCGTCTGTCCGTCTGTCCGTCTGTGAACACTGCTAGCGCCTAAACCATACGTACGATTTCTTCCAAAATGGATATTCCCCGGTCGATCTGATTCTAGTCAAATCTTTGAGATTTTGAAAAAGATTTTTTAAAATTTGGGGGTACTTTATATGAAGCCCCCCCGGGGATTTTCAACATTTTCTCACAAACGGCTCTAAATTTTTTCTTTAAATTTCTTCTATGAATAGAGGAAAATACACTTTTTAACATGGCATAGGTCCGATTTTCACGTACAGCTCTGAATTTTCGAAAATTGTGAAAGTTTGAATTTTTTTCGGCGTCTTTCTCCAACTACAAAATTGAAGATAGAGATTTTTTCTTCAAATAAAATTTGTTCTGCATATTGAGTTCTTTAATAAAGGTCATGTAAATGTTTTTCACAATTTTGGTAGTTTTCGTGTAATATTGCGTGCAATATGTGCAATTTTAAAAAATTACAAAAACAAAATTTTCTCAAAAACGGCTCCAAATTTTTTCTTTAAACTTTTGGTAGGGATAGTGGTAAATGTACTCTATCAATGACATAAAAGCCATTTTGGTCTATCGGTTGGTTTTTTCAAAAATTACCAAAATGTAAATTTTTTTACTTGTCTCTCACGTCGTTAATATTTACATTATCGGCGATTTTTTTACATTATTATATTTACGAGTATATATGCTTTAAATAATGTCAAGTAAAGTTTCTCGAAAACACTACCGTTTTCTGTGAAAAGTAGCTCAAATTTCGGCATTTTCAGAAATGCTCAAACGTCATTTTCTCGTAAAGGCTGCAATTTTTTTCTTGACACTTTTGTAACGGATAGTGCTAATTACACTCATTAGTATAGCGTGAAGTTTATTTTGAGTTTTTTTGTTTTTTTCAAAAATTATATAAATGTAAATTTTTTGAAAGATCTCTCACATCTTTAATATGCACATTATCCGCAATTAGTAAAGATGATTATATTTGTGAGTGTAAGTGCTTCAAATAACTTCAAATAAAGTATTTTGAAAACTCAAAAATTTTCTGTGAAAATGAGCTTCAAATTTTCGCATTTTTAGTAGTGCTAAAACGCCATTTTCTCTTAAACGGCACATAATTTTTAAAAGAAAATTGCCATTTACGGCTAGGTTTTTGTGTTCTTTAATATTCTAAAATTAATGTTTCTGTTCTACCAATAGGAAACCGAAAAATTAAGAAAATGACAAAAAAATGTACTTTTGGCGATGATAGATGGTAGCTGGCAAGAAAGAGTATGTGGCAATTCCGAATATTGACAAATAAATAAATAAAATAAATACGGTCATGCTTAATTTTTTCAAAATACGAGTAGTTTTTCTTTAATTTTGTGACAAACGTAATAGGCCGCTGTAAATTTACTGCGCTTCGGACAGCTGGATGCGTCGTAAATTAGAATGGGCAATTTTGTATATTATTTCTTTCTTCGTTTCTTACATTCGAACTTTGTTATAGACTTACACATTAATATTTTATAAATAGTTTATTTTGAAATATTTGAAATAAGTAAAAAGAATTAATAGCTCTCAGAATAGCGACAATGCAGGGTCTGCAACAATGGAATTCACTTTGCGCTCGCGAATATCTGTGAATTAGTGTCATTGTTGTGACCTAATGGAGCTGTATGAAAAGGAGTTATAATTGTCTAATTTATGTTGATATTTGCAGGCAAATATTTAGTTTTGCACCAAATGCTGTACCATTTGCAGTGAGTAGAGAATTTGTTGCATGGTTTTAAAATACTCTTCCCTAATCATGGCCCAATGGAAGGCATTTCTGTATTTCCAGGGTATCAGGCTTCTTTTTCCAATACAGGGTTACAAAACTTTTGCATTCTATTTTTGTGAAGTTGTAGAATTCACGTAGTTCCGACAACACTGCAATGGAAATAGCGAGTTCCAAGCGAAGATGTTAGTAGCGCATAAAGTGCAGTATTACAGTACTACTTAGCTGTTTCCTCTAATACGGGAAAGTAAGTGCTGTTGTAGCACCACTAGTTTTTATTAGTATTATTTTTCAATTTTAATCTTCTTACACTACGATTTATAAAATGAATTAACATTGTATTGTAGTGTATTTAGTACAAAAATTGAATTTAAGTTCTTTATTGTATTTAATACTTAGAAATATCTATATCGTACATTGTAATATTATGTACATGTTCTGACTTGTCATACATGGCTTATGCTGTATTTATGTGACAAATAAATTATTATTATTATTATTATTATTATTATTATTATTATTATTATTCCTCTAAATCACGACTTAAGATGTTATGTGTCGGCTGAATATAAAATCTACTCCCGGTTGCAACCAGCTATCTAAGGAGTAGATCTAGGGACTGTCGGTGCCTCTACAATACTTTGCGCAAAATGTGGGCTGTTTCAAATAAAGCTATTTCTTGCACTTCCCAGACTTTTGGATTACCTGGGAGTTTAGACAAGTTCTTACTCAAATTTTGCGGAACAAATCCCAGAGCTCTGATAACTATCGGTACGACCTGTGCTTTTACGCCCCACATTCGGATGATCTCGATTTCCAAACTCTTGTATTTAAGACGTTTCTCTGCCTCCTTGGTAACGACGTTTTGATCGCAAGGTACAGCAACGTCCACAAGTAAACACGATTTGTTCTCCAAATCCCGGATGACTATATCAGGTTTGTTTGCTGCTATCGTGCGATCAGTTTGAATTTGTTGGTCGTACAATATCGTACACAATCCAACAGACGTCACCGGTTTCGGTGAGTGTTCGTACCACTTGGGGCATGTGTTCGGAACTTCGAGGGCGGTACAGATCTGCCAGTGGAGGTAGCTACACACCCTGTCGTGTCTTTTCAAGTATTCGGTCTTTGCTAGGATTGGACAAGCTGAGACAATATGATCGATGGTTTCTACGTGTTCCTGACAAATGCGGCATTTATCATCTTGGGAAATTTTGAGAACCGCTTTATCATAATGTATTCTCAAGGCCTGATCTTGGGCAGCTATTACAAGTGCTTCCGATTCTGGCTTCATTCTTCCCCTTTTAAGCCACATAAATGATTGATCTTTATTAATCTGCACCTTGTCCATTCTTCTTAGATATTGTCCGTGGAGTGGTTTGTCTCTCCACGATTTCTTTAAAATTTTGTGTGTCTCAAATTTCATGTTAAGTAGCATCAGAAGTTCAGTGTCTCTGTCATTCTGGTTGTCTTGCATAGTCTTGTTCGCAATGCTTCTTGCTACACTTACAATGCCTCTGTTTCCCATTCTTCAGTCAGATTTCATGACCTGCCTCATTAGTGGGTCATCTTGATGGCTGACTACATACTTTCCCATCCCGGTAATTGCATTGTGCCAGGAGGCTTCAATTTGTCTCAGGCCTCTTCCTCCTTCCTTACGTGACACATAGTCTATATACATCAGCTCGGGGGTGGGCAACATTATGCATTGTAAGCAATTTTCTGGTTTTTCGATCCATGATGCGAATTTCCTGTTCAGTCCAGTCTACTAGTCCGAAACTGTATTCGGCTACAGGCACCGCCAAACTACCTATTGCTGATATTTTATTCTTTGAGTTCAGAGCGGACTGCAGGACAAGTCTCACTCGTCTATAATACTCCCTGCGAATTCTCTCTTTCATTGTGTCGTTCGAGACGGTCTCACATTCTTCAATGCCCAGATATTTGTAAGTTTTACCTGGCTCAAGATCTTGAATCACAGTGTGTCTATCAACTTCAATGTTCTCGGACGTGGTCATTTTGCCTCTTTTTAAGTTGGCTTTTGCACACTTGTCAAGACCAAACTTCATGCAGATGTCATTGCTAAAGTCATTCACGACAGACAGCATTTGGGAGAGAATCGCTTCATTCTTAGCAAACACTTTCAGATCATCCATGTAAAACAAATGTGATACTGGCCTTTCATCACCATGGAGCTTGTAACCAAAGTCAGCTTGCGACAACTGTCTCGATAGTGGGATCAAACTAATGCAAAACAACAGAGGGGATAGTGAATTTCCTTGAAAAATACCCGTTGATCTGAATACTTCTGGTTTCTACTACTCCCTTTCCGCTGTGGATTAGTAACCTGGTGCTCCACGACTTCATACTAGCCTTGCAAAACTCAACAAGTCTAGGATGAAATCGATAGATCTCCAGGGTCTTCAAAATCCAGTCGTGTGGTACACTGTCAAAGCCTTCTGGTAGTCAATCCAAGCCATGCTTAAATTACGTTTTCGTTTCTTTACATCATTCAAAATTATTTCATTCAGAAGCAAGATTTCCTTACAGCCATAGGAACCTTTACGACATCCTTTCTGTTCAACTGGCAACAGATGGTTCTTCTCTAGGTGCCTCTACATTTTGTCAGCAATGGCTGCAGTTATAAGTTTGTACATTACTGGCAAGCAAGTAATTGGCCTGTAGTTCTTCGCCAAAGAGCTGTCTCCTCCTTTGGGTAGCAAATACGTAATGCCGCGAGTGAGCCATTCGGGGAGTTCGTTAGGGTTTTCTAAAATTTTATTAACAGCCTTTGCAAGATGAGAATATAGTGCTGTTAATTTCTTAATCCAATATCTACAACTATCCACTAAAGCTCGAGGGTGGGCGACATGATGCATTGTTAGCAGTTTTCTGGTTTTTCGATCCATGATGCGGATTTCTTGCTCAGTCCAGTCCACTAGTCCGGAACTGTACTCGACTACAGGCACCGCCAGACTACCAATTGCAGATATTTTATTCCTGGAGTTCAGAGCAGATTGCAGGATAAGTCTCACTCTTCTGTAATACTCCTTGCGAATTCTCTCTTTCATTGTGTCGTTCGAGATGGTCTCACATTCTTCAATGCCCAGATATTTGTAAGTTTTATCTGGCTCAAGATCTTGAAACACAGTGTGCATATCAACTTCAACGCTCTCTGACGTTGTCAGTTTTCCTCTTTTTAAATTGATTTTTGCACATTTGTCAAGACCAAACTTCGTGCAGATGTCATTGCTAAAGTCATTCACGATAGACAGCATTTGGGAGAGAATCGCTTCATTCTTAGCAAACACTTTCAGATCATCCATGTAAAACAAATGTGATACTGGCCTTTCATCACCATGGAGCCTGTAACCAAAGTCAGCTTGCGACAACTGTCTAGATAGTGGGATCAAACTAACGCCAAACAGCAGAGGGGATAGTGAATCTCCTTGAAAAATACCCCTGTTGATCTGAATACTTCTGGTTTCTAATGCTTCCTTTCTGCTCTGTATTAGTAACCTGGTACTCCACGACTACATGCTAGCCTAGCAAAATTCAATACGTCTAGGATGAAATCGATAGATCTCCAGGGTCTTCATAATCCAATCGTGTGGTACACTATCAAAGGATTTTTGGTAGTCAATCCAAGCCATGCTCAAATTATGTTTCCGTTTTTTTACATCATTCAAGATGACTTTATTCAGTAGCAAGATTTCCTTACAGCCATAAGAACCTTTACGACATCCTTTTTGTTCAGCTGGCATTAGATGATTGTTCTCTAGATGTCTGTACATTTTGTCAGCTATGGCTGCAGTGATAATTTTGTACAGTACTGGCAGACAAGTGATTGACCTGTAGTTCTTCGCCAAAGAGCTGTCTCCCTCTTTGGGTAGCAGATACGTGATGCCGCGTGTGAGCCATTCCGGGAAGGTCCTTTGGAGTTTCTAAAATTTTATTAATAGCCTTTGCTAGATGCGGATGTAATGCTGTTAGTTTCTTAATCCAATAAATCTGGATCTTATCAACCCCAGGGGATTTCCAGTTTCCCACATTCTTAATTGTTTGGCATAGGTCCTCTTTCGAGAATCCTTGAACATGTTCCACTGTTTCCACGAGTCCATTGGCAGCATCAACTTCAGATTGGAGCCACGATGCGTCTTTGTTGTAGAATCTGGTTTCCTCTCAGATTCCTGACCAAAATGTTTCGATGTCATCTTTTGAAGGAGGGGCAGCATTGCCATTCGGTTTTTCAGTCAGACCGATAGAATCTCTTCGCATCTGTTTCAAACAACCGGTTCTGTACACGGAAATCTTCTCTACGTTTGTACCGTCTTATTCGTTGAGCACATGCTTGGATTTTCTCTTTTAGCTTTTCAGCTACCATTAGCCTTGTTGTGTCATTGTCAATTAGGTATTTTTGTTCAACATGGAGTATTTTTTGTTGAACTTTATACGTGTGGTTTGACTTAGAAGATGCCTCGGCTAGGAGTGATATTTCACGCCGTGTGTCGGTTATCCGTTTCATAATTCTTTTCATCCACGGAGGTACGGAGCTTTTTACTCTGTCTGGCTGTCGGCCATCGGTGTTCTTGGCTGGTCCCAAGATTATCTGAGATACTAGATATCCAGTTGCATACACGATGTCATTGATTTCAGTAATATCTAGATCTCTACTTGAGGTCTCTACAACCTCATTTAAGACAGAATTCGCTGTTTCTATCACTCTCTTAGCTTTAGCATTTTCGTAAATTCTCCTCAACCGTGCACAAGATTCGAATGGAAGTAGACGAACTCGTTCTATCTCGCGTCGGAGGAGGTCCCGCATCATGTCTTTATCGTGTGACTCATGGCCAGATGAATTTTCACCATTGACGGATGTTTCATTTGGAAGAGATGAACCTTGAAGTTGATCATCGTTTTCAGGGACATTAGATGGTTCTAAATGTTCGTCATAGTGGATAGTTCGAGCGAAGTACATACTCCGCATTTCTCTTAATGTCAGCAAGTGTTTCTACTGTGAATTTTCCACTGCTGAGTATGTATCGTCGTTGACTGGGAAGCTTCTTTGAGTCTAGGGTAGGTCTCATATCTGGGTTCCGCTCTCTCCATACCTTGAAAACGTCTATTTCTGAGCCCCCATTTTTCACTTTTGCATAGTAAAAGCACCACATCATCTCCTTTAATTCATCCTGGGTTCATCTATGACGATGGCTTCGAGCTACTGCCGGCTCTGGGTCCCTGGGACTAACATCCGTGGGATGGCCAGACGTCGACAAGGTGACAGCTCGGTTTCTGAGCAGGTATGGGACATTGGTAGAACAAGGCACGTTAAGATTCATTACATTTCTTGTTCTATCCATTTTGCTCATTGGTTTGAATTGAAGATTCGCAGGACGCAAGTTCGAGTTCACAGATCACACTTAACCTCGGGTTGTTTCCTGCCATCCGTTACTGCGACCCACAGTGGCCTCGGGGCATCCCCCCGCAGGGCCCAGCAAGGGGTCCCTCCGATCGTCAGTCGGCATTACTAAACCCTACGGGATTTTCACTGACTGTTGAAGGCAGCCTCCTTCGCTGGCTTATGCAAGGTTCGGGCCTCCACTCTAATCAGTGGCCTGGTGTGCCAACCCAGTTTCTCTTCTGTACTCTCTATGGGGCCGACAAGAGGAAGTCCAAAGGTTCATGACCCTTCCCTCTCTACTTACTTCCCACTCTCCTCAAAATGGAGTACTTCTTCGTCTGACCCCTCACCTTCAACCTATTCAGCAAGGGAGGCCCTACCGGTAGCTAGGCTACCACTGACATAGCTTTAAGGCTCATGGGGGTGCTCAAGCTCCACCACCAACTGCAAGGTCGTGTACTCCCTAGGTGGAGTTGTTGTTATTATTATTATTAATTTATTATATATTATTACATTATTGTTATTATATTATTATTATTATTATTAAAAGGTGTCGGTGATACGCAACAACCCTGTCTTACACCTTTAATATGCACTTTACGCGCAATGTGTAAACATGATTGTATTTGTGAGTATAAGTGCTTCAAAGTACTTTAAATGAAGTTTCTTGAAAACTCAAAACTTTTCTGTTAAAAGGAGCTTCAAATTTCGCGTTTTTAATAGCGCTTAAACACAATTTTCTTAAAAACGGCTACAAATTTTTCAAAGAAAATTGCCATTTAGGACGAGTTTTTAGTGTTATTTAATATTCTAAAATTAATATATCCGTTCTACTATTCGGAAACTGAAAAATTAAGAAAATGTCAAAAAATGTACTTTGGGCGGCGATAGATGGCAGCTGGCAAGAGTATGTGGTAATTCCGAATAGCTAGCCCAGACCCAAGGAAATATAAAACTAATACGGAAATTCTGTGCAATTCTGTGGCAGCACTAGTTTTTTCTTAATTTAGCAACTGGATTTATCCACTTTTACGTTATCATGGCCAGGGGCGGATTAATATTTTTGCCGCATTTAGGCACATCAAATTTGTCGCCCCTTGTTTAAAATTAATGTTACATTTCAAATTGTAACGTTTCAGTAACAATTCCTCATTAACTTGAAAGTTTTAACTTTAAAAATAACATTACATTTTGCACATTGTTTTCATAAATTAAATATTTTTTTTGGATTAGCTAATTTTGGATATAAACTGAATCTGCATAGCAAGTAACTTCAACATCATTAACGTTTCAACACTGAAACGTTAACATTAAAAGGAAACTAAAACATGACAACTAGAATTGCAACATTTGTTCTTTCGTAAAGGGGCTTTACTTTCAGATTCATATACTTCTGAAAATGAAGTAGACAAATAAATAGCTTTTATTAAAAATTAATATGATAGATTTTTATTTACAACAACTGAACGATTAGAATATTACGATGTTGTAACCGTTTTTATCATTTTTGATTTACCATTATAAACAAGAAATATAACATTTAACTTTTGGATGGGGATTTTTATACAGTTGAAATAACGTTTTATTAATTATAGCTAATTTGTTATTGATGTAAAATTTTGCGACGTGCCTTTTGGGGAGCAAATTCATAAATAATTATAGCATAATCTAAAACGCTGAGATAGTTTTCTTGGATACACAATAACGCTAAGGAGTTCAGTCGATACTTTGTCATTGTACAACGCAAATAATTTTTAATCCTTTTTAAACAAGAGAATGAACGTTCTGCTCTCAATTGGCCACCGGAATACATAAAAAGATTCGAAGTGCAATGTTAACGTTAGGATAAATACATTCTAATTCTTTCCGTAACCACTTTAATAAAGCTGCAGGATTCGTTGGCTTAACATCTTCGTCAAGGATTTTTAAATACGAACTTAAATGTATCAGCTCAGAAACAAGCGATTCATGATCTTGGGGAAATTGTGAACATAAAAATATCGCTGCTTTTTTCAAATCTATCAAAGATAATTTTTGTATTTCAATGACAGCCTTAAATTTGTCATATGCATCTTTATACGCTTAAAGTCTCTTATTTAATTCTGCAAGTAATTTATCAACAATAACCAAATAAGTGTCAATTTTAAACTTGTCTCGTGCGGTCAGTTCTGCTGCATTCTTGTTAGTTTCATCATATTGCATTTTACGTTTCCTTTTTCTTTGGTTTTCCGATTCATACGTTTCAGTATTTGACAGATTCTTATCCTTCTCTTCAAAAAATTGAAAATTTTCTCTGTTCGTTTTTGAAAGTTCTACAAGCGAAGTGTAAATACCAACCATGGAACTTAAATCAATATCGACCTTTTGCAGTTGTTTGTTCGACGCATTCAAGCAGTCTAAAATGAATCCCCAAACCTCGGTCATAATAGCAGTTTCTAGTCGATTTAAAGCAACAATAAGACCTTTAGTTTCTGCATGAGTTGACGGTTTTTTAATAGAATCATCAGATATAATTTGAAGGGCATCTAAAACATTTTGCCAACGATGTTTTAGAGCCTGACATTCATCATCTCGAGCTGATGACATCATTCTAGAGCTGACCAGCGCGTAATTGAAAGACTTTTCAAAGAGGATGTACTGAATCCTTCATCTACTAAATTTTGAAGTATGTCCCACCTTGATGGAGATGAATTAAAGAAATTATATACATTTTGTAGAAGTAGAAATAAGTACATGCTTCAGTTCATGATTCAGCTGCATTTGTACTAACTAAATTTAAAGAATGAGCAGAGCAGGGGATGAATTCAATTAGAGCATTTACATCTTTCATACGGGCTGGAAGACCTGTGTAAAGACCGGACATATTTGATGCGTTGTCGTCGGACTGACCACGACAATTATTAATGTCCATTTTGTTAATCTCCATACAGCGTCAAACATCTCCTTTGATTAATGGCCTGTGTTTGGAAGGAATTCCAAAATTGACTCTTTTGGTGTACCATCTTTTCCCACATGTCTAATGACTATAGCGAGTTGATCCACGTGTGCTATGTCTGGTGTAGAGTCCACAATTATGGAAAAATACTTGGGACTTCGAATGTTTCGGAGAATCTCATCTTTAACTGCTTTAGATAATATACCATTAGTTCTTCAACCGTCGTGGTGGATAAATACGATGTATTTCCTTTTCCGTAGTTACCAAATTTTTGTATGTGATTTGCTAAGAAGTGGTCATATTTCGAAATTAACTCAAGCAACATCATGTAATTATCATTTTGATTATTTCCAAACTTTTCGACATGTCCTCTCAAAGGAAGTTCTCTTGAAACAAGAGTTTTTATTACTAAAACGACACTCTTAAGAACATTCCTCCAATAGGTTGCCTCGGTTTCAACTTGTTCAAGCAGCTGCTTTTTCACTTGGTTTTCAGCCCGCTGTCTATTTTTCAATGCGGGCGTACAGTTTCTATGACATGTAGAATTCTCATGTTCTTTTAATTTGGTATGCGCATTTTTCCAATCATTGAATCCCTCCGATAATAATTTTGTTCTTACTTCTGAATTGCTTGAAAACAGTAGACAAACACCGCAGAAAACCATTGCTTCAGAGCTTGTTACATTGCTCTCAGGGTAAACAAGCTACTTGCGAGGCATTGTTTCTTTACTGATATGCGTACTCTTTTCTTGATTTAGGAAAGTCAGCGTTTTTGTTTTGTTCGAACCCACGCTTGGCAACATAATCACGTGTACCTTCATTATTAGACCACAAAGCTGGATCACGTTTCCAATAAAAACGATCAGTAGAAGTTATGGTTTCGTCAATTTTATGTTCTTGCAGTTGTGTACATTCGGTAGAAATCCTATTTGATTAAAAAAGGAAATAATAAATCATTGTAATAATGTATTGTAATATTATATATAAATATTCTAGAAATATTATATATATATATATATATATATATATATATATATATATATATATATATATATATATAAAGGTTTGATTAATTATACAAAAAATGCTTAAACTATTTACATCGGTTGAATCGTTGACTCATAATCAATCGCTGTTATATTTTCAATTGCTTGAGGAACCATTTGGTTTTTAGCTGTTTGGAACTTTGCAGACTCATTATTAGATTCAGTCATAACCCTGAAAAAATAAGAGTCAAAATATTATATCACATATTACAAATATTACATATTATATAAAATAAAGTTTAGTAACATAATTATTGTAACATATTTTATGCTACTTTATTTAAATTCTATATTAAGATGTAGTTCATTTTAAAGAATAAAACAACAACACGTCAAGTATATTTAATTTCTAATCATTGTACTAAATATTTTTTGCATTTTGAAAATATTTTAGCAACACAACTCTGCATTAAAAATATATTAATGTTAACATTTATTTAACACAAGTTATTAGTACATGGAAAAAATATACATCCTGAAAACTAAAAATGTTATCTAATCTATATGTTTATACTAAATCACTAACAGAATTGTCGAATGAACTACAGCAGTGATCAGTTTCATATGTAGGTTTAAAGAATTCATTTATTTTCTTTTGTCTTGTCAATTTCATTTTGACATTTTTCTTCCTTTTCTTTTCGGATTTTTGCATATTGACTTCCGCTGAGACTTTTTCGATAATCACTCATTTTAAAACTTCAAAATATAATTTTTACTCAGCAGACTCTTACAATAAACGATACACAACAATAGTAACAAAAGAAAGAAAATGGTTATTTCCAGATCCGTCTTCTAGAACTTTAACTCAAGAAGTATCAGATGTCGTTACTTTCTGTATAGCGCAATATGAATGCATGGCGAAATCCGTCAGCGATTTCTGATTGACTAATTCAAACTCCTGACTCTAAGAACGTAATTATTTCTGCTCATACAACCAATCAGAAGTCGTTGACGGATTCTTTTCAAGTATTCTGTAACATTGAAAATGTCCCCATTTGAAATTAAAACTTCATTTATAAATCAATGGTTGAGGGTGTGGATTTGGTCCCGTTTAAATCATTTTTTAAAATAAAAATATTGTTTATGCTGTTATAGTTTTTAGACAACCTAAATTTGTTTTAGAAAATATCAAGAAAATTTTGCGCCTTTGAAAATTTGCCGCCCTTGAAAATTTGCCGCCGTAGGCACGTGCCTACTGTGCCTATGCGTAAATTCACCTCTGATCATGGCCCTGCAATGAATTTTTTCTGCCGAAAATTCGCGTTTTTTCGCTGCAGCATTACATAACTTTCCCTACACTTCGTATATTACTCCGTATACGGGAAAGTAAAAAGCGACCCACACGATTGTCGTATCCAGTTAGTGAGGTTCTATTGTACGAAAACCATTCTACGTGAGAAAACTTTATTGGTCTTAGTCTATAAAACCTGTAGTCTTTATTGTATATAACAAAAAAATGTATACTTTATTTCATTCATTTCTTTCTTTTGCACATAGAAATTGTACATTCTTTAATTATACATAAAAATTGTACACTGTCTTATTTAGTTTCTCCCACAATCTTCCATCTGTTACCTAACATAGGACAAACCTTCCTCCACTTTTTCTTGGATTTACCTACGATCAATAACACAGGTCTACAACCAAAACTTTGATTTGATAGTTTTGGCTAATCTTTATGATTTTTGGCGTGCTGAAAACGAATACGGGGTCCGTTCGTCTCCATCACGTACAGATTTTTTCAAATCCTTAAAAAATAATTACTATTTTGTAGCTTATGCACGTATTTACATTAGTAATCAATATTTTTTTCTTAAACGATTTCTAACATTCTAAACAATTATTATGTTCTAGTAACACTCTGCCTGAATAGGTGGTGTGAGCATGAAGGTTCTGTTCAGATAGGAACGTAATTATTATCTTTTCTCGGTAGTCCCCTTCTGAAGATAAACAAGATAAAAACGGTTTTATCTGGAATTTGAGCCCACTTTGTTGCTCATTCTCCCAGTCCAGTATTGTCAATTGCAGTGAATACATCCACTTAAGTGATCTAGTTGCATCAAAATAATTAAAAATGTTTTCTGAAGTTCGAAAGTGCATTTTGAAAAAATGTCTCTTCGTCGTTGTGTTATCAGTCTATACTACTTCTGCTTTATTTGTTGTAAGTACACAATCAAGAAGAACCAAAGAACTATAACAGATATCGTCAAAAAAGTATTACTCATATTTTGGTTTGAGAATAGGAGATCGAGATAAAGTGTGGGCTCCTCACAAAGTATGTCACGGCTGCGTAGTAAAATTTCGCTTATGGTAAAAAGGAGAATTACAGTCTTTTAGATTTGCTTTTTAGATAAAGATGGATTTGTCATGAAACCTACCAAATATAATTTAAGCAGTCTCCTTGATGAAAGTACAGCATATCTTTAAAGAAAAAGACTTGAAGCTAAACTATTAGTAAAGACCGCGCCCAGCGGCGGCCGGCTTGCACCCTCGCGCCTCTCAGGTAGCGAAAAAGTGCGCGTTTCTGGACATCAAGTTTTCCAGTACTCCCAGTTAAATAAAATATTATTTTCGCACACGCCGAAATCGTTACGTGCGCGACCGCAACAGAAGAATGTATTCACAGCACATAGAAGAATCAAGGCGCAGAGGGAGGCTTTAGGTACTTGTAAATTAATACCGAAACAGTATTGGTGGGACACAAGTCTAGAAGAAAAGATCAAGAGGAAGAACTGTATTTAAAATGGCTTAGTGACAAGAAATATGAAACTAGTTTACAGAACAAAAAATAACTAGAGAAGTAAAACAAGAAGTTATCAAGGAAGAATAAATTATGGACTGGATAAATGCGATTATATAGAACAATCCATAGGTGGAGCACGGAGGTCAGAAGCTCGGAGATTAATTAAATCTATTCCCATTCCCATCTATACACACATCCCCGTTCACTTCTCCTCTTAGCAGCAATATTCTATCACAAAATATTAAAGATCCCTTCCACCATTCACTTTCATTTAGGTAAGCAAAATCCTTATCGCAAAAGATTAAAAAGAAAGCTACCAAGAGAATTTTTCAATCCCCCATAGACTAGAACTGATGAGCCTTTTCTCATGATAAATCATTGAAGCACGATATTGTATAATATATAAAACTAGAATATTACCTAAGTATATGTCCATTACTATTATATTTATCTTATGTGGCCGCAGAGGGCCATTGGACAAGCTAGAATAAATTTTAAAAAATTATATATTATTAATAATTACAATTATGTATTATAAAATACTATTTTTGTTCGATATATTAATCTCGTCGAATCCTATTTGCTTTGTAATCGTCCTAAATATAAAGAATAACAACATTCTTTATATTTGAGCTAAGACAGCCTATTATTTTATATTTTATAAAATTTTATGCATTTAAAATAATGCATTTTCGTTATTTATTCTCTATATTTCAGGATCCTAAAATAGGTTACCAAACAATTTTTAACACTGTTTTAAAATTCACTTAGGTTTAAAATTCTCTTAGGTTAAAATTCTCTTAGGCGAGGGGACGAATAATTTTGACATCCAATTTTTCCACAAATATGCATACTTTGGAAAAATTCAACATGATCGTATTTAAAGATCTGTTTTTTATGAGCATATTTCATTAAGAAAAACAATTGTATCTTCACAATTGTAGTTGTAGGAAGAGGCCGAAAATTTTTAATTTGTTTTGGTAGTTTTTGCAAAATAAGGCCTTTCAACCAACTTGAAACCAGCACCATTCCTTAAAATTTCCGTTACGCTATCTAAGGTTCCAATTTAATCAAGAAACAACGTGCGATTTTTAAGAAAAAATTGTTTAAAAAATTAAAAAATGCCTGATTGACAGAAAATTTCGCAAAAATACTCATGTTTTTGAAAAATAGAACATGACCTTATTTGAAGATCTCTTTTTATGAACACATTTCATTAAGAAAAAAATTGTATCTTTATGATTGTAGTTGTAGGAAGACGCCGAAAAAATTTAGATTTTTTTCCATTTTCGAAAAATCAAATTTTTCAACCAACATGAAACCTATGCCATTCTCTTAAACGACCTTCAGAGTAGCAAACAACAAAATTGAGTGAAAATTGTTGGCGCCATTTTTGTGAAAATTTTGACAAAGTTTCAGGGGTTTCATGTAAAGTACCTTCAAAATTAAAACATGGATTTCAAATTCAAGGGGCCACGAGATCAGTCAGATCGATCGGGGAGTATCAATTTTGGAGAAAATCGGCTGAACGATTTAGTCGTTAGCGTTGTTCACAGACAGAAAGACAGACGTTTTGCTTTCAATTGGTTTTTCGGTATCAAGGACCCACAGAACAGGGTTTCTGACTGTACCACATGTTGGGGGATTTTTTCTTAATTTAGCAACTGGATTAATCCACTTTATCGTTATCAGACCCCGCTAATGAATTTGTTTCTGCCGGAAATGCACCGTTTTTTCGCGCATCATTGTACTTAACTTTCCCTCCATATATACGAACGTATACGGAAAAGTAAAAAGCTATTGTATTTGAATGAAACTAAGTTAAATATGTCTATATTCAAACAATACGTGTATAATTTTATGCTTAAACTGTGTCAGGTTTGTTCTCCGCCCGTGCACATAGTTCTTGCTTTCCTGTCCAGTGAGCACACGCATGTTTGTATTATTTCTGCGTTGAGACAATTTGAGCTAGAAATGGTATTCGTACTATTCAAAAATGAACTAGTTTTCGAAAATACAGTGATCGCACTCCGCATGCTCTTATGCAGTGCGGTAATCGCACTCCGCAACAAGCATTTCTTTGGACTCGTTTTACACGATTCATTTCATGATCTTAGTTGTTATTGCTGCCACTAGTGGTAATAACGAAATAAAATTATTGTATTTACAAAATTTCAGTACCCTGGTAAATATTGCAATAATGGAAATTATGTCTTTTTTAATGTGTTCTCTCCTAAAGTGAAATTTGTTTTAGCATATTCAAAACTACACTTCTTATACGTAGAGATATACAATAATTATTTTTACTTTCCCGTATATATTTATATTTACGTATAGTATATATGGAAAGTTATGTAATGCTGCGCGAAAAAAAACGGCGGATATTCGCCAGAAAAAACTCTTATTTCAGGGCCCTTGTAACGAAAAAGTGGAATAAATCTAGTTGCTAAATTAAGAAAAAAAACTCTTAATACGTGGTGCAGCCAGAATCCCTTTTTTGTGGGTCCTTGATTCCGAAAAACCAATTGAAAGCAAAACGCCTGTCCGTCCGTCTGAGAACCACGCTAGCGACTTGACGGTTCAACCCGGCAATCCACCAGTTGGGCCTCTGGCACGTTGACCACGTAGGTCCGTCCGACCTCAAGGCAGGATTGGGTGAAGGAGACCCCTTGGGGTGCTCCGGATTCCACAAATAGAAGTCCGGCGGTTAAATGACCATCCGCTAGTATGCCCTGGTTACGGCCTCTCCCAGGTCGGTAGCCTCACGTAGGCAGTGGGAAGACGGGTTGGGGGCACCGAGCTGCCCGGGCTTCGGCCCGGGTGGCCCCCAGATGGGCACTTGGCTTCGTCGTGGCAGTGGCCCGATACTCTGGACAAAGAAGAGGGACTCGGCGTCCCGGCGCACGTGAGTGGCGAGTTACCATACAGGTGATATTGACTCCGATACTAGCCTGAAAAGCTAATAGCTCTGAGCTGGCAGAGCGGCCCCACCCAGGCATTGAATGGGGAGGTTGCCGTGAGGGCAAACTGGGTACCGGCCGGATCCGATTACCTTCCTGTCGGTGTCCTGATACGTCGTCGGTGTCCTTGTACGTCGGAGGATAAAGGCCAAAGAGCCCAAGACGCCCTCCCCGGAGAATTTTCTCCCAGGTAAAGCAAGGACCATGTGGAAGTAGTAGGCCCGTAGGACTCAACTCAGCACTGCTCAATACGGTCGCGATCATGCGACATCTAGCGAGACTATAAGTGTATTTTACGCTATTCTTTCAAGAAATTTAAAGAAATAATTTTGAACCGTTTTTGAGAAAATTTTGGAAATGTCCGAGCGACTACGCGTAAAGTACCTCCAAATTTTGAAGAACGTTTTTCATAATTGCGGAAGCCTCGATTCGAGCCAGATAGACTTGGGAATACCCATTTTGGAAAAAATCCTTCGTATGGTTTAGACGTTAGTAGTGTTCACAGACGGACGGACGGACGTTTTGAAAAAAAAGTTTTTTTCGGTATTAGGGGACCCGAAAACTTGTATTTCCGTTGAAATCTCGAAATCGATTTTCTGCACATACGTAACTTTCCTTGTACTACGTATATTACTCCGTACAGACGGAATGTGGTTAGGCGGAAGAGCAGGCTAAATGGCCTGAGCCTCGCCACAAATAAAGACATTTATTTATTTATTTATTTACATTTATTTATAGACGAATGTACACGGGAAATTAAAAAGGACGTTTAAAAGAATTTCGTAGGTTTAATTTTCTTTGACCTCTGAATTTTGGAAATTTGCAGTATTGACATATAATGCAAGAATGTATATGCTGTTGAGCAACGCAAGTTTATATTTCTGTTTCATATAAAATATAATTGTGGTTGTTAGTAAAAGTTATTTTATGCCATTGCAACTTCAATTATTTCTTTAACATTAAAATTGACATTTATAATTATATTATTACTTATTTATTTATTTTTACTAATTATTATTTAATGCCGCTTGTATTTTATTAATATTTTTATTTTCCTTTTCTTTATGAAAGTCCTGGTTCTTCCCATGTTCATATAATAATTAAAATAATAATAATAATAATAACAATAATAATAACAACTTCTACTTGTAGTAATAGTTAATTAAGAAAAGCAGCAGATAACAACTTAAGTTATTTTCTTGCGAAACTAGTCTCTGCATTCATGCTATATGAAGCTTTTTTCCGGGAGTAGCTTTTACGTCATTAAGAGTTATTGTGGCCTATTACGAGCTGTTAAGACTCCTCCATATCGCAGTCGGTGCGGTAGTCATATGTACAGAAGCAGCGACACCTAAAGCTGCGGCAGATGCACAAACTGTGACAACTTTACCACGTGAGTATATTTTAAAATAATGGTCATCCATAATGTTTACAGCGCTTCGAGTATTAGTCATAAGGGATAAATTAAGCATTCATTTTTAGGCAATTGTAAGTTCCAAATTACCAATTTTACTGTCATTCTCTGAACTTTAAGAATTTAACTACAAAGCAGTTGCCGCTGGTGTCCTCCAAAAAGGAAATTGCAGCTCCATCGAATGAAAAAAATGTCTATTAGATAAACGATTCATTTAATTATTCAGCTTTACCGGGAGAGCCTAGTAATAAGCGCAGATTGTTTTTAGGCGGCATCCAGAACCTTCATATTTTCTACACATGCTTTGAAATAGTTAGAAATGGAATAAAAAACCGGCAAAGGCGGTTCAGGGTAATCAACTGATGTCACTGCAGTGCCTCTGACCGGGACGTTCTATTGTTGAAATTCCCTTCGGTGGCAGAATTTTCGACACTATACTTCAGTTTTTCTTTCTTGGCGCACTGGGGTGTGTCATCAAAATGGAATATCTCACGGTATTTCTCGTCGTTCTCCGTTGTGCCGCCAGGAATTCGCATGATCGCCAGCACTGCTCGATAGAGTCGCTATCATGCGACTCCTAGCGGCAGACCTGAAAACGACGAGAGATACAGTGATATATTCCATTTTATTGACACCCCCCGTGCGCCAAGAAAGAAAAACTTAATTTTTGCAAAATAAAACAATACCCAAAATTGAACTTAACTTTACGTCCTATAAAAGAGTGAAATGAACACTATCCGTACCTATAGTATGAAGAAACTAGTGGTGCTACAGAATGGCACAGACCTTCCCGTATTAGTTTTCTATTTCCTTGGGTCTGAGCTAGCTATTCGGAATTACCACCTACTCGTGCCAACTGCCATCTATTTCCTTCCGAAGTATATTTTTTTGACTAGTGGCATTTTCTTGACTTTTCAGTTTCCTAATGGTAGAACGGAAATATTAATTTTTAGAATATTAAAGAACACTAAACTTCTTCCTAAATGGCAATTTTCTTGGAAAAACGTTTTAGCCGTTTTTAAGAAAATGGCGTGTAAGCGCTACTAAAAATGCAAAATATGAAGCTCTTTTTCACAGAACATGTTTGAGTTTTCGGAACACTTCATTTGAAATCATTTAAAGAACATTAATTTACAAATACAATAGTGTTTACAATTTGCTGGAAATGTGCATAATAACGATGTGAGAGAAGTTTAAAAAAATACATTTATTTAATTTAAAAAATTACATTTATGTAATTTTTGCAAAAGCAAAATATTACCCCAAATTTAACTTTACGTCATATTAAAGAGTGCAATGAGCACTATCCGTTCGAAAAGTTTGAAGATAAAATTTGGAACAATTTTTGAGAAAAATATGTTTGTTTCTGAAAATGCGAAATTTTGAGCTAGTTTTTACAGGAAAGTGAGTTCTCGAGAAAATTTATTAGACATTATTTAAAGCAAATGTACTCGTAAATACAACAATGTAAACAAATCGCCACTAATGTAAATATTACCACAAATGATCATTACTTCAAATACTTTGAAACAGGGGAAGCAATACCATGAATAAACAAAATATTTTAACTACAAACGATTAAAAAATTATAAATGCAAATTATAGTTTTATCATTCATTGTTTAATTTTTGCGTAAAATTGCCACATACTTACGAAATTCGTTAGTGATCTTTCGGCACAAACGGCAAGAGAAAGATTTCAGTAATAAAATTATTCGAAAAATACACATGAAATAAACTCACAACATAAGTAACACACTACGATGACCGTAAATCCACAACACTAATATATATTTTGACTGATACACACACATTTACTTAATAATTCATTCTAAATCTTTTACCGTGTTCATTTTCTGCATCGAGAAATAAACACACATTGTTTAATAACAACTTTCTTGTCATGGTAACCAATTCAAATTCAAAATCACCGTCCCTCTTTGATCGAATACATGTGAAAAATATAACATTTGTGGAAATCTTTACAATAATTCGAGAAAATGTTATAAAACAAAATATTTAGAAAACTTTTCAATTGACGCGATGATTTACTTTTCATTTCAGTGCAATGCATACTTTTCATTTTGTGTGTGATTAAATAACAACCTACATTTTTCAGCATTATTTTGATTTTGGGGCCCCAAATATCGCGGTCGAAATCAAGCTTCTGGAATATGGGAGAGAATTGAACTCTTTGCCATTGTTGAGAATTTCGGCGAAAAATTTTCAAAAGTGTTTGAGAAAATTTCGTTCGAACATTTCAGAAAATTTGCTAACTGTGTTGCTTTATTATGGACATTACAAAAACCGTCATTGGAGATACTTTGAAGCTCATGTGTAAAGAAACGCACTAAACAATTAAACACATCTGTAATGTAAATTTTGACGGCGTGAGAGACAAATCAAAAAATTTACATTTTTGTAATTTTTGAAAAAATCAACGTGTAGACCAGTATGACGTTAATGTTATCTGATAGAGTATATTTAGCACTATCTTCGTCAAACGTTTAAAGAAAAAATTTGGAGCCGTTTTTGAGAAAATCAATTTTTAAAAATTGCACATATTGCACGCAATATTGCGCGAAAACTACTACAATTTTCAAAAAAATGTACCTGACCTTAAACAAAGAACTCACTATCAAGAAAAAAGTTTATTTGAAGGAAAAATCTCTATCTTCAATTTTGTAGTTGGAGAATGACGCCAAAAAACATTCAGAGTTATCCGTGAAAATCGGACCTATGCCATGTTAATAAGTGTATTTTACTCTATTCATACAAGAAATTTAAAGAAAAAATAAGGAGCCGTTTTTGAGAAAATTTTGAAAATGTCCGAGGGGATTCATGTAAAGTACCCCCAAATTTTGAAGAATCTTTTTCAAAATCTCAAAGCTTTGACAAGAATCAGATCGACCGGGGAATATCCATTTTGGAAGAAATCGTACGTATGGTTTAGGCGCTAGCAGTGTTCACAGATGGATAGACGGACGGACGGACAGACAGACGGACGTGTTCCTTTCAATTGGTTTTTCGGTATAAAGGACCTAGAAAACAGGGTTTCGGGATACGCCACGTGTAGGGGATTTTTTTTCTTAATTTAGCAACTGGTTTTATCCACTTTTTCGTTTTTCTCGGCCCGGCAATTAATTTTTTTCCGCCGAAAATTGGCCATTTTTTCGCGCAGCATTACATAACTTTCCCTATACTACGTATATCACACCGTGTATACGTACGTATACGGGAAAGTAAAAATTGGAGTCATTTATGAAAAAATGGTGTTTGAGCGTTTCTGAAAATGCTTAATTTTTAGCTAGTTTTCACAGAAAACGGTTGAATTTCCGAGTAACTTTACTTGTCATTATTTGAAGCACATTCAGTCGTAAATATATTAATGTGAACAAATCGCCACTAATCTAAATATTACCGACGTGGGAAGCAAAAAATTTTTTTTTTTAATTTTTGAAAAAATAAAAGAATAGAGCAATATGGCAATTATGTCATTTAATAGTGTACGTTTAACACGTTCCCTATTAAAAGTTAAAAGAAAAACTTTGGAACGGTTTTTGAGAATATCTTGTTTTTGTAATTTTTTAAAATGCAAATATTGCACGCAATATTGCGCAAAAACTACTATAATTTTCAAAAAAATGTACTTGACCTTAATGATAGAATCACTTTGGAGAACAAATTTTATTTGGAAGAAAAATCTCTATCTTCAATTTTGTACTTGAAGGAAAACGCCGAAAAAAATTCAAACTTTCGCAATTTTCGAAAATTTAGAGTTAACCGTGAAAATCGGATGTTTCCCACCTTCATAAGTGTATTTTACTCTATTCTTATAAGAAATTTAATAAACAAATTTGAGTTTTTGAGAAAATTTCGAAAATGTCCGGGAGGCTTCATGTAATATACCCGCAAATTTTGAAGAAAGTTTTCTAAAATCGAGGAGCCTCGAGTGGAAGCAGATTCATCGGGGAATATCCATTTTGGAAGAAATCGCACGTATGGTTTAAGCGCTAGTGTTGTTCAAGACGGAAGAACAGGCAGTTAAACGGACGGACGGACGTTTTGAAAAAAACAACATATTTTCGGTATCAGGGGACCTGAAAACGTGTATTTCCGTTAAAATCTCGAAATATATTTTTCGCAGCATTAGATAACTTTCCCTATACTACGTATATTACTCATTATTTACGAACGTATTCTGGAAAGTGAAAATTGGTGCGGTTTTTGAAAAAGAACATGTTTTTAGAAAGGGTATGGAGGAACAAGATGGGTAAAATTGGCCCACGATCAAACTAGAAGAAAATGATGCTATCTTATTCTACTCCCAAAATAACCTAGAATTTTTTTTATAAATTGTTTACTATAGAGTCATAATATCGAAAAATGTTTTTCTCTTTCTCTTCTCACTTTTGACGCTGAATGTAGGCGGAATGTAAATTTTCTTGAGATGTAACGAAACGAACTGTATTCTTTAGACAATTTTCTAAGATATACACTAATTTATTTTGGTATTTTTGACACTTAAGACCAACATAAGTGACAATTTTCATTGAAAATGTTACTTTTTAAAAATTTTTACAAGGTTCTTTAGAATTTCATGTCGAATGCATGATTTTCATTATGAATGCATGACGAACATTTCCTATCTGAACAGAGTAATATTTTGTTGCAAACACAGCCTCCAACTTTGGGCCTCCTAGTTATGCAGGAGCTCTCTCTGAGAAAAGCATTTGCACCATTGAAAGAGTCCGTAGGTTCCTATGGGCGTTTGTAAGTCTCTCAGATTTCAAAATACATGGAGTTGCTCAGAGAAGCAGAAGAGGCAAGACTTTTCAAAATGTGTACCAATTATGAAAAGTACGCCTCCGTCATTTATTGCTCGTAAAGTGTCTCTTTCTATTGTGTTTTATACTACTATGTTGTAAAGAGTATTTACATTTGTTTCATGGTGGATTTAATTGCCTTACATCTCAATCAAGATAAATTATATCAAATAAAGAAATGTCAGTGAATATTCTTTTAATATCTATAAATAATTCTATAAACTTTAAATTAGTAACTCTAAAGGTTCCCTTGTAAGGAGATCTTATGTGTGCTCTGGATTGTATTTATATATTTTTTAATTTATTTTACGCCCAAAACAGAAACTGTGACGTGTTACGGGGAGAAGTGAATTCTGTGCACGTTTTTCAGTTCTGGGATCCCTACACTAAGCCACTTGCTTGTTGAATTCTGATTACAGAAAGTTAATATATGAGTAATGGTATCAGTACTCATTCATCATTAAACCAATTATCTCAAGTGTGAATTGAATTCTTGTCCTGGTTTTAGGATGGCGAGCCCCGCGCTGTGCTCCGTATGTTATCTGATTCTATTGGCGATGGTACCTGCAGTGACCGCACAATTGCCCCCTTCCTCTTCCAGCGGAGAAGCTATGCCACAGGTAAGATAGGTGCACCATTCTTTCAGCGTTGCCAGATGATTAAATGTATTTTCCAGAACCAACCTACAAAAATCTTGGTACTTTCACTGTAATTCCTGGTACCATTGACGATTGTTTTAAATTCTGAAATTGACCATATTCTAATTCTGCTATGTTTTAAACGGGCACAGGAAGTTAGTTAAACTTTAATCGACATCGATTTATTTTATAATGATAAACCAAAGGGAAGACTAAGACTTTCTATCCATGTCTAGTACAGCATGCGCTAGAAAACCACCATCCTATGACAACCTTAATGTTTATCCTATGACATCCTTAGTTTTTTCACCAATATCATTGTAATTTCCAATTTTGTTGTTAGTTTTACATTATCTAATAAACTAGTGGTGCTACAGAATGTGGTGCAGACTTTCCCGTATTACTTTTCTATTTCCCAGGGTCTCGGCTAGCTATTCGAACTTGCCACATTCTCTTGCTAGCTGCCTTTCATCGCACCCCAAAGTACATTTTTTTTGACATTTTAAAAATTTGTTGGTTTCCTAATAGTAGAACGGAGATATAATTTTAATAATATTGAAGAACAGTAAAACCTCACCCCTGAATCATAATTTTCATTCAAAAATGTGAAACTGCTTTTCAGAAAATGGTATTTAAGAGATACTGTAAATTCGAAATTCGAAGCTCTTTTACACAGAAACTTTTTGAGTTTTCGAAAAACTTCGTTATAAGTTATTTTAAGTACTTTAACTCACCAATTTGTATATAGTAGTGTATACAAATTTCGGGAAATGTGCATATTAACGATGTGAGAGATCTTAAAAAACTAGTGGTGCTACAGAATGGTACAGATTTCCCGTATTAGTTTTCTATTACCTTGGGTCAGGGATAGCTATTCGGAATTGCCACATACTCCTGCCAGCTGCTATCTATCGCCACCCACAGTACAATTTTTTGACATTTTATTAATTTTTCGGTTTCCTAATGGTAGATCGGAAATATTAATTTTGGAATATTAAAGAACCCAAAAACTTCGTCCTATATGACAATTTTCTTTTAAATATTTGTAGCCGTTTTAAAGAAAATGGCGTTTTAGCACCACTAAAAATGCGAAATTTTAAGCTTTTTTCACAGAAAACTTTTGAGTTTTCGAAAAACTGCATTTGAAGTTATTTGAAGCGCTTACGCTCACAAATATAATAATCTTTACAAATTGCTGGTAATGTGCATATTAAAGATGTGAGAGATCTTAAAAAAATACATTTGTGTAATTTTTGAAAAAACAAAAAAATACCTCAAAATAAAGTTTATGACATATTACAGAGTGCAATTAGCACTATTCGATCGAAAAATTTAAACAATTTTTTTAGCCATTTATGAGAAAATGACGTTTGAGCGTTTCTGAAAATGCGGAAATTTGAGCTAGTTTTCACAGGAAACGGTTGAGATTTCTAGAAATTTTATCTGACATTATTTAAATCACATGTATTCAAGAATATAATATGAACAAATCGCCGTTAATGTAAATATCAATTTCATGCTGTATGGATACGAGTTAAGTAATAAAAGCAAGTTTGAAGACATTTAAAATAGTAAAATGTACTCTATCGTTCTATAGTCGAGAAACAGCAACGTGTTTATTATGTAAAAATATAAAATAACCCTTAAGGTTTGGAAATTCTTGTTTAATTTTCAACTTTCCAAATGTTTACCCAAAAAGCGAACTTTATTTCATAAAAAAACAGATAATTGACGTTCTATATTATATTCTTGAATGTGTTACTGATTAAATGCTAACATCCGCAAAGATAATTGATCTTCCGTTCAGTAAATACATGCATGTTCTGTACCTCGCAACACGGACGAAAATAATGATTATCAAATAGGTGTCGAATAATTTCTAAAAGTCTAATTTGTAAACACAAGCTCTACTAAATAAAACAGCTTTATCTTATCACCGCCACCATCTCGTAATTCAATAACGATGAAAGAACATCAACATTTAAGATAGTATCTAAAGGGCTGTCAAATAAAGCACGTGCGTGCTCGGAACGCGCTTGCGCTCTGCAAGAGCACGTAGTGCTCGCGGTTACATTAATATCAGAAAGTATGTATTGATGAAGATCCATTTGCTTTAATTGTCAAATATTTGTCTGTTTGTTTAACATTTCCTGCTACGAGACATTTGTTTTCAAAAAGATTTCTTGTCTATCGGTGAGTCTTATTTTGATATTAGGATCTCGTTATACGTTCAATAAGAACTGGATATTGCTATACGTAACTATTTACAAGAATTTCCTTCTACTTACGGCGGTGCTCACTGTAAAGCCGATTTTGAGTGAAATTCGGTCGGCCAATGTCAGATACATTCGTTCGACGTGTCTGGTTTGTTCAAACTTGTGCTGATATACGGAAATGGTCATAATGAACCCGAACGACCTCTTCCCACAGCGTACGAAAACATCGACTGTCAGACGAGGTTTTTCGTTTGGTTCTGTCGGTTCCATTCACCCGAAATCAGTTGCAGAGTCAAGGCCGTCTGCTATACCAAGACCATCCGCAGTACATGTTGATGTTCTTGAGCGTGCTTCTTGAAAATGTTTCAAAAAAGGAGCTGTGAAACTCTGAATTTTCTAAAATTAAAAATGTTATAAATAATGCGAGACTGAGTGTGCTGATGTAACAATAGTAGTTTATGCAATTAGTTTGTAATGTTAAGCTTTATTGCATGAGTACATGTTTTGAAAACGAGCGACGTTAGAAGCGAGTTTTCAAATTTGTACAAATGCAATAAAACAACATTATAAACGAATTGCATACGCTATTTTTTTTGTGATAGCATTATAAATTTATAAGACAATCAAACTTAATTTTGTCAAAAAACTTTCCTGTGGTGTCTCGGGTATTGAGCATCCGTGCGAGAAAACTGTGGCCGGCTGTTCCGTTTACCTCTACCTCTCCCCGATTCTCTCGCTGCGATTGGCTGAATGTGTGATGACGCAATCATTCGTGCCAAAAAATCTAATACGTCTTCATTTGTGCCGTAAAACGCCCGATTATGAACGATTTCTTGCAACAGAAAAGGTCGTTCATAATGCTGGAATACAAAAATAGTAAATTACGAAACGATGATGTAATGATAGGTATTAATACACTAGTGTATTAATACTCATTATATCGAGTTTCATGCCGTACTTTTTCTACAATTTTTATAAGTTAAACTTTTACAATGAATAGTTTCGTGCCAGTTGATTCAGCCAAAGCCACCTAGCGGACAGGTATATAAATCTACCCTCGCATGCTGCCGCAGGTGGCTGTGGTTACCTGTCCGCCTGCTAGAGAGTATTGCGCTAGTCAAATAAGATCAAAGTGAAATTACGATCCACTTTATTTTAAATAATAAAACAAGAAGAAATACTACTAATAAAAGAAATTAAAACTATTGAAAATAATATAACATAAAATACAAATTTAATGTACGCAATCGAACGAAACATTTGCTAAAACGATTCTCAATGATTAATTGTCAATACTTGGTTTGTAAACTTCTCTGTGATTGGTCAAGAACCTGTATTATAATGAAAACTGTTTCGAAATGATTATCATTATGCAACTGATTGCAGTCATCAAATGACAGCATTATACAATGGGAGTATAAAAATATAGTTTCAAACTTACGCGTCATGTTTTGCGATGTTCGCAGGCGCGTGGTCAAGAGGCCGCCACTGGCGAGGAAGGCGCGGGCGCCCTCGGCGACACCTCCCACCAGGTGGCGCAGGGGCTGCTGCGCTCGCAGGAGGCTCTTCGCCTGCAGGAGCAAAGGGCAGAGAGACAGGAAGAGGATGAAGCTGATCGCGCTCTCTACCGCTCCCTGGAGGAGCGAATGCAGCGGCTGGAGGAGAAGCTGGGAGAGCCGGTGCTCCAGCAGATTCCTCTCCCGATCGACGATGGAGATGCAGCGGTTGAGGAACAGCCGTCAATGCATCAACTGGCCAGCAGAATGGAGAAACTGGAGGCGATTGTTCAACGGGTGTTGGAGCGAATGCCAATAGAAGATCCAGTGGAGCAGCAGACAAAACAACCCTCAAACTCCAACGCCTCTTCTCCCATTTTAATTTTCTCTACATCTCCCCTTGTTTTTACCTCCACTGGACGTCAACCACCCGTTGACAGCCCTCTAGAAGCAACAACGACGGAATCTGCACCGACAGGGGAAGAGACGCGGCAACGGGTGACATTCGCTACGGAGGAGACGAAGAAGAAGACGGACAGGGTATACGCAACCCCTTATATCCTGGGAGAGGAATTGTGCCAAGCGGCCTTCGAAGGAAGATTCGAAGATGTTCGTCGTCTTTTAGATTCTGGGACTAATGTCAATTACATTAACAAGAGCGGACAGTCTCCTTTGATATCATCATTTTATTTAAATCGTGAAGGTCGCTGTCATCCAGACGTCGTCTCGCTGCTTTTAGAAAGAGGCGCAGACGTAAACGTAACCGACACGGATGGAAGATTCGCCTTGCACCACGCTGCCGTCTTACCTTCAAGCGTGCAGTGCGTGGATCTTCTTATCGCTGCCGGGGCCGACGTAGACGCCAGGAATAACTTCGGGGCGACGCCTCTGATGGAGGCAGCGATGACTCAAAATGAGGCGACCGTGCGCGCTCTACTGGCGGTCGGAGCCAGAAAGAACTTCACGGGTTGGAGATGGCCCTGGCAGGATATGACGGCGTTCGACTTTGCTGCAACCGACGAACTACGAGATCTCCTTCGTGAATGATTATGCAGTCAAAGTCTCGCTTTCATCTATCCATATGAAAAATAAATTTAACTTTTATTGCTCTTCAGTTTATAACGTCTCTTAGAGAAGGGGTGTTTTTTCCTTTTGTTGCTCTCAGAGGCGGTGCCAAGGAGATGATCATGGCGACACACCCTTCTCATGCAATTATATTTTATTTATATTGTTATTTTCTCGACATTCATTTTACATACTACAAATCATGTTATAATTAAATATATTATCTTTTATTTTTTAGATAATTCACACGTAAGTGCAGATAACATTCCGTGAATGACGACAAACGGATAATTTTGGAATTTATCCGGCTAATGATGGTATTAGCAATAGCTATTACTTAAAGAGGGATGAGTGTCCAAGCGTAAGGCATGTTGTGAGTTCCCGATAACTACTCTGGGATAAAAATTCGTTGGAAATTGTGTTGCACGACTTCAAAGTTGTCTTATGAAAATTGTAAAGGCCATACCCTCATCATCAAATCATGAAGCGTCAGCTGAGATGTTGTATGTGAGATTAAGCTACGTGCCATCGTGTAACTAGAAATTTACGACAGACACCCTGGAACTACACACCGTGTCCTTCAATAACCTCAGAAACTTTCCACCAGCAAATTCTGTTTATCATAAATTATCTATTTTCTCTCGACATTATAACGTACTTCACATACCCTTGCCACCTCGTGTTTGCTAATGTGTACGTCATCCGGCTTAAGTTCCAAGTGTATTTCGAAGCTTTTTCAACTTCGGACTTTACCTCTTTTATTATTTTTGGGTAATGTAAACCCGATTCAGTTAATTCGGGAATTAGCCAGTTTCGTCCTTCAGTCTGAACATGAACTTAAGCTATATTTACTATTACAAGCATTATTCTTCCTGTAGAGATGTTGATCATATTGCAGAAGACAGAGAAATTGTCGGATGAATGCCAAAAGGACGCACTACTAGATTTATGGGGAGTATCACCTAGCGTACAATATTGCAACGGCGGCTGAGAAATGTTGCCAGTTAGTAATTTAACTACCTTCTCACATTTTCAAGAGATTGTAGGATCAAGAGTCAGATTTGTGTTTGATGTGTTGAGATTTCTAGCGATTCCTTTGTCTGTCGTGCCTTTGTGCGTACATAGGGCGGTGAATTAGTGAGTTAGGAGCTCATCTGATTTTTTCTTCTGCATGTTCGTTATTTGCATGTTCTGCAAATAAATAACACGTGGTGTTAACTATTTTGCGTGGTCATGAAAAGGTTTTGGAGATAGTAACGAATGGCATCGAACCTTGTCACTTATTTCAAACAATTAACCGGCTTTATGAGGCTCGTAAGTTTTTATAGTCCAACATACCCTATACTTAAATATTATTTCAAGGAATTGTGTACCGGTTCGAAAATGCTCCGCAAAATTCTTAATCTCACTCACTCCAGCAGGGTACCTTGTAGATTTCATGGACCTCCAGGCAAACTTTTCCCTCCCTCTCCGAAACTTTATCAGTCCATTAGGGTATGTTGTAATTTTCACAAATACTGATACTGCCGCAAGGTCGAATCTAGACATTTTTTCAAGGGGGGAGGTGCGAATACATTTTTAGGTTCAATTTTACACGCGGGCAGTAAATTTACTCAATAAAATTGCAAGCAAGCAGCATTTATTTAAATGCATTTTTAAGATTACTTATTTATGAATTACTGCTTTAACTCTCAAACATTTATTAATTAATTGAATGTATTCAAATACACAA
Organism: Acheta domesticus; assembly: GCA_031308135.1. NCBI lineage: Eukaryota > Metazoa > Arthropoda > Insecta > Orthoptera > Gryllidae > Acheta > Acheta domesticus. Next base: position 81,140,040 of record JAHLJT010009419.1, on the reverse strand, counting down.
ACATGAGTAAACATACAATAATAATTCCTATATTATCAGTGGAATAAATGCTATTTTTCTCACCAAAGGGGTTTCAGAAAGTCGCCAGATTCATACATCAATATACAAATATTTAATCTCAAGGAAAGCTATAAGTAATAAGTAATCCATGTTATATGTGGCAAAAGCTAGACGCGGAGATTTATCGTTTAATTTAGCATCGAAAAATTGGTAATGCTGGTGATCAGACTTCGCCACGATTCAATGCCTACATGTTTTAAAATTGAATTTGATAGAAAGTTCAAATATTTATTGCTGCGTCGTGTATGACTTATTGAAGATATGATTTTTTAGAATATCTTTCATTTAAGATAAAAATTTATCTTCAAAATTGTTCTTTTGCAATATTTATTTATAGCAATTTTCAATTTTTTTGTATTTGCTTTTGTATTTATAAGGGATTTAACACAGGAAAATCAAATAGCTTTATTGAGTGGGATTACGGGGACATCTTACAGAACTACTATTACTTTTTTATTTCACCATTTCCTTACACTAACATTAAGTACTTTCATCTGAAGTCAAAAGAGTAGGTCCTAATGTTTGGAGTTTGTAGATGGGTCAGTACAATTGATGTCAACATTGTGCAAAAGTTTCGGGTTTCTGTGTAGATCACGTCAAAAATAATAATTATCCTTTAGAAGACATCTTTAGACAATTTACGTCTCGAAGTGGGGTAAAAAAAGCTGCTAAAATTGTTGGAACTGCACAACGTACTTATTGTAAAGAACAACGTTTCATAAACGTACTTATTGTAAAGAAGTTATATCAAAATCCTCTTCTTGAAAATGAACAGAGTATAACATGCTTTTGTACTAGCATACCAGTTGCCTTTTCGCACAACTCTAATCCACAGTGCTCTCTTCTTCGATATGAAGAGAAAAATCACGAAATACACGAGGACGCCTATAAGCGTTTTGGGCACATCAATGCGGCAGATCGTTGCTTCAGGTGGCTTCAAGTTTGTGATGTCATGCCATTTCCCTGTGTTCCTACCCCCATGGCGCAATAGCACACGCATATCCTTTCATTGTACCTTCGGCGCCGCATGCCAAATGTCATTTGTGTATGTCAACAGATATATCCTATGTGGGCCTGGTGTCATTCTGATTTTACATCTGATCCTTTGGAATTACAAATGTGAAGAACGTCACTTGAGCGTTATTGTTTGGTTATCCATTCGTACGCATCGTAATAAAACGTATAAGCTCGACCAAGCAAAGAATGAAGGATGCGATTGCGGCGTGTCGTGGAACTAACAATGTAAACACGTACAGTCAGTTTCGCTAACAAAAGTCGCCAGGAGCGTGAAGCGAGTTTAGAAACAGCTACTAAGGAATCACCAAGGTATCCTTCATAAAGGTTGTGAATCAGCTGATAAAATATAATTTCAGAGACACATCATGCAAGATTTGCACTGACTGTTTTATTTCTGCTTCTTTAAGTTGCTTGTTTTTACTTTTCATCATTCTAATACAAGAAGTAATACAAAATTCTATTTATATTTAATTTTTAATACTTATTTGTTGAATTTAAAAAATGTATTCGTCTTCATTCATCTTTTTTTACATAGGCTCCAGGCGGTTTGTTAGGTATGCAATAAAGTACCAAAATATTAACTTTACTGTCATAAGTATCCACAATATTCTTCATTATGGTGGTAGTTTCTTCTTACATAAAAAATAATTGTATTTTAACTACTTAAGTTAAAATAAACGATTTATCTAAATGTTACTGCTCATCGAAGGAACTAGTTTCAAACTTTTGAGTTGTTTTCCAGAGAACAGTAAGATTTTATTTCTTCCAATATGAGGTGCAGACATGTCCAAATACAGTTAAAATATTAATTGGGAAGATATTAGATTTGCGACGAAATAAATCGCTCTTTTTTTCTGCAATAGTTTGACACGATCCTATTTTAATTTTGAATTGAGTATCCTTATATCTCCGTCTTTGTCGTTTCGGCTGTAAACACAGGCGGTGGCGCGCTCCTGTAAACATTCTCAACTTGGTCGAGATTATACGATCATGTAGTGTGTGTATCTGACGACTTGCTGAAGTGGGCTAAGAAGGTTATGTGAATTAGGCCACAATTATTAACCGAAACTTTGACCAAGAAATAGTTCAAACAATATGTATGTAGTTTATTTTAATGTACATTTTATTTGTCGCAAATTTAAATAAAGTGAAATTGTTCCACCAAATAGTGTGTTTTATAAATTGGTCGTAAAAAGACAGTAATGTATATAATTATTGAACGTAAGTATACCAAAAAATCAATTTTGTAAGAAGGCCGTAAATAATTTGAAAGAAATAAGATATCGTTTCAACGAAACAGCAGAGTATCGCCTACATGTAATCTCTCCGCAACAATAATAAACAAACTATAACCAACTAGTGCAACATTTTGCGCTTCTATTTTTAATCGCAAGTTTGACAGAAATTATTCCAAAAATGGAAAGCAAGAAGTTTGGAAGAAGAAGGAGTATAGTAAGACAAATAGGATCGTTTCTTAATCTTCAACCTGCGCATCGAATATCGTTTGTTGAAGATTCCTGTGAACTGGACATCGATTCGCGATTAAGTGTGCCAGATAAAAGTGAATCTCACTTTTCTCCATCATGTCATTCTTCAGATAATGTTTATTCATCAGGTAATAAAGCTGATATTTCTAGTTTATTACAGCGTGTAAGTGATATGGAAAAAGAAATCGCAACACTTAGGGGAAAAGTAGAAGTGATTGAACAGAAGTTGCAGAAAGATGTTCAAGATTCTGAAAATAGGATGGTTGATTCCCTTGCTTTTACGGTAAGACCTTTAGATAAGCGTTCAATGCCACCGCCTCCTCCACCACCACCACCACCACCACCACCACCACCACCCCCGCCACCTCCTCCTCCTCCTCCGCCGTCATTATTTTCACTGTCTACATCATGTCTTCCTACGTGGAAACCAATAGATTCCAGTCCTATCGTCAATTGTAAAGACAGAAGTAAAGCAAGAGCGTCGCTGGGAGATGTGATCAAAGATTTGGGAAATGTTAAGCTTCGTCACATCGAGAGGACGGCTACTGGTAGTCCGATACGACATCCCCCTTCGCCAAATGATTTAGCTGCAAAGTTGACTGCTGCTCTAAAAAAGAGATATGCAGCGTTCCATATAAAATCACCAGAAAAAAGAGAGGGTGCTGAATATGAAGATTAAAGTTTTATTGAAATGTCAAATTGTTTTTTGTTTTTTTCATATTTCTTTAATACATTTCGCAGGCTGACCTCGCAGAATGATACTACTCTACTTTGTACATCTACTTAACAAGCTCAACAATATGAATAGTATTACGGAAAATTTAAATGATCTTGAATGCTCGTAAACTCCATTAGGTACCTGTTTTATCTTTTGATAGGCATGCCTATCAAAATTAGGCACGCCTAATTTTAATACCTAGGTAATAATCATATACATAAAAATTGTTTAAGTACAACTAAAAATACGAAGTCTTGAAATCACGTTTGTTTCGGAATTTTCAGATTTTATTATTTAATTTGAAGGTAGAATTTGCACAGGATTGAATTTAGTGTCTGAAATAAATGAAAATGAATTTAAAACTTAGTTTATAGCATTTTATTAATTTTCATTTATAAATTTATCAATTGTGTAATTGTTTAGCTATTACAGCTGCTCTTTAATTCTGTAAGAAATGCGTCAGAAAAGATGATGTGCTACAACAGCACATACTTTCTAGCATTATTTGAAACAGCTGCACAATATTACGCTACTATATGAATCTGCAAAAGTGATACCAATCTGCCAAACTTTTTCTCCGCACAGAGATTCGAATTCTGGTACTTCAGTCAAGCCAACGCCAAGCATCTTACTATCACCTTTCGCACAGCTATACTCAGTTTTTCGAAACTTAAAAAAAGTAGTGGTTACTCGCATAATATCAATTATGTTGGTCAATAATTTATAAAACAGAAAGAATTCTTGAAATAACAGTTTTATACAATTATAAATAAAATACACAGTATTCACAACGTTTCGGAAATTACTGATTTCCATCATCAGGTGACAAAACAAATAAATATAAAATTATAAACAATGGGTAAGTACAAATAGAAGAACTACAAAAAATAATGGACACAAGTCAACAACGCTCCTTGTTACTAACTTTAGAAAATGTTAGTATGATATTATCTAACAGTATGAAAGAAAAGAGAGAGAGAGAGAGAGAGAGAGAGAGAGACATTGTAAAATCAGACAGAAAGAAGTTAAAAATAGCAATAAGAGAAATATCTTAATTTTTAGAAAATATGTCCAATAATTCATCATATATTTTAGTAAATTTATTGGAATCCAACATGGTTTGGGTGCTAGTTGTGTTCACAGATAGAAGGACAGACGGACGTTCTGAAAAGAACCACGCAACGCCGACACCTACAGGCCGCCATACTTCCGCCGCGTTTCCTTGTTCCTCACAACACTGGCTAACTTCTCAAAAAGTTTTAGCGTTGAGATTATCATACGTCGATTTTCTTGCTGGCTCCCGGTCTAAATGACCGAAGTACTCGAGGCGTCTGGAGTTAAGGCATTGAAATAGTAATAGAGATTAGTGTTTGGTGGGGGAACAATAAGGTGAAAACTGGTAACGTTCGCTTGGGCATTCCTAATTGCACCCAGTGATGCTGGACCTGAAAGGAACAATTATGCTGTCAGCACATGCCGGCGCAAGAATCTCTTTGCCAACACTAAATAATTCAAGGACATTATAATTTGTCACATGTGTTGGCTTAGAATTTCTACTTTTGTACCAAATCTTCGTGCGTCTCACGTCAGCTGGGTTCCACGACCTTTTTATTTTATTTTATTTTATTTTATTTTATTAAGTGAATGAGAAATACATGGTTCAGTAATATTACTTTTTCACATATAATTCTTCTGGCTTACATTTAACCTAACCTAAAAACTATTTCTAATTTAACTACAAAAATGGCTAAGGATACTCATTGAGCACCTACGCTTAGTTTACATCTAAGAATATATTGAGGAAGGTGTGTAGAGGATTTCTATTGCGGATTCGGGTCGGAAATTCGTTGAGTGTGGCTAGGTTGTAGTGGGCTATTTGATTATTTGAGGATATATTGGAGTAGAAATTGTTGGAGAGATGAGCGATGTGATGATTGATGGTTGGTAAATGTAATTCTCTATGTAGTTGATCATTTGAAATGAACTATGGGGCGTGAGTGGCTAATCTTAAGAATTTGTTTTACATTATTTGGATTTTATTGATGTTTGTCTGTGAAGCGTTCGTCCAGATGGGGCAAGCATATAGCATTAGAGGTCTAATTATTGTCTTATACAGGGCGATGGCATTGTTTAAGAAGAGACTGCTTTTGTGATTTAATAGTGGTTTTAGTTGAATTAATTTGATTTTGGTTTGTTGAATTTTCGTTGCTATGTGAGATTTCCAGGTTAATCTTGTATCGAAATTTAGTCCTAAGTATTTAACAGTTTGGTTGTAGGGGGTCCAGGGAATTGTGTTGTTGTTAATTTGGAGTGGAGTGGGAGTGGCGAATGTTCTGAGAGAGAATATTTTGGCTGTTGATTTTGACGGATTAAGCTTGATTTTCCATTTTAGAGACCAATCTTCTATGTTTTTTCAGATGCATTTGGATATTATTGCAAATGTGACTTACTGAATGGTGAGACATGAAGATGGCAGTATCGTCAGCAAATTGTGAAATGTGTGTGTAAGGAGAGATAGGTATATCAGATGTGTATAGGTTGAAAAGGGTGGGTGAAAGGGGGGAACCTTGGGGAAGTCCTGCTTTTATTCTGCGGGGGGTGGAAACATGCTTTTCGACAGTTACTGTAAATGTTCTGTCTGTTATGAAACTTTTGATGATTTGTAGTAGATAATTTGGAGTTCCTATAGATTTTAGCTTATATATTAGGCCTGGGTGCCAAACTCTGTCGAAAGCCTGTGAGATATCCAGGAAGGTGGCCACTGTGTGTTGTTTGTTCTGGAAGGCAGTGTGGATGTGTTCGGATATTCTAAGTAGCTGGTGTGATGTGGATAATTTATTGATGAAGCCAAATTGATGTTTTGGTATGGCCTGGGTTATGTTTAGATGGTTGTTAAATATTTTTAGTATTATTTTTTCTAAAATTTGGGATAGGGATGGGAGGAGACTGATTGGCCTGTAGCTTTCGGTATTGTTATGGTTTTTATGAGGTATTGGGTACGGGGATTATTTCAGAATTTTTCCATATAATCTGGTTCTCAGAATTGAATTGTGAATATTGTTAATTTAGGCTATTGTGGGGTTCGGCAAGTTTTTTAATATAACATTACTAATTTTATCATGGCCAGGTGCTTTTTTAAGAGGGAGATTTTTAATAAAGTTTTTGATTTCATTTGGGGAATTATATTTTATTCTATGTGGGATGTTATAATTGGGTGCTGATGCTGATTGTGTTATATCCATGTGATCGGAATGTGTGGGAGTACTATTAGGGGTGAATGATGGCTCAAAGTGATCTGCCAGAGCTTCTGCTTTCTCTGCTGGCGCATATTTTTTGCCTGTAGGTGTGTTTAGAGGTGAACATTTTTGGTGAACTTCCAAAGCGAATTGTTTCTTGTACTCAATGATTGAATTAGTTCATTATACGTTAAAATCTATTATTGCTCTTTTGGTTATTGTAGTGAGTAAGTTCAATTCTTTTTTCACTTGAGTCGATTTTGTTATATTCCATAGTCTTCTGGTTTTATTTTTAATTTTAGTTAAGTTTAGTATGGTCTTGGGTAGTTTTGTGTTGGGTGTTTTTGTGACATACGGAGGCTTATTGTCTTGTAGGGATTTGACTGTGTTGATAATTATGTTATTTAATTGTGTAATTGATTGTTCGATTTCCAGGGGGGTATTTAACGTTTTAAATTGTGGCGTTTTATTAATGATTATGTTTTAAATGTTCTCCAATTAATTCGCGTGTTTAATGAGTGGGTGGGGACATGTGAGGGGGAAAGTTGCTGGGTTGAAATGATAACAGGAAGATGATCAGAATCCAATTCAAATATGGGAGAACTATAGAATTTGATTTGTGTGTTGGTTATTACAATATCCAGAATATCTGGGAATTTGATTTGGTCGTGGGGGTAATATGTTGCTTCAGGGGGAGGGATTAGATGTAGTTTTAAATCTGATATTATTTTATACAATTGTGACCCAGCGGTATTGGAAGTTCTACAGCCCCAGTGAATGTCCTTGGAGTTGAGATCTCCGACAAGTATTGTGGGGGTGTTTTGTTGGAATAGTAATCCAAAATTGGTACTATGAATTTTGATTTTAGGAGGTTTCTAAGCTGCTATGAGAGTTATTATTCTGTTGTCTATATATTTAGTGCTGCGATTAGTAGCACTAATAATTGCCACTCCAGATACTAGAAGCACGTTATTCACTTTGCACTTCGGTTAACATAAACAAGCCTTAACGGCAGACACTTCACTGTTCGGAACAGAGGTGAGCGCGATGTGAACTCCGCGATGGCTCGAAGCGAACTGAGGTTCCACGACCTGTGCACGTACATGTATGTAGTGGCGTTCTTTGGGGAGCATAAATTGCGTCGTCGGCAAATAACGCACGGATACTAAAATTGTGGCCTAAAGTCTTCATTATTCGAAAATACTTTCTGCTTCGGATGTGACAAAATATTCAACCAGTGAGGCTGTGCACGCAATTCAACAATGCAAAGCGAACTGCGTCTTATGAATGTTATGTATTCTTGAATATCTTAGCGCGCTGGCTCGCCTGGACAATGCTGCGCTCTGTTAAGAACGCTATAAAAATACTGTATTTTAATAGTTATTTACGATATCAATATCGTAACACATCTTATTACAATACGAGATTGGAAAATTAGCAAACGAGCAACGATAAGAGCGAGGTTGATAACCAATCGAGTATTGTAATAAGATGTTACGATACGTATATCGTACAACGTTTTATCCACTTTGTAAAAACTCAAATATCTTAAATATTGACTATTGTTTCTTCTGAGAAATGTGACCAACTCCAAAGATATTGGATAATACTATGCCAACTCATGTGACGTATTTTGTGGATCAAGGTTAGTGGGAGGTCATGGATGATTTCAGCATTAAAGACAAAAAAACGAGAAAAGGAGTCGTGGAAAACGTATAAGGTATACGCATATGAATTATTGTTGCTTCAGAAAATATTATTGAGATATTAATAAGCATGGATGATGAAATTGAAAGAAGAGCAACTTATACTCTGAATTGTTTAATACCAAAAAAGTCAGGACTGTCTTACGACAAAGAATATAAAATTTTTGAAGAATGGTGTAGAGAAAAAAATGTTTCCGATATTTCTGAAAAAGTTATACTGGAATATTTCACTTTTAAAGCTGAAAAAGAGAAGCCCAGTTCAATGTGATGTCACTACTCCATGCTACGAAGCACAATTTCAGTCAAATTCAGTCAAAAAATATTGATATAAGTATAAGCAATTGGTCGCGTTTCTTAAGAGACAATGTGACAGATATGTGCCCAAGAAATCGGGAATTTTTGTAAAAGAAGATATCCATAGATTTTTACTGAAGGCAGATGACGATCATTATTTAATGATGATTAATTGAAGGGATATTAATTTTCTTCATCTGCGGGAATTAATTTAAATAATTGTACAAATGTTGTAATCAATGTTTATAATAAATAGATGTTCTTTGAAGTGTTGACTTTTGTTCATAGTAGGCTTGGGAATATTACAACACAGTGCTCTAATAACTATTAGGACACTCTTTTCAGTTTTCTAATGTTTCACGTTAGAACATCAAAGTGAATAAACGTAAGATTATCTGGGTTATATTTACTTTCCCGTATACGTACATATATGAGTATATACGTAGTATAGGGAACGATACGTCATGCTGCCCGAAAAAACGGCGAATTTTCAGCAGAAAAACTCTTATTGCAGGGCCCTGGTAACGAAAAAGTGGATAAATCCAGTTGCTAAATTAGGG
>JAHLJT010009419.1:81072954-81129962 GCA_031308135.1 Acheta domesticus | reverse complement strand
TATATGGAAAGTTATGTAATGCTGCGCAAAAAAAACGGCGGATATTCGCAGAAAAACTCTTATCAGGGCCCTTGTAACGAAAAAGTGGATAAATCTAGTTGCTAAATTAAGAAAAAAAACTCTTAATACGTGGTGCAGCCAGAATCCCTTTTTTGTGGGTCCTTGATTCCGAAAAAACCAATTGAAAGCAAAACGCCTGTCCGTCCGTCTGAGAACCACGCTAGCGACTTGACGGTTCAACCCGGCAATCCACCAGTTGGGCCTCTGGCACGTTGACCACGTAGGTCCGTCCGACCTCAAGGCAGGATTGGGTGAAGGAGACCCCTTGGGGTGCTCCGGATTCCACAAATAGAAGTCCGGCGGTTAAATGACCATCCGCTAGATGCCCTGGTTACGGCCTCTCCCAGGTCGGTAGCCTCACGTAGGCAGTGGGAAGACGGGTTGGGGGCACCGAGCTGCCCGGGCTTCGGCCCGGGTGGCCCCCAGATGGGCACTTGGCTTCGTCGTGGCAGTGGCCCGATACTCTGACAAAGAAGAGGGACTCGGCGTCCCGGCGCACGTGAGTGGCGAGTTACCATACAGGTGATATTGACTCCGATACTAGCCTGAAAAGCAATAGCTCTGAGCTGGCAGAGCGGCCCACCCAGGCATTGAATGGGGAGGTTGCCGTGAGGGCAAAACTGGGTACCGGCCGGATCCGATTACCTTCTGTCGGTGTCCTGATACGTCGTCGGTGTCCTTGTACGTCGGAGGATAAAGGCCAAAGAGCCCAAGGACGCCCTCCCCGGAGAATTTCTCCCAGGTAAAGCAAGGACCATGTGGAAGTAGTAGGCCGTAGGACTCAACTCAGCACTGCTCAATACGGTCGCGATCATGCGACATCTAGCGAGACTATAAGTGTATTTTACGCTATTCTTTCAAGAAATTTAAAGAAATAATTTTGAACCGTTTTTGAGAAAATTTTGGAAATGTCCGAGCGACTACGCGTAAAGTACCTCCAAAATTTGAAGAACGTTTTTCATAATTGCGGAGCCTCGATTCGAGCCAGATAGACTTGGGAATACCCATTTTGGAAAAAATCCTTCGTATGGTTAGACGTTAGTAGTGTTCACAGACGGACGGACGGACGTTTTGAAAAAAAAAGTTTTTTCGGTATAGGGGACCCGAAAACTTGTATTTCCGTTGAAATCTCGAAATCGATTTTCTGCACATACGTAACTTTCCTTGTACTACGTATATTACTCCGTACAGACGGAATGTGTGGTTAGGCGGAAGAGCAGGCTAAATGGCCTGAGCCTCGCCACAAATAAAGACATTTATTTATTTATTTATTTACATTTATTTATAGACGAATGTACACGGGAAATTAAAAAGGACGTTTAAAAGAATTTCGTAGGTTAATTTTCTTTGACCTCTGAATTTTGGAAATTTGCAGTATTGACATATAATGCAAGAATGTATATGCTGTTGAGCAACGCAAGTTATATTTCTGTGTCATATAAAATATAATTGTGGTGTTAGTAAAAGTTATTTTATGCCATTGCAACTTCAATTATTTCTTTAACATTAAAATTGACATTTATAATTATATTATTACTTATTTATTTATTTTTACTAATTATTATTTAATGCCGCTTGTATTTTATTAATATTTTTATTTTCCTTTTCTTTATGAAAGTCCTGGTTCTTCCCATGTCATATAAATAATTAAATAAAATAATAATAATAACAATAATAATAACAACTTCTACTTGTAGTAATAGTTAATTAAGAAAAGCAGCAGATAACAAACTTAAGTTATTTTCTTGCGAAACTAGTCTCTGCATTCATGCTATATGAAGCTTTTTTCCGGGAGTAGCTTTTACGTCATTAAGAGTTATTGTGGCCTATTACGAGCTGTTAAGACTCCTCCATATCGCAGTCGGTGCGGTAGTCATATGTACAGAAGCAACGACACCTAAAGCTGCGGCAGATGCACAAACTGTGACAATTACCACGTGAGTATATTTTAAAATAATGGTCATCCATAATGTTTACAGCGCTTCGAGTATTAGTCATAAGGGATAAATTAAGCATTCATTTTTAGGCAATTGTAAGTTCCAAATTACCAATTTTACTGTCATTCTCTGAACTTTAAGAATTTAACTACAAAGCAGTTGCCGCTGGTGTCCTCCAAAAAGGAAATTGCAGCTCCATCGAATGAAAAAAATGTCTATTAGATAAACGATTCATTTAATTATTCAGCTTTACCGGGAGAGCCTAGTAATAAGCGCAGATTGTTTTAGGCGGCATCCAGAACCTTCATATTTCTACACATGCTTTGAAATAGTTAGAAATGGAATAAAAAACCGGCAAAGGCGGTTCAGGGTAATCAACTGATGTCACTGCAGTGCCTCTGACCGGGACGTTCTATTGTTGAAATCCCTTCGGTGGCAGGATTTTCGACACATACTTCAGTTTTCTCTTCTTGGCGCACTGGGTGTGTCATCAAAATGGAATATCTCACGGTATTTCTCGTCGTTCTCCGTTGTGCCGCCAGGATTCGCATGATCGCCAGCACTGCTCGATAGAGTCGCTATCATGCGACTCCTAGCGGCAGACCTGAAAACGACGAGAGATACAGTGATATATTCCATTTTATTGACACCCCCCCGTGCGCAAAGAAAGAAAAACTTAATTTTTGCAAAAATAAAACAATACCCAAAAATGAACTTAACTTTACGTCCTATAAAAGAGTGAAATGAACACTATCCGTACCTATAGTATGAAGAAACTAGTGGTGCTACAGAATGGCACAGACCTTCCCGTATTAGTTTTCTATTTCCTTGGGTCTGAGCTAGCTATTCGGAATTACCACCTACTCGTGCCAACTGCCATCTATTTCCTTCCGAAGTATATTTTTTTGACTAGTGGCATTTTCTTGACTTTTCAGTTTCCTAATGGTAGAACGGAAATATTAATTTTTAGAATATTAAAGAACACTAAACTTCTTCCTAAATGGCAATTTTCTTGGAAAAACTTTTAGCCGTTTTTAAGAAAATGGCGTGTAAGCGCTACTAAAAATGCAAAATATGAAGCTCTTTTTCACAGAACATGTTTGAGTTTTCGGAACACTTCATTGAAATCATTTGAAGAACATTAATTTACAAATACAATAGTGTTACAATTTGCTGGAAATGTGCATAATAACGATGTGAGAGAAGTTTAAAAAAAATACATTTATGTAATTTAAAAAATTACATTTATGTAATTTTTTGCAAAAGCAAAATATTACCCCAAATTTAACTTTACGTCATATTAAAGAGTGCAATGAGCACTATCCGTTCGAAAAGTTTGAAGATAAAATTTGGAACAATTTTTGAGAAAAATATGTTTGTTTCTGAAAATGCGAAATTTTGAGCTAGTTTTTACAGGAAAGTGAGTTCTCGAGAAAATTTATTAGACATTATTTAAAGCAAATGTACTCGTAAATACAACAATGTAAACAAATCGCCACTAATGTAAATATTACCACAAATGAACATTACTTCAAATACTTTGAAACAGGGGAAGCAATACCATGAATAAACAAATATTTTAACTACAAAACGATTAAAAAATTATAAATGCAAATTATAGTTTTATCATTCATTGTTTAATTTTGCGTAAAATTGCCACATACTTACGAAATTGTTAGTGATCTTTCCGGCACAAACGGCAAGAGAAGGATTTCAGTAATAAAATTCTTCGAAAAATACACATGAAATAAACTCACAACATAAGAAACACACTACGATGACCGTAAATCCACAACACTAATATATATTTTGACTGATACACACACATTTACTTAATAATTCATTCTAAATCTTTTACCGTGTTCATTTTCTGCATCGAGAAATAAACACACATTGTTTAATAACAACTTTCTTGTCATGGTATCCAATTCAAATTCAAAATCACTGCTCCTCTTTGATCGAATACAACATGTGAAAAAAACCACATTTGTGGAAATTCTTTACAATAATTCGAGAAAATGTTATAAAACAAAATATTTAGAAAACTTTTCAATTGACGCGATGATTTACTTTTCATTTCAGTGCAATGCATACTTTTTCATTTTGTGTGTGATTAAATAACAATCTACATTTTTCAGCATTATTTTGATTTTGGGGCCCAAATATCGCGGTTGAAATCAAGCTTCTGGAATATGGGAGAGAATGGAACTCTTTGCCATTGTTGAGAATTTCGGGGAAAAATTTTCAAAAGTGTTTGAGAAAATTTCGTTCGAACATTTCAGAAAATTTGCTAACTTTGTTGCTTTATCATGGACATTACAAAAACCGTCATTGGAGATACTTTGAAGCTCATGTGTAAAGAAACGCACTAAACAATTAAACACATCTGTAATGTAAATTTTGACGGCGTGAGAGACAAATCAAAAAATTTACATTTTTTGTAATTTTTGAAAAAATCAACGTGTAGACCAGTATGACGTTAATGTTATCTGATAGAGTATATTTAGCACTATCTTCGTCAAACGTTTAAAGAAAAAATTTGGAGCCGTTTTTTGAGAAAATCAATTTTTAAAAATTGCACATATTGCACGCAATATTGCGCGAAAATTACTACAATTTTCAAAAAAATGTACCTGATCTTAAACAAAGAACTCACTATCAAGAAAAAAGTTTATTTGAAGGAAAATCTCTATCTTCAATTTTGTAGTTGGAGAAAGACGCCAAAAAACATTCAGAGTTATCCGTGAAAATCGGATCTATGCCATGTAATAAGTGTATTTTACTCTATTCATACAAGAAATTTAAAGAAAAAATATGGAGCCGTTTCTGAGAAAATTTTGAAAATGTCCGAGGGGATTCATGTAAAGTACCCCCAAATTTTGAAGAATCTTTTTCAAAATCTCAACGCTTTGACAAGAATCAGATCGACCGGGGAATATCCATTTTGGAAGAAATCGTACGTATGGTTTAGGCGCTAGCAGTGTTCACAGATGGATAGACGGACGGACAGACAGACGGACGTTTTTCTTTCAATTGGTTTTTCGATATCAAGGACCCACATAAGAGGGTTTGTGGCTGTTAGGGGATTTTTTTTTCTTAATTTAGCAACTGGTTTTATCCACTTTTTCGTTTTTCTCGGCCCGGCAATTAATTTTTTTCCGCCGAAAATTGGCCATTTTTTCGCGCAGCATTACATAACTTTCCCTATACTACGTATATCACACCGTGTATACGTACGTATACGGGAAAGTAAAAATTGGAGTCATTTATGAAAAAATGGTGTTTGAGCGTTTCTGAAAATGCTTAATTTTTAGCTAGATTTCACAGAAAACGGTTGAATTTCCGAGTAACTTTACTTGACATTATTTGAAGCACATTCAGTCGTAAATATATTAATGTGAACAAATCGCCACTAATCTAAATATTACCGACGTGGGAAGCAAAAAATTATTTTTTTTAATTTTTGAAAAAATAAAAGAATAGAGCAATATGGCAATTATGTCATTAATAGTGTACGTTTAACACGTTCCCTATTAAAAGTTAAAAGAAAAACTTTGGAACGGTTTTTGAGAATATCTTGTTTTTGTAATTTTTTAAAATGCAAATATTGCACGCAATATTGCGCAAAAACTACTATAATTTTCAAAAAATGTACTTGACCTTAATGATAGAATCACTTTGGAGAACAAATTTTATTTGGAAGAAAAATCTCTATCTTCAATTTTGTACTTAGGAAAACGCCGAAAAAAATTCAAACTTTCGCAATTTTCGAAAATTTAGAGTTAACCGTGAAAATCGGATGTTTCCCACCTTCATAAGTGTATTTTACTCTATTCTTATAAGAAATTTAATAAACAAATTTGAGTTTTTGAGAAAATTTCGAAAATGTCCGGGAGGCTTCATGTAATATACCCGCAAATTTTGAAGAAAGTTTTTCTAAAATCGAGGAGCCTCGAGTGGAAGCAAGACGGAAGAACGGGCAGTTAAACGGACGGACGGACGTTTTGAAAAAAACAACATATTTTCGGTATCAGGGGACCTCAAAACGTGTATTTCCGTTAAAATCTCGAAATATATTTTTCGCAGCATTAGATAACTTTCCCTATACTACGTATATTACTCATTATTTACGAACGTATACTGGAAAGTGAAAATTGGTGCGGTTTTTGAAAAAGAACATGTTTTTAGAAAGGGTATGGAGGAACAAGATGGGTAAAATTGGCCCACGATCAAACTAGAAGAAAATGATGCTATCTTATTGTACTCCCAAAATAACCTAGAATTTTTCTTTTATAAATTGTTTACTATAGTGTCATAATATCGAAAAATGTTTTTCTCTTTCTCTTCTCATTTTTGACGCTGAATGTAGGCGGAATGTAGATTTTCTTGACATGTAACGAATCGAACTGTATTCTTTAGACAATTTTCTAAGATATACACTAATTTATTTTGGTATTTTTGACACTTAAGAACCACATAAGTGACAATTTTCATTGAAAATGTTACTTTTTAAAAATTTTTACAAGGTTTTTTAGAATTTCATGTCGAATGCATGATTTACATTATGAATGCATGACGAACGTTTCCTATCTGAACAGAGTAATATTTTGTTGCAAACACAGCCTCCAACTTTGGGCCTCCTAGTTATGCAGGAGCTCTCTCTGAGAAAAGCATTTGCACCATTGAAAGAGTCCGTAGGTTCCTATGGGCGTTTGTAAGTCTCTCAGATTTCAAAATACATGGAGTTGCTCAGAGAAGCAGAAGAGACAAGACTTTTCAAAATGTGTACCAATTATGAAAAGTACGCCTCCGTCATTTATTGCTCATAAAGTGTCTCTTTCTATTGTGTTTTCTACTACTATGTTGTAAAGAGTATTTACATTTGTTTCATGGTGGATTTAATTGCCTTACATCTCAATCAAGATAAATTATATCAAATAAAGAAATGTCAATGAACATTCTTTTAATATCTATAAATAATTCTATAAACTTTAAATTAATAACTCTAAAGGTTCCCTTGTAAGGAGATCTTATGTGTGCTCTGGATTGTATTTATATATTTTTTAATTTATTTACGCCCAAAACAGAAACTGTGTGTGACGTGCTACGGGGAGAAGTGAATTCTGTGCACGTTTTTCAGTTCTGGGATCCCTACACTAAGCCACTTGCTTGTTGAATTCTGATTACAGAAAGTTAATATATGAGTAATGGTATCAGTACTCATTCATCATTGAACCAATTATCTCAAGTGTGAATTGAATTCTTGTCCTGGTTTTAGGATGACGAGCCCCGCGCTGTGCTCCGTATGTTATCTGATTCTATTGGCGATGGTACCTGTAGTGATCGCACAATTGCCCCCTTCCTCTTCCAGCGGAGAAGCTATGCCACAGGTAAGATAGGTGCACCATTCTTTCAGCGTTGCCAGATGATAAATGTATTTTCCAGAACCAATCTACAAAAATCTTGGTACTTTCACTGTAATTCCTGGTACCATTGACGATTGTTTTAAATTCTGAAATTGATCATATTCTAATTCTGCTATGTTTTTAAACGGGCACAGGAAGTTAGTTAAGCTTTAATCGACATCGATTTATTTTATAATGAAAACCAAAGAGAAGACTAAGACTTTTCTATCTATTTCTAGTACAGCATTGCGCTAGAAAACCACCATCTTATGACATCCTTAATGTTTATGACAGTTTTTTCACCAATATCATTGTAATTTCCAATTTTGTTGTTAGTCTTACATTATCTAATAAACTAGTGGTGCTACAGAATGTGGTGCACAGACTTTCCCGTATTACTTTTCTATTTCCCAGGGTCTCAGCTAGCTATTCGAACTTGCCATATCTCTTGCTAGCTGCCTTTCATCGCAGCCCAAAGTACATTTTTGTGACATTTTTAAAATTTGTTGGTTTTCTAATAGTGGAACGGAGATATAATTTTAATAATATTGAAGAACAGTAAAACCTCGTCCCTTAATCATAATTTTCATTCAAAAATGTGAAACTGCTTTTCAGAAAATGGCATTTAAGAGATACTGTTAAATTCGAAATTCGAAGCTCTTTTACACAGAAACGTTTTGAGTTTTAGAAAAACTTCATTATAAGTTATTTTAAGTACTTTAACTCACCAATTTGTATACAGTAGTGTATACAGTAGTGTATACAAATTTCGGGAACTGTGCATATTAACGATGTGAGAGATCTTTAAAAACTAGTGGTGCTACAGAATGGCACAGATTTCCCGTATTAGTTTTCTGTTACCTTGGGTCAGGGATAGCTATTCGGAATTGCCACATACTCCTGCCAGCTGCTATCTATCGCCACCCACAGTACAATTTTTTGACATTTTGTTAATTTTTCGGTTTCCTAATGGTAGATCGAAAATATTAATTTTGGAATATTAAAGAACCCAAAAACTTCTTCCTATATGACAATTTTCTTTTCAATATTTGTAGCCGTTTTAAAGAAAATGGCGTTTTAGCACCACTAAAAATGCGAAATTTTAAGCTTTTTTCACAGAAAACTTTTGAGTTTTCGAAAAACTGCATTTGAAGTTATTTGAAGCGCTTACGCTCACAACTATAATAATCTTTACAAATTGCTGGTAATGTGCATATTAAAGATGTGAAAGATCTTAAAAAAATACATTTGTGTAATTTTTGAAAAAAACAAAAAAAATACCTCAAAATAAAGTTTATGACATATTGCAGAGTGCAATTAGTAATATTCGATCGAAAATTTAAACAATTTTTTAGCCATTTATGAGAAAATGACGTTTGAGCGTTTCTGAAAATGCGGAAATTTGAGCTAGTTTTCACAGGAAACGGTTGAGATTCTAGAAATTTTATCTGACATTATTTAAATCACATGTATTCAAGAATATAATAATGTGAACAAATCGCCGTTAATGTAAATATCAATTTCATGCTGTATGGATACGAGTTAAGTAATAAAAGCAAGTTTGAAGACATTTAAAATAGTAAAATGCACTCTATCGTTCTATAGTCGAGAAACAGCAACGTGTTTATTATGTAAAAATATAAAATAAACCCTTAAGATTTGGAAATTCTTGTTTAATTTTCAACTTTCAAAATGTTTACCCAAAAAGCGAACTTTATTTCATAAAAAAACAGATAATTTACGTTCTACGGAACTATATTATATTCTTGAATGTGTTACTGATTAAATTCTAACATCCGCAAAGATAACTGATCTTTCGTTCAGTAAATACACGCATGTTCTATACCTCGCAACACGGACGAAAATAATGATTATCAAATAGGTGTCGAATAATTTCTAAAAGTCTAATTTGTAAACACAAGCTCTACTAAATAAAACAGCTTTATCTTATCACCGCCACCATCTCGTAATTCAACAACGATGAAAGAACATTAACATTTAAGGTAGTATCTAAAGGGCTGTCAAATAAAGCACGTGCGTGCTCGGAACGCGCTTGCGCTCTGCAAGAGCACGTAGTGCTCGCGGTTACATTAATATCAGAAAGTATGTATTGATGAAGATCCATTTGCTTTAATTGTCAAATATTTGTCTGTTTGTTTAACATTTCCTGCTACGAGACATTTGTTTTCAAAAAAGATTTCTTGTCTATCGGTGAGTCTTATTTTGATATTAGGATCTCGTTATACGTTCAATAAGAACTGGATATTGCTATACGTAACTATTTACAAGAATTTCCTTCTACTTACGGCGGTGCTCACTGTAAAGCCGATTTTGAGTGAAATTCGGTCGGCCAATGTCAGATACATTCGTTCGACGTGCCTGGTTTGTTCAAACTTGTGCTGATATACGGAAATGGTCATAATGAACCCGAACGACCTCTTCCCACAGCGTACGAAAACATCGACTGTCAGACGAGGTTTTTCGTTTGGTTCTGTCGATTCCATTCACCCGAAATCAGTTGAAGAGTCAAGGCAGTCTGATATACCAAGACCATCCGCAGTACATTTTGATGTTCTTGAGCGTGCTTCTTGAAAATGTTTCAAAAAAGGAGCTGTGAAACTCTGAATTTTCTAAAATTAAAAATGTTATAAATAATGCGAGACTGAGTGTGCTGATGTAACAATAGTAGTTTATGCAATTATTTTGTAATGTTAAGCTTTATTGCATGAGTACATGTTTTGAAAACGAGCGACGTTAGAAGCGAGTTTTCAAATTTGTACGAATGCAATAAAACAACATTATAAACGAATTGCATACGCTATTTTTTTGTGATAGCATTATAAATTTATAAGACAATCAAACTTAATTTTGTCAAAAAACTTTCCTGTGGTGTCTCGGGTATTGAGCATCCGTGCGAGAAAACTGTGGCCGGCTGTTCCGTTTACCTCTACCTCTCCCCGATTCTCTCGCTGCGATTGGCTGAATGTGTGATGACGCAATCATTCGTGCCAAAAAATCTAATACGTCTGCATTTGTGCCGTAAAACGCCCGATTATGAACGATTTCTTGCAACAGAAAAGGTCGTTCATAATGCTGGAATACAAAAATAGTAAATTACGAAACGATGATGTAATGATAGGTATTAATACACTAGTGTATTAATACTCATTATATCGAGTTTCATGCCGTACTTTTTCTACAATTTTTATAAGTTAAACTTTTACAATGAATAGTTTCGTGCCAGTTGATTCAGCCAAAGCCACCTAGCGGACAGGTATATAAATCTACCCTCCATTGCTGCCGCACGTGGCTGTGGTTACCTGTCCGCCTGCTAGAGAGTATTGCGCTAGTCAAATAAGATCAAAGTGAAATTACGATCCACTTTATTTTAAATAATAAAACAAGAAGAAATACTACTAATAAAAGAAATTAAAACTATTGAAAATAATATAACATAAAATACAAATTTAATGTACGCAATCGAACGAAACATTTGCTAAAACGATTCTCAATGATTAATTGTCAATACTTGGTTTGTAAATTTCTCTGTGATTGGTCAAGAACCTGTATTAAAATGAAAACTGTTTCGAAATGATTATCATTATGCAACTGATTGCAGTCATCAAATGACAGCATTATACAATGGGAGTATAAAAATATAGTTTCAAACTTACGCGTCATGTTTTGCGATGTTCGCAGGCGCGTGGTCAAGAGGCCGCCACTGGCGAGGAAGGCGCGGGCGCCCTCGGCGACACCTCCCACCAGGCGGCGCAGGGGCTGCTGCGCTCGCAGGAGGCGCTTCGCCTGCAGGAGCAAAGGGCAGAGAGACAGGAAGAGGATGAAGCTGATCGCGCTCTCTACCGCTCCCTGGAGGAGCGAATGCAGCGGCTGGAGGAGAAGCTGGGAGAGCCGGTGCTCCAGCAGATTCCTCTCCCGATCGACGATGGAGATGCAGCGGTTGAGGAACAGCCGTCAATGCATCAACTGGTCAGCAGAATGGAGAAACTGGAGGCGATTGTTCAACGGGTGTTGGAGCGAATGCCAATAGAAGATCCAGTGGAGCAGCAGACAGAACAACCCTCAAACTCCAACGCCTCTTCTCCCATTTTAATTTTCTCTACATCTCCCCTTGTTTTTGCCTCCACTGGACGTCAACCACCCGTTGACAGCCCTCTAGAAGCAACAACGACGGAAGCTGCACCGACAGGGGAAGAGACGCGGCAACGGGTGACATTCGCTACGGAGGAGACCAAGAAGAAGACGGACAGGGTAGACGCAACCCCCTATATCCTGGGAGAGGAATTGTGCCAAGCGGCCTTCGAAGGAAGATTCGAAGATGTTCGTCGTCTTTTAGATTCTGGGACTAATGTCAATTACATTAACAAGAGTGGACAGTCTCCTTTGATATCATCATTTTATTAAATCGTGAAGGTCGCTGTCATCCAGACGTCGTCTCGCTGCTTTTAGAAAGAGGCGCAGACGTAAACGTAACCGACACGGATGGAAGATTCGCCTTGCACCACGCTGCCGTCTTACCTTCAAGCGTGCAGTGCGTGGATCTTCTTATCGCTGCCGGGGCCGACGTAGACGCCAGGAATAGCTTCGGGGCGACGCCTCTGATGGAGGCAGCGATGACTCAAAATGAGGCGACCGTGCGCGCTCTACTGGCGGCCGGAGCCAGAAAGAACTTCACGGGTTGGAGATGGCCATGGCAGGATATGACGGCGTTCGACTTTGCTGCAACCGACGAACTACGAGATCTCCTTCGTGAATGATTATGCAGTCAAAGTCTCGCTTTCATCTATCCATATGAAAAATAAATTTAACTTTTATTGCTCTTCAGTTTATAACGTCTCTTAGAGAAGGGGTGTTTTTTCCTTTTGTTGCTCTTAGAGGCGGTGCCAAGGAGATGATCATAGCGACACACCCTTCTCATGCAATTATATTTTATTTATATTGTTATTTTCTCGACATTCATTTTACTTAATACAAATCATGTTATAATTAAATATATTATCTTTTATTTTTTAGATAATTCACACATAAGTGCGGATAACATTCCGTGAATGACGACAAACGGATAATTTTGGACTTTACCCGGATAATGATGGTATTAGCAATAGCTATTACTTAAAGAGGGATGAGTGTCCAAGCGTAAGGCGTGTTGTGAGTTCCCGATAACTACTCTGGGATACAAATTCGTTGGAAATTATGCGTTGCACGACTTCAAAGTTGTCTTATGAAAATTGTAAAGGCCATTCCCTCATCATCAAATCATGAAGCGTCAGCTGAGATGTTGTATGTGAGATTAAGCTACGTGCCATCGTGTAACTAGAAATTTACGACAGACACCCTAGAACTACATACCGTGTCCTTCAATAACCTCAGAAACTTTCCACCAGCAAATTCTGTTTATCATAAATTATCTATTTTCTCTCGACATTATAACGTACTTCACATACCCTTGCCACCCCGTGTTTGCTAATGTGTACGTCATCCGGCTTAAGTTCCAAGTGTGTTTCGAAGCTTTTTCAACTTCGGACTTTACCTCTTTTATTACTTTTTGGTAATGTAAACCCGATTCAGTTAATTCGGGAATTAGCCAGTTTCGTCCTTCAGTCTGAACATGAACTTAAGCTATATTTACTATTACAAGCATATTCTTTCTGTAGAGATGTTGATCCTATTGCAGAAGACAGAGAAATTGTCGGATGAATGCCAAAAGGACGCACTACTAGATTTATGGGGAGTATCACCTAGCGTATAATATTGCAACGGCGGCTGAGAAATGTTGCCAGTTAGTAATTTAACTACCTTCTCACATTTTCAAGAGATTGTAGGATCAAGAGTCAGATTTGTGTTTGATGTGTTGAGATTTCTAGCGATTCCTTTGTCTGTCGTGCCTTTGTGCGTACATAGGGCGGTGAGTTAGTGAGTTAGTTAGGAGCTCATCTGATTTTTTCTTCTGCATGTTCGTTATTTGCATGTTCTGCAAATAAATAACACGTGGTGTTAACTATTTTGCGTGGTCATGAAAAGGTTTTGGAGATAGTAACGAATGGCATCGAACCTTGTCACTTATTTCAAACAATTAACCGGCTTTATGAGGCTCGTAAGTTTTTATAGTCCAACATACCCTATACTTAAATATTATTTCAAGGAATTGTGCACCGGTTCGAAAATGCTCCGCAAAATTCTTAATCTCACTCACTCCAGCAGGGTACCTTGTAGATTTCATGGACCTCCAGGCAAACTTTTCCCTCCCTCTCCGAAACTTTATCAGTCCATTAGGGTATGTTGTAATTTTCACAAATACTGATACTGCCGCAAGGTCGAATCTAGACATTTTTTCAAGGGGGGAGGTGCGAATACATTTTTAGGTTCAATTTTACACGCGGGCAGTAAATTTACTCAATAAAATTGCAAGCAAGCAGCATTTATTTAAATGCATTTTTAAGATTACTTATTTATGAATTACTGCTTTAACTCTCAAACATTTATTAATTAATTGAATGTATTCAAATACACAAACATGAGTAAACATACAATAATAATTCCTATATTATCAGTGGAATAAATGCTATTTTTCTCACCAAAGGGGTTTCAGAAAGTCGCCAGATTCACACATCAATATACAAATATTTAATCTCAAGGAAAGCTATAAGTAATAAGTAATCCATGTTATATGTGGCAAAAGCTAGACGCGGAGATTTATCGTTTAATTTAGCATCGAAAAATTGGTAATGCTGGTGATCAGACTTCGCCACGATTCAATGCCTACGTGTTTTTAAAATTGAATTTGATAGAAAGTTCAAATATTTATTGCTGCGTCGTGTATGACTTATTGAAGATATGATTTTTTAGAATATCTTTCATTTAAGATAAAATTTATCTTCAAAATTGTTCTTTTGCAATATTTATTTATAGCAATTTTCAATTTTTTTGTATTTGCTTTTGTATTTATAAGGGATTTACACAGGAAAATCAAATAGCTTTATTGAGTGGGATTACGGGGACATCTTACAGAACTACTATTACTTTTTATTTCACCATTTCCTTACACTAACATTAAGTACTTTCATCTGAAGTCAAAAGAGTAGGTCCTAATGTTTGGAGTTTGTAGATGGGTCAGTACAATTGATGTCAACATTGTGCAAAAGTTTCGGGTTTCTTTGTAGATCACGTCAAAAATAATAATTATCCTTTAGAAGACATCTTTAGGACAATTTACTTCTCGAGTGGGGTAAAAAAAGCTGCTAAAATTGTTGGAACTGCACAACGTACTTATTGTAAAGAACAACGTTTCACAAACGTACTTATTGTAAAGAAGTTATATCAAAATCCTCTTCTTGAAAATGAACAGAGTATAACATGCTTTTGTACTAGCATACCAGTTGCCTTTTCGCACAAACTCTAATCCACAGTGCTCTCTTCTTCGATATGAAGAGAAAAATCACGAAATACACGAGGACGCCTATAAGCGTTTTGGGCACATCAATGCGGCAGATCGTGGCTTCAGGTGGCTTCAAGTTTGTGACGTCATGCCATTTCCCTGTGTTCCTATCCCCATGGCGCAATAGCACACGCATGTCCTTTCATTGTACCTTCGGCGCCGCATGCCAAATGTCATTTGTGTATGTCACAGATATATCCTATGTGGGCCTGGTGTCATTCTGATTTTACATCTGATCCTTTGGAATTACAAATGTGAAGAACGTCACTTGAGCGTTATTGTTTGGTTATCCATTCGTACGCATCGTAATAAAACGTATAAACTCGACCAAGCAAGAATGAAGGATGCGATTGCGGCGTGTCGTGGAACTAACAATGTAAACACGTACAGTCAGTTTCGCTAACAAAAGTCGCCAGGAACGTGAAGCGAGTTTAGAAACAGCTACTAAGGAATCACCAAGGTATCCTTCATAAAGGTTGTGAATCAGCTGATAAAATATAATTTCAGAGACACATCATGCAAGATTTGCACTGACTGTTTTATTTCTGCTTCTTTAAGTTGCTTGTTTTTACTTTTCATCATTCTAATACAAGAAGTAATACAAAATTCTATTTATATTGAATTTTTAATACTTATTTGTTGAATTTAAAAAAATTTTATTCGTCTTCATTCATCTTTTTTTACATAGGCTCCAGGCGGTTTGTTAGGTATGCAATAAAGTACCAAAATATTAACTTTACTGTCATAAGTATCCACAATATTCTTCATTATGGTGGTAGTTTCTTCTTACATAAAAAATAATTTTATTTTAACTACTTAAGTTAAAATAAACGATTTATCTAAATGTTACTGCTCATCGAAGGAATTAGTTTCAAACTTTTGAGTCGTTTTCCAGAGAACAGTAAGATTTTATTTCTTCCAATATGAGGTGCAGACATGTCCAAATACAGTTAAAATATTAATTGGGAAGATACTAGATTTGCGACGAAATAAATCGCCCTTTTTTTCCGCAATAGTTTGACACGATCCTATTTTAATTTTGAATTGAGTATCCTTATATCTCCGTCTTTGTCGTTTCGGCTGTAAACACAGGCGGTGGCGCGCTCCTGTAAACATCATTCTCAACTTGGTCGAGATTATACGATCATGTATATAGTTTGTGTGTATCTGACGACTTGCTGAAGTGGGGCTAAGAAGGTTTATGTGAATTAGGCCACAATTATTAACCGAAACTTTGACCAAGAAATAGTTCAAACAATATGTATGTAGTTTATTTTAATGTACATTTTAATTGTCGCAAATTTAAATAAAGTGAAATTGTTCCACCAAATAGTGTGTTTTATAAATTGGTCGTAAAAAGACAGTAATGTATATAATTATTGAACGTAAGTATACCAAAAAATCAATTTTGTAAGAAGGCCGTAAATAATTTGAAAGAAATAAGATATCGTTTCAACGAAACAGCAGAGTATCATTGCCTACATGTAATCTCTCCGCAACAATAATAAACAAACTATAACCAACTAGTGCAACATTTTGCGCTTCTATTTTTAATCGCAAGTTTGACAGAAATTATTCCAAAAATGGAAAGCAAGAAGTTTGGAAGAAGAAAGGAGTATAGTAAGACAAATAGGATCGTTTCTTAATCTTCAACCTGCGCATCGAATATCGTTTGTTGAAGATTCCTGTGAACTGGACATCGATCCGCGATTAAGTGTGCCAGATAAAAGTGAATCTCACTTTCTCCATCATGTCATTCTTCAGATAATGTTTATTCATCAGGTAATAAAGCTGATATTTCTAGTTTATTACAGCGTGTAAGTGATATGGAAAAAGAAATCGCAACACTTAGGGGAAAAGTAGAAGTGATTGAACAGAAGTTGCAGAAAGATGTTCAAGATTCTGAAAATAGGATGGTTGATTCCCTTGCTTTTACGGTAAGACCTTTAGATAAGCGTTCAATGCCACCGCCTCCTCCACCACCACCACCACCACCACCACCCCCGCCACCTCCTCCTCCTCCGCCGTCATTATTTTCACTGTCTACATCATGTCTTCCTACGTGGAAACCAATAGATTCCAGTCCTATCGTCAATTGTAAAGACAGAAGTAAAGCAAGAGCGTCGCTGGGAGATGTGATCAAAGATTTGGGAAATGTTAAGCTTCGTCACATCGAGAGGACGGCTACTGGTAGTCCGATACGACATCCCCCTTCGCCAAATGATTTAGCTGCAAAGTTGACTGCTGCTCTAAAAAAGAGATACGCAGCGTTCCATATAAAATCACCAGAAAAAAGAGAGGGTGCTGAATATGAAGATTAAAGTTTTATTGAAATGTCAAATTGTTTTGTTTTTGTTTTTTTCATATTTCTTTAATACATTTCGCAGGCTGACCTCGCAGAATGATACTACTCTACTTTGTACATCTACTTAACAAGCTCAACAATATGAATAGTATTACGGAAAATTTAAATGATCTTGAATGCTCGTAAACTCCATTAGGTACCTGTTTTATCTTTTGATAGGCATGCCTATCAAAATTAGGCACGCCTAATTTTAATACCTAGGTAATAATCATATACATAAAAATTGTTTAAGTACAACTAAAAATACGAAGTCTTGAAATCACGTTTGTTTCGGAATTTTCAGATTTTATTATTTAATTTGAAGGTAGAATTTGCACAGGATTGAATTTAGTGTCTGAAATAAATGAAAATGAATTTAAAAACTTAGTTTATAGCATTTTATTAATTTTCATTTATAAATTTATCAATTGTGTAATTGTTTAGCTATTACAGCTGCTCTTTAATTCTGTAAGAAATGCGTCAGAAAAGATGATGTGCTACAACAGCACATACTTTCTAGCATTATTTGAAACAGCTGCACAATATTACGCTACTATATGAATCTGCAAAAGTGATACCAATCTGCCAAACTTTTTCTCCGCACAGAGATTCGAATTCTGGTACTTCAGTCAAGCCAACGCCAAGCACCTTACTATCACCTTTCGCACAGCTATACTCAGTTTTTCGAAACTTAAAAAAAGTAGTGGTTACTCGCATAATATCAATTATGTTGGTCAATAATTTATAAAACAGAAAGAATTCTTGAAATAACAGTTTTATACAATTATAAATAAAATACACAGTATTCACAACGTTTCGGAAATTACTGATTTCCATCATCAGGTGACAAAACAAATAAATATAAAATTATAAACAATGGTAAGTACAAATAGAAGAACTACAAAAAATAATGGACACAAGTCAACAACGCTCCTTGTTACTAACTTTAGAAAATGTTAGTATGATATTATCTAACAGTATGAAAGAAAAGAGAGAGAGAGAGAGAGAGAGACATTGTAAAATCAGACAGAAAGAAGTTAAAAATAGCAATAAGAGAAATATCTTAATTTTTAGAAAATATGTCCAATAATTCATCATATATTTTAGTAAATTTATTGGAATCCAACATGGTTTGGGTGCTAGTTGTGTTCACAGATAGAAGGACAGACAAACGGACGTTCTGAAAAGAACCACGCAACGCCGACACCTACAGGCCGCCATACTTCCGCCGCGTTCCTTGTTCCTCACAACACTGGCTAACTTCTCAAAAAGTTTTAGCGTTGAGATTATCATACGTCGATTTTCTTGCTGGCTCCCGGTCTAAATGACCGAAGTACTCGAGGCGTCTGGAGTTAAGGCATTGAAATAGTAATAGAGATTAGTGTTTGGTGGGGGAACAATAAGGTGAAAACTGGTAACGTTCGCTTGGGCATTCCTAATTGCACCCAGTGATGCTGGACCTGAAAGGAACAATTATGCTGTCAGCACATGCCGGCGTAAGAATCTCTTTGCCAACACTAAATAATTCAAGGACATTATAATTTGTCACATGTGTTGGCTTAGAATTTCTACTTTTGTACCAAATCTTCGTGCGTCTCACGTCAGCTGGGTTCCACGACCTTTTATTTTATTTTATTTTATTTTATTTTATTAAGTGAATGAGAAATACATGGGGTTCAGTAATATTACTTTTTTACATATAATCCTTCTGGCTTACATTTAACCTAACCTAAAAACTATTTCTAATTTAACTACAAAATTGGCTAAGGATACTCATTGAGCACCTACGCTTAGTTTACATCTAAGAATATATTGAGGAAGGTGTGTAGAGGATGTCTATTGCGGATTCGGGTCGGAAATTCGTTGAGTGTGGCTAGGTTGTAGTGGGCTATTTGATTATTTGAGGATATATTGGAGTAGAAATTGTTGGAGAGATGAGCGATGTGATGATTGATGGTTGGTAAATGTAATTCTCTATGTAGTTGATCATTTGAAATGAACTATGGGCGTGAGTGGCTAATCTTAAGAATTTGTTTACATTATGTGGATTTTATTGATGTTTGTCTGTGAAGCGTTCGTCCAGATGGGGCAAGTATATAGCATTAGAGGTCTAATTATTGTCTTATACAGGGCGATGGCATTGTTTAAGAAGAGACTGTTTTTGTGATTTAATAGTGGTTTTAGTTGAATTAATTTGATTTTGGTTTGTTGAATTTTCGTTGCTATGTGAGATTTCCAGGTTAATCTTGTATCGAAATTTAGTCCTAAGTATTTAACAGTTTGGTTGTAGGGGGTCCAGGGAATTGTGTTGTTGTTAATTTGGAGTGGAGTGGGAGTGGCGAATGTTCTGAGAGAGAATATTTTGGCTGTTGATTTTGACGGATTTAGCTTGATTTTCCATTTTAGAGACCAATCTTCTATGTTTTTCAGATGCATTTGGATATTATTGCAAATGTGACTTACTGAATGGTGAGACATGAAGATGGCAGTATCGTCAGCAAATTGTGAAATGTGTGTGTAAGGAGAGATAGGTATATCAGATGTGTATAGGTTGAAAAGGGTGGGTGAAAGGGGGGAACCTTGGGAAGTCCTGCTTTTATTCTGCGGGGGGTGGAAACATGCTTTTCGACAGTTACTGTAAATGTTCTGTCTGTTATGAAACTTTTGATTATTTGTAGTAGATAATTTGGAGTTCCTATAGATTTTAGCTTATATATTAGGCCTGGGTGCCAAACTCTGTCGAAAGCCTGTGAGATATCCAGAAAGGTGGCCACTGTGTGTTGTTTGTTCTGGAAGGCAGTGTGGATGTGTTCGGATATTCTAAGTAGCTGGTGTGGATGTGGATAATTTATTGATGAAGCCAAATTGATGTTTTGGTATGGCCTGGGTTATGTTTAGATGGTTGTTAAATCTTTTTAGTATTATTTTTTCTAAAATTTTGGATAGAGATGGGAGGAGACTGATTGGCCTGTAGCTTTCGGTATTGTTATGGTTTTTATGAGGTTTGGGTACGGGGATTATTTCAGAATTTTTCCATATAATCTGGTTCTCAGAATTGAATTGTGAATATTGTTAATTTAGGCTATTGTGGGGTTCGGCAAGTTTTTTAATATAACATTACTAATTTTATCATGGCCAGGTGCTTTTTTAAGAGGGAGATTTTTAATAAAGTTTTTGATTTCATTTGGGGAACTATATTTTATTCTATGTGGGATTTTATAATTGGGTGCTGATGCTGATTGTGTTATATCCATGTGATCGGAATGTGTGGGAGTACTATTAGGGGTGAATGATGACTCAAAGTGATCTGCCAGAGCTTCTGCTTTCTCTGCTGGCGCATATTTTTTGCCTGTAGGTGTGTTTAGCGGTGAACATTTTTGGTGAACTTCCAAAGCGAATTGTTTCTTGTACTCAATGATTGAATTAGTTCATTATACGTTAAAATCTATTATTGCTCTTCTGGTTATTGTAGTGAGTAAGTTCAATTCTTTTTTCACTTGAGTCGATTTTGTTATATTCCATAGTCTTCTGGTTTTATTTTTAATTTTAGTTAAGTTTAGTATGGTCTTGGGTAGTTTTGTGTTGGGTGTTTTTGTGACATACGGAGGCTTATTGTCTTGTAGGGATTTGACTGTGTTGATAATTATGTTATTTAATTGTGTAATTGATTGTTCGATTTCCAGGGGGGTATTTAACGTTTTAAATTGTGGCGTTTTATTAATGATTATGTTTTAAATGTTCTCCAATTAATTCGCGTGTTTAATGAGTGGGTGGGGACATGTGAGGGGGAAAGTTGCTGGGTTGAAATGATAACAGGAAGATGATCAGAATCCAATTCAAATATGGGAGAACTATAGAATTTGATTTGTGTGTTGGTTATTACAATATCCAGAATATCTGGGAATTTGATTTGGTCGTGGGGGTAATATGTTGCTTCAGGGGGAGGGATTAGATGTAGTTTTAAATCTGATATTATTTTATACAATTGTGACCCAGCGGTATTGGAAGTTCTACAGCCCCAGTGAATGTCCTTGGAGTTGAGATCTCCGACAAGTATTGTGGGGGTGTTTTGTTGGAATAGTAATCCAAAATTGGTACTATGAATTTTGATTTTAGGAGGTTTCTAAGCTGCTATGAGAGTTATTATTCTGTTGTCTATATATTTAGTGCTGCGATTAGTAGCACTAATAATTGCCACTCCAGATACTAGAAGCACGTTATTCACTTTGCACTTCGGTTAACATAAACAAGCCTTAACGGCAGACACTTCACTGTTCGGAACAGAGGTGAGCGCGATGTGAACTCCGCGACGGCTCGAAGCGAACTCAGGTTCCACGACCTGTGCACGTACATGTATGTAGTGGCGTTCTTTGGGGAGCATAAATTGCGTCGTCGGCAAATAACGCACGGATACTAAAATTGTGGCCTAAAGTCTTCATTATTCGAAAATACTTTCTGCTTCGGATGTGACAAAATATTCAACCAGTGAGGCTGTGCACGCGATTCAACAATGCAAAGCGAACTGCGTCTTATGAATGTTATGTATTCTTGAATATCTTAGCGCGCTGGCTCGCCTGGACAATGCTGCGCTCTGTTAAGAACGCTATAAAAATACTGTATTTTAATAGTTATTTACGATGTCAATATCGTAACACATCTTTTTACAATACGAGATTGGAAAATTAGCAAACGAGCAACGATAAGAGCGAGGTTGATAACCAATCGAGTATTGTAATAAGATGTTACGATACGTATATCGTACAACGTTTTATCCACTTTGTAAAAACTCAAATATCTTAAATATTGACTACTTTTTCTTCTGAGAAATGTGACCAACTCCAAAGATATTGGATAATACTATGCCAACTCATGTGACGTATTTTGTGGATCAAGGTTAGTGGGAGGTCATGGATGATTTCAGCATTAAAGACAAAAAAACGAGAAAAGGAGTCGTGGAAAACGTATAAGGTATACGCATATGAATTATTGTTGCTTCAGAAAATATTATTGAGATATTAATAAGCATGGATGATGAAATTGAAAGAAGAGCAACTTATACTCTGAATTGTTTAATACCAAAAAAGTCAGGACTGTCTTACGACAAAGAATATAAAATTTTTGAAGAATGCTGTAGAGAAAAAAATGTTTCCGATATTTCTGAAAAAGTTATACTGGAATATTTCACTTTTAAAGCTGAAAAAGAGAAGCCCAGTTCAATGTGATGTCACTACTCATGCTACGAAGCACAATTTCAGTCAAATTCAGTCAAAAAATATTGATATAAGTATAAGCAATTGGTCGCGTTTCTTAAGAGACAATGTGACAGATATGTGCCCAAGAAATCGGGAATTTTTGCAAAAGAAGATATCCATAGATTTTTACTGAAGGCAGATGACGATCATTATTTAATGATGATTAATTGTAGGGATATTAATTTTCTTCATCTGCGGGAATTAATTTAAATAATTGTACAAATGTTGTAATCAATGTTTATAATAAATAGATGTTCTTTGAAGTGTTGACTTTTGTTAATAGTAGGCTTGGGAATATTACAACACAGTGCTCTAATAACTATTAGGACACTCTTTTCAGTTTTCTAATGTTTCACGTTAGAACATCAAAGTGAATAAACGTAAGATTATCTGGGTTATATTTACTTTCCCGTATACGTACATATGAGTATATACGTAGTATAGGGAACGATACGTCATGCTGCCCGAAAAAACGGCGAATTTTCAGCAGAAAAACTCTTATTGCAGGGCCCTGGTAACGAAAAAGTGGATAAATCCAGTTGCTAAATTAAGAAAAAAAATCGACTAACACGGGGTGCAACCAGAATTCCTTTTTTGGAGGTCCTTAATACCGAAAACCCAGTTGAAAGCAAAACGTCTGTCTGTGAACAACGCTAGCAATCACCAAAATCAGTTTAGCCGATTTTCTCCAAAATTGATACCCCCGATCGATCTGACTGATCTCCTGGCCCCTTGAATTTGAAACCGATATTTTAATTTTAATTAATTTCAATACATGAATCCCACGGGATATTTTCAAAATTTTTAAAAAATGGCGCCAACAATTGTAACTAAATTTTGTTGTTGGATACTCTGAAGGTCTTTTAAGAGAATGGTGTAGGTTTCATGTTGGTTAAAAACTCTGATTTTTCGAAAAATAGAAAAAATTCTAAATTTTTTCGGCATTTCCTACAACTATATTTATGAAGATACATTTTTTTATTAAAGAATTGTGTTTATAAAAAACATCTTCAAATAAGGTCATATTCAATTTTTCAAAAACACGAGTATTTTTTGCGAAATTTTCAGTCAAACATAGGTAATTTTTTATTTTCTTTAAATCATTTTTTCTTAAAAACCGCAAAATGTTTTTGTTTAAATTGGGACCTGAGATAGCATAAAGGAAACTTAGGAGAACTGTGCAAGTTTCATGTTCATTGAAATGCCTCATTTTGCAACAATTGTAAACAATTGAAAAATTTTCGGTGTCTTTCTACAACTACAATTGTAAAGATACAACTGTTTTTCTTAGTGAAATATGCTTATCAAAAACAGATATTCAAATAAGGTCATGTTGAGTTTTTTGAAAATATGAGTAGTTTTTCTATAATTTTCTGACAAACAGAATAGCCCACTCGGAATTCACTGCATTTCGTTTTTGGCGTCTTCTTACAACTACAGTTGTGAATATACAATTTTTCTCAAGAAAATGTATTTATCAAAACTATATCTTCAAATAATTCCATGCTTAATTTTTTGAAAATACGAGTAGTTTTTCTATACTTTCGTGACAAAGATAATAGACAGCTGCAAATTTACTGCGCTTCACACAGCTGGATGGGTTGTAAACTAGAATTTGCAATTTTGTATATTATTTTTGTTTTTGTTTCTTACATTCGACCTTTTGTTATGCATTTACACACCAATCTTTTAGAAATTATTTATTTTGAAATAAAAATTACTAGCTCTGAGAATATCGACAATGCAGGGAATGCAACAATGAAATTCCGTTTCGCGCTCACGAATTTCAGTGAATTACCTGTCATTGTTGTGACTTGATGTAGCTGTATGTAAAGGAGTTATAATTGTAAAATTTATGTTGATATTTGAATGAAAATATTTAGTTTTCGCACCAAATGCTGTATCATTTGTAGTGAGGATAGTATTGGTTGCATGGTTTTAGAATACTCTTCTCTAATCATGGCCCTATGAAATGCATTTCTGTATTATCCAGGGTATCAGGTTTCTTTTTCCAATACAAGGTTACAAAATTATTGTATGCTATTTTTATGCAGTTGTAGAATTCACATAGTTCTGAGAACACTGCGATGGAGATAGTGATTTGTTCGCTTCTTGGTTGAATTGGACGTTTCCAAATAAAATCTAAGATGTTAGTATTGCAGAAAGTTCAATATTTCAATACTACGTAGCTGTTTCCAATAACTCGGGAAAGTATGTGCTGTTGTAATACCACTAGTTACGACCTGCAATGGGGTTCTCGGGATTATAGTGAAAAAATATCTCCACGGCGCGAGACTTAAAAATTCACGAGCTTACACTGACTGTATGCGAAAAGCTGATAATTATTGTTTGTTAGAGGTTAGACGCCAAATTTAAATTAATTGCGAAGCAATGAAATATCTGGAATCAAACAGCCACGAAGTAACAAACAGAAATCAGATTACAAAAAAAAACTGACTTTATTTTGTGTTAGGGAACAGAAGTAAGCAAAGAGAAGGCAGATGGGGGTCACGCGTCCGTGACGCTGAGGCGCGCGGGCGTCTTGACGCTGGCGGCGGTGGAGCGCGGGCTGTCCTGCAGGGAACTGGTGGAGGCGCCGCGCTGCAACCCGCCGCCGCCGCCGGTGACGCTCGCCACGGACGGCGACGCCGAGGCCGTCGCCTTGCGCGAAGGGCTCTGCGACTCCTTCCGCTTGCCCGCCGCCATCATCTCCCTCTGCCGCTGCTCCCGCTTGCGCCTGTGCCAATCCACACGCGCGGGGTGGCTTTAAGGCTGAACTCGAGAATAGCCCGCCTCCACCCTCCACCCCTCAGAAAGGAATAGGGGTCTTCGAGAAGTTTCTCAACAAAAATGTGTATTGCTTTGTAACTACGTAAAAATAACTGCTAACTATTCTATTAACAATGTAAAAATAATATAATTCAGATTTAAATGAAATAGATGATTCAATTTTGAAAACGCATTGACGTACGACATACTAAGTTCAGTCACATGAATATGACCACCGCCTATGTTCGACGTTCACGTGCCATAATTCCTCAGGTGACAGCACTAACTGTGGAAGATGTATAAAGAGTGTCGAGTGGAAGCAGAAAACAGTGTAGTTGTCCCAGTGCAGAAATGGAACAATTTATCGAACTTACAAAAGGGCATAATCATTAGCTTTCGGGCCAAGGGCGGAAACATTTCCGACACGACTAAGTTTGTACAGTGTTTGCGTGCCGCTGTGGTTAAAGTACAGCGTGCAAAATGGCGATATCCAAAACCGACCCCGAGACAAATGCGGCGCGTCATAGATGACACGGGAGAACGACGGCTGCGGAGATGTGTACGAGTGATAGTCAAGTAACTGTGGAGCAACTGATCGCACAGATGAACCACGGGGCTACCAAGAGGATGTCCTCAACAGCCGTTCAGCGAAAGTTGTTGCAAATGGACCTCCGTAGCAGGTGCCTAGTTCATGACGCCTGTTCATCGGCGACGAAGGCTAAAAATTTCTCGCCATTCCCGGAACCGGACGTCCACTGAATGGCGACAGGGAGCATTTTCACATGAATAATGTTTTCTGTTCCTTAAGACAGACGGTCTTTGGCGTATTCGACGTGAAACGTCTGCAAACGCAAAGACTTTGCAACAATCGCCGGACGGGTCCAGGCCGGAGTGGATTTCAAGAAAGCGCGGCGGAAGGAAAAGCAATGTTCTGATGCATTCAGAGGCAATGCTTACAGCCCGGTGTAGCTATAGTCCTGTCGTAGATTTAAACGAGGTTATTCTTTGGGAAATGCGCTATAAGCTTTGACCAAACATCCGCAGATCGCGTGATGATGCATCGAGTTTTCAGCAACCACTTTTGATGACAGAGAATTATCATAGGTAATTCTACGAGTGCTTTGGAAATTGTCGATAAATTCGCGACTCGCGATGTAAGGAGGGGATTTATCTGAAAATTTCCAAAGCACGATATTACAAGCAAGCATGGTATTTAATATTTGTCAAAAATGACCTACTTAAAGGAGGGAACATATTTTCATGCAATATTGATATTTATAATTACAACACACGCCGTAGAAATCTCGTGCATCAAGTGTCAGTATCAACAGCTCATTACAAGAAATCAACATACAATACATGTACGTTACTTTACAACGCATTGCCAGATGACATAAAACAATTAAAGTCGGTACACAAATTTAAGTTTAAAGTAAAATATTTTCTGCTGCAAAACTGTTTCTATACAATTAGAGACTATACTGTGATATACCAGAACGGGACATGGTTTATTCATAATATTAGTTGTATACGGGGCGACTAAATGGACTTGTAAAATGGCGATATCCGGCCCTAGTAACGCCAGCGCAGAGGGTTGCTATGGTGCAGGGCAGGTAAATAAACTAGCTGCAAGCCTCGTAGGTGCCGGAACGCTGGCTAGATCGATATAATAAGAATATGTGATTGGTCGAAAAACGTATGACGGACGAAGGCGCGGCTACATGGGGTTGTAAGAAATGAGCGGGTTGGCGGGGGGCAATTAGACTTTCTGGTGTTTACCGCCGTGTTTTGGAAAAATAGAACGTGAGACGCTACCGACCCATCAAGGGTTGCAAAATACAGAAAAACATTCATTCGGACTTGGAGCTTCGTTGAGTGCAGATCGTTACAGTCTGACTCAGAGTGGTGGAGTGTAGGTCGTGAACTCGGCTCTTGAGTTTCGTGGAGTGCAAATGGTGTCCGGACCTTGTAGTTGAAAGTGAGACTTATACATTTCGTGCGAAAAGTAACAGTCGTCATCGGACTTAGAAATTATTTGCCGGAGTACATCCGCGGACTTGGGCAGTTTTGGGTGTTCACCGGACGATAGTTCGAACATTAGTATTTTATTAAACTCGTGTGAAAGATTATAAACCTAAAGCGTCGGAAAGAACTTAGCTAGATTTTATGCAGTGTGGACTGGATACTTCAGCAACCGCGCAAGATCAGAAGACAGAAGAGCGACTCGGATTCATCGGCCAAGTGAGAAGCGTCTTCGGAACGAGCGGGTCGGCAAGACGGTAACATATACTGCAGTATATTAAAATAATATCTTTTAAAAGGGGTCATGGCCATTAAGTAATCTGTTAAAATTAACATTGAATAAATTGTTAAATTTTGTTCTTTGGAAAAAGAAAAGAGTCTGTTCATTTGTCAATCATAAGCTTCTAATTAGTTGGAAGCAGAGAATTTCCATATTTCAGATTCCACGCCAGGCTGTACAGTCGGCAGATCAGGTAATCGGCTATCTTAGCGATAGCGAATACATGTAATCCGAATCCATCGGCCCAAGCTAGCTGGATGCCCATATAATTTTGACAGAATTAAATAGGGAAAAGTTAGTATTAGTTTATGTCACCTGTTCCTGGCGCCCACATCTTTCTATTAATTCGGAACAGGTCAAACTCACGACAACGTATTACGAAGTGAAGGATGAAGGTATATTTCAATACTGATCGTGAAAAAGAAAAAGAATGTTTATTGTAACAAAACAAAGATATATAATGAATTAGTTTACGTTTGCATTGTATACATTTTTAAAAAATATTTAATACGCCTGTAACAAGTAATGTACTTCAGCTTCCGGGTCAATGACCCCCATCTCGATCAGGTTTTTGTCCCGTTTCCCTGATCCATTGAGCAAATGCTGAGATGGCCCCTTGTTTTACTTCTGGACGTAAATGTAGCTTCACTGTGCGCACGTTTTGTTGAGCACTCCTTTTGCTTGTAGTTCATTTACCGTTGAAATTGACTTTCTATAACTCGGGAACAAACATTTTTCAAATATTTTTATTTTTCTAAAATAATTATTTTCTAAATTCATTTTTTCGTTTTTTTTTTGTTTTTTTTTAATTCTGGCCCTCAAGAAAATGTGCGCAGGTAAATCTCTTTCCCCCACACGTCATAAACAGTTATTACTGTTTTTTGACAAATAAATAAATAGGACTATTCCAAGAATGAAATCATGTCCAACAAACTAAAAAATGCGCCAAATATTGAAAAGAACTGAAAGCTATGTTAAAATCAGAGGCTAGTGCAAACACGGTTTTTTGGACACCGACATAGCGATCAATGTATACCGCCTTCTAAGATAGATGCGTCACAGTTTGTGTATGGCCAGTAGGGAGAAGTGGTAAGAACAATCGTACAGAAAAAGCCATAAAATTTTCAAATACACCGCCCCAATTGGGGCATTTTGTATGTTAAACACTATTGGTTTTAATTTCACGAGTGGAATAGTCATAGATAATTCCATGAGTGAATTGGAAATGTCCGATAAAATTATGAATCCCGCAAAGAGGGAATTTATCTGAAAATTTCCAATGCATTTGTGGTTTTTAATAAGATTTCATGAATGAAATTACGGCCAAAAGAGTTTCAGAATGCGTGAAAATTATATAAATAAAACTCTTTTAATATCCACCGTCCCCTACGTCTGATGTACTATTAAATTCCATTATGTTGGTTTCATGAGTGAAATAGAATAATCACATCTGAAGGACTCTTACTATCCACACGACATTTGTCACTAGCACAACCAAAATTATATTTGCAAGAAAACGTCTCCCATATTAAATGTGTTCTAAATTTGTAATCCATAGAGCGATGTCAGCGATGCTGATAACTCTCTTTGAATTACGAATTTAAAACTGTCCTTACTTCTTCTGAAGGCTTATCGGCTGTGGTGGCTCCGGGATGTCATCCAAATCAGCACAATGAATATGCCGATACGCAGTGACCTAAAACATCCAACTCATTATTGTTACTAGTCATAACTGTTTTGGAAATTGTCACAGCCTGATTGTTTAATATAAAATCTCGCAAAAGAATAACTTTACTGAGAATGACTCGAACACCCATTAACCACCATCTTTTCATATTATTTCTGTGCTTCAAAGCATTATATACTAAAGTTCTTTATTTGAAAAGAAAATGATTACAGAGCAAACATTATTTACCACAGAAAAAATTCCAATCAGATCCAAAATATTTCTTAACCTTTACGGACAAGTTGCCACAGATTTAGGCGCTAGAGATGAAAGACGATGGAGATTTAGACGAGCTCGTTCACTAGAGCAATTGAACGCGTGCACTGCTGAAATTTCATTTCACGACAAGTGGCGCCGATATGCTCGTGACATTCCACGGTGAAGTGATGCGTGCCATTGCCACAGGTATTACACGCACACGTTTTCTTGAGATCCGGAATCTATAACCCCTCTCCTTTATCAGCATAGATGAATTATGAATAAAAGCCACGAGTTTTGCTGACATTTGCAAATAACACATTTTCTTCCCGTGTAATCTATAATATTTGGATAAAGAAACGAGCTACAACTTTGACTTTATAGTACTTCCGTCAAAGTAACCATCAAGACTCATCTTGCATCTAGCGACAAAGCTCCAGAAAACGTGCGTGGAAGCAACCTTGACATCAAGGCTCTAAACTTCTTAATTTTTTTACTTACTTAAGGTCATTTGTCAACTAATAAGGTCATATGGCGACCACTGGAAGTAATATTGTTTTTTTGTAACTTTAAGAGTAACTATAGAGGAACTCGCCTACTGTACACGGACACATACAACCCCCACGGACACACACAAGTCCATGCCCCAGGCGCGATTCAAACTCGCGACCCCCTCAAGCACGAGGCAGCTATTTCCCTTCAGCCTTAGCGACCTCGACTATCCGGGCCGGTTGACTGTAAATTTTGTTGAAGCCAGTAGACATTATTTTGACAGGCTATAAAACAGCTGAGTATCTCCGAAGGCTGTGTTGTTCCGCCATATGTGTTCTTCCGTCAGCCTCACGGCCTGGAGCGTCCGCTGATAATGCCTGTGGTGGCACTTGGAGGTTAGGAATTGTTTTTAGGAGTGATGTACTTCGACCCAATATCGACCCTCAGAGTAATAGTTTTAGAGTTGATTCAAAGCATGTCAAAAAGCATGTACTAATATTAAAATAAATTCCCTGATTTAGAAATTCATGCACCTCGAAGGTAAACGGACAGCGAACCAAAAACAAATAATCGAAAATCAATTCACTTTTATCACCCTATCAACTGAAGTCACGATTATACCAACTTTTAATCAAAGGGTAACACAAATTAATATTTCTTTAAACATAAGTTTTCATGAACTCTCTTCTTGAATTACAGCAACATAAATCATTTTCTCTCCGGCCAACATATTCCAGTTAGCTGAATGACAAAGTAATAGGGTCTGGGACATTCCCAAAAAAAATTAGCCAGCGTTCGTGAAATTAATGTGAATCCCTTTCTAAATGTTACTCACCGATCACTCCCCCAGTTTACTTTGGCATAACTGAGAGTCAAAATAATCGGTCACGTGGCTAAACAAAACTGGCTTCCATGGTCTAAGAAACCTGTTGCCATTGTAGTGTCAGTGACCGGGAGGTCGTAGTGTTGTGTCCAGACGCATAGCTACATAGCTGATTGAATTCAGCCGCTATCTGGAGATGAACTCTAGCGGCTCTGATTAGTAGGTTTCCGTGATTGATCGTTTTAATACCAGACAAATTTCGGAGACGTACCCTCGCAAACTGTTCACGGCCCTCGGGTTATCTTCTGTTTCTCTTCCTTGTCTGATCCTCTCCCCTTATCCACACACTTACGTGCAACACACTATCACACTTGTCTGGATCTTAGAGTTTGTCCCGGCTGTGGCGGTGCCTCGTTAGGGGAAATACCTTGAGGGGAAACCCAACTGCTCAAATCAGCTCCGGTGTTTACCATCCTAGCCGGGGAAAACATTCACTATACCAACGGTACTAATGACCGATCATTTGTCGTTCCCAGAAATCCATCAATTCGATCAGTCTGCTGGCAGAGATACCAGGAACGGGGAAACCCGATCAGCCGAAATATAGGTCACCGCCACCTCCCAAGATATAACATGCATTATGGTCCCAGTCAAATGGTGCTCAAAAAAGGCCCGATTCAGGAAAAAATTCCGGAAGCTTTTTTCTCAACGGTTAGTCAAAAAGTCGTCTTCACAGAGAAAACTGCTAAAATTTCCACATTAGGGTTACATTTACACTTAATTTGGCACATATTGACAAAACATGTTGCTGGTACAATTTTTTGATGACTTTATTGTATTGTATAGAACGTACTGTCGTAATAATTTTCTTATATCCTTCTTATTTTGTTTACCTAAGGTTTGGATTTACAGATACTCCATGCGAGCAAACTCGACACTACTGATCCGTAAATATCTGAGTGTTAATCATTTAATAATGCCAATCATGTGTTCACAATAGCATTTTTGAAGCATGATAGAGTGAAACTAGAGCGCCGCCGCGAGGTAGGATGGCTGGAAAGAGGTATTCTCCCGCTTTGACCAGAGGCCCAAAAAGTGACCATTTTCAGCGCGCTCCCGCGCCTAAACCGTATTTCATAAATTTAAAGTTTACATATGCATTTTGTAGGAAATTTTATCTACTTTAATTTAGTAACATCAAATTTTTCTGTGAAGCCGACCTGTTTTGAAGTGGCAAACATCAAATTCGAATTTGGCACTCTCAAAAAGATATAGAACCGTTGAGAAAAAAACTTCAGGATTTTTTTTCCTGGTCAGGAACCATCTGACTGGACTACGGAATTACGGGAGAAACGAGCATAGCAGTTGGCGTGACCCGGAAGAAATCTATAAATCAGTCATGACTAGAGACAGTCTGGCTGCTGGCGGGCCACGGGCGTAGCGGGGGGATGGACACTGACGTTGGAGCCGAAGTCCTTGATTTTGAAGCGCGTCTCGAGCAGCTCGTTGCGCGGGATGCGGTAGTAGCGGCCGAGCACGGGCGAGGAGGCGCGCTTGCCGTAGGTGGCCTTCATCACCAGGCGCTCGGGCAGGTCGCGCAGCAGCTCGCTGTCGTCCACCAGCTTGAAGTGCGTGTGCGGCACGTCGCCGCCCCGCAGCACCTGCGCCAGCCACGCCCGCCCCCACGTCAGCACACCCAACGACCCATCCTACTCCGATTTAAACACAGTGGCACGTCAAGAGCACGAGCTAGAATGAGAGGGGGGCGTTGTCATCCAATCGGAAGCTCCAATACAACGGGGTAAGATAAGTAGGTGTGTTCACTCCCAGTCTAAAACTGAAGCTTATGTGAGGCTCGTT
This sequence comes from Acheta domesticus, assembly GCA_031308135.1. Classification (NCBI taxonomy): domain Eukaryota; kingdom Metazoa; phylum Arthropoda; class Insecta; order Orthoptera; family Gryllidae; genus Acheta; species Acheta domesticus. Next base: position 81,097,341 of record JAHLJT010009419.1, on the reverse strand, counting down.
CCCACAGTTCTCGCATATAAGCGCTGCGATCTTTGGGTCTCATTTGGGCAAGGTCGTGCTTGGTCGTGATCCATTCGATAGCTCTATGGCCAGCTGATTTCTAATTTCAAGGGTGTGATTTGTCGCTTCGCGGTGGAATTGGTGAAGTCTAGAGCAAACAGTTACAAACAGTTACGAAAATGGGTAGGAAATGTTTTGTAAAACTGTGTAATCGCTACAGTTTAAGACGTCATCTTAAGATGTGTATCTTACACCGTGACCCAAACAGATCGTGCGCACCGTACGGACAAGCGAGGAATTAGCCTCAAACTGGCTTCAGAAAATTTGCCCCAAAGGGCGGCTAGTTGACACACCTATATATCTTACACCGTGCCAATACCGAAAATTTTAATCGTAACGATGCTCCCGACTGAATGAGTGTCCGCATCTTCGACTAGCTCGTTATCTTGAAGAGCCACAACGTTGAAATCGGAGCATAAACATCGTATAGAAAAGGAGAGTGCGTGACTTTCATGTAACACGTTAAAGGAAATCTTCAAAGGTTCAGGAATACCAATTGAGTAGGGGAACAGCATTCTATTACGAAACGATGATGAAATGATGGCAGTGGCCCATCGAAGGGGGAAGGGATCTCATGGGGATTCATCGCCCTGCCCAGAAACCAATGATGCATAGGTATTAAAATATAGCTTTTACATTTTTATACTAACGAAAGTCATTCAATACATTAATTATCGTTAAAGTTATAAATATTAACTTCACGTCAACAAATAAAAGTACATTTAAGTTCAGGATAAATGGAAAAAAAATCTTTATAAGGAAACATCAAGTCGGTTGAAAACAATATTATTCGCGTATGTTTTCTTCAGCCTTCATTTCGCTAGAAGCGAGAGGGTTGGGAGAGGGAGATATTTCGAAGATGGGACTATTATATAAAATCTGTAGCTGGTTTTTTCGATGCAAAATAGTTTTCTTTATATGGGAGCGGGTATTTCTGGTTATCACATTGGTCAACAACCCTCGTTGCTATCACTTATTTATGATTCAATTGTTAGTGAAGGTGTGGTGGCAGATATTTTGGGGCTCAAGAAAACTTGCGCGTATGAGACCTGCAGCCCAAAGACAGAAAAATACTGGATAGGTTTGTAAATGACAGACATTAATATACACATATAATGTGTAAATTTTGCTCGTACATTACAGGAGCGTCTATTACAAACAGGGAAACTGGATTCAACGTCACGATAACTTATGGGTACATAAATTTGGTGACAAAAGCTGAATAATTTCTTCAATAATAATACTTCAATAATAATTCTTCAATAATACCTTCTTTCCGCTAGTTGGAGAAAGGAGCGTAGCGAAATTTGCGTGGTCAGACGGAAGAGCAGGCCTCATGGCCTGAGTCTCGCCACGTAAAATAAGGCATCAATTCAATTCAATTCAATTCAATTCAATTCAATTGGCTCTTCCCCCTTTCATAACGCAGGTGAAGGAATCCTCTCACTTCCGTGAGAACATGGCGATTGAGGAAAACCGTCTCGCACGCGAAATGGCGTTGTATTTATAACATTTAAAGGAAGTTGATGCTTTACGAGACGTGTCCGTTTTCAGGACGAGACTCCGGCCTTCGGCCTAAGCGATCAACATGAAATCATGGTGTGTGTCCGAAATACACTTCGAGCGTACTCGTATTTTATTTCAAAGTGTATTTCTGCCAAACGCCGAATTCACGATGTAAGAGTTCTGACTTATTGTGGTCCCACTCAACTTTTCGCTACAGATATCGAAAGTTCGTGACAAGGTTTTGGCCTTCTGCCTACGTGATTAACATAAAACATCATCGAGCTTGTCCCACGCTTTTTATGCCAAACTACTTTTTAAATTAATCTCATCGCGCCATTCTCGTTTGAACTACAAAACAAAAACCCTCTTTTCCGTCACTCATTCTTCGCTTTCCTCCACCGATGATGTCAGGAGACGAAGGGTTAAAACACCTTTCCTCTTTTACATCGTGTGGATTCTAATGCAAAATATGGAGAAAAAGGTAAATATTGTAAATAACACTGTATTTGACGTGTATTTAATAATTTTAATAATATATTTTTTAAACTAGTGTCCGGAGATGAGACACAGAAACTGAGAAAGAGAGGATGGTCACGCTACAAATTCGCATTGTTCCCGGGGTTACAAAACTCTAGGCTAATACGTCGCTTCTGTTACTCATACTACAAGGAGTACAGGCAACAATAATTCGAGTATATTGTATGAAAATTGAAACAGATTAGGCAATACCACGGTAAGTGTGGCTCAGTGGACAATGCGGCATAATAAGCCAATCGATACATTCAATATCGATAATGGTACCAAAAGTAATTGTTATTGTTTTTAATTATATTTCTACCTGCTCTGCATTACTGCCTGTCAGGGGTTTTACATAATTTACAGGAAACTTTCTTAACATTCATTGGTTCATCCGCATGTGCAAGATTAGGAAGATACGTTAATATTCAATTGCTACTTGTTATTGTGGCAACAACAAACTCAAAAGCTGTATGAAAGAATCCTACAATCCTAATAATCCTCTGAACGACCGCGTACATTCGTTATCAGCATACAATCTCAAAAGTTAGGCCACGAGCACCTTTCAATTAATTGTGCTCACCTTCATTGTGGTGGATGATGCTACTATTTTGACGTCTGGAGGGATCCTGTAGGTGGAATTTCCGTCCCTGGAGTCCACTTGGCTCCACTCTACCACCGCGCCCAGGGTGCCCAGGTAGCGGCCTCCCAGCGTCCACAGCCTCACGGTCGCGTCCGAACTGCCGCTGCGGACGGTGCGCGCATTCGTTACTACACTCAGGTTGAATGACCCGGGAGTGCCCGCAAAAGGTAGACTCACGCCAGTGCCCACAATGTATCTCTCAGATAGAGCTTCAACCTTTTTCGCGCATTCGTTACTACACTCAGATTGAATGACCCGGGAGTGCCCGCAATAGGTAGACTCACGCCAGTGCCCACAATGTATCTCTCAGATAGAGCTTCAACTTTTTTTCGCGCATTCGTTACTACACTCAGGTGTAATAGCCCGGGAGTGCCCGCAAAAGGTAGACTCACGCCAGTGCCCTCAATATATCTCTCAGACAGAGCTTCAACTTTTTGAGAAAGCGAATGATATGATGCTCTATTTACTGAAATACGTATTTTATTTGGTTTGTACGTGTCTCTAATAATGATTGTTAATAAATCGTACACTTGTCATAGACATGCCTGAAAATATTATGAATCGTATTGCTTACGCCAGGAGCTCACAATGCACTGGAGCGAGTGTATCTGACAGAAATCGTGCAGCGCAGCGATCACGTTTCTACATGCTCAAGGGAAATGACCCCTCGAAAAAATAAAAATAGAAGTCCACGCGTTCTTAGAAAAGTACAATGAAGGAATACATGAAATATAAGACGCCTAGTGCATTGCGATAATTCAGGAACACAAAATTGCCCTGGCTTGGATCTCGCAGATCTATTGCGAGCACACCCGAGTTAACAATAACTTCTGACGTCTGATCACTTGGGTGCGGTAATCCAGTCAAGAGCTTTGTTACGTCTTCATTTTGATATTGAGTTTCCCATTGAATATCCGCACCCCAGCTGATCAAACTTCAGAAGTCATTGTTATTAAATCGGAGAATCAGCGTAGTGCCACACATTCGATTGTTTTGATGTGCCACAAAAGACCGATGTGACACGGGTAGCACCAGCAGCTAAGAGCTTGGCGCTTGGTAAAAGAGCACGCAACACATCCTCAACACTTGGGACTAGGTGAACTGTGGCTAGACACTCGCCGGATGCCGAATGTGTGGCGCCGCTTCAATACTTAGAAATGGACACCATTTTTTCACATGAACTTTCTTTCACGCCGTTAATATTTATATTATCAGGGATTTGTATATATACCGGTGTGTGTACAAAAATTCAGCATTCAAAAGGAATGGTCGGCATCACTTAAAAATTGGTGGGCCGAACAATGTATCCATAAGAAGTGATTAAATTTGCATTAATATGGCGTGCACGTTGCCCTAGCAGCGCTCTCCTTTGTGTGACATGCCAGGTCAGTGTTACGTCGCACTCAGTCGGTGAGCCGAGAAAGCCGAAGTGCTAGAACCGTGAAATGTGGAAATGTGCAAGCTGGTATGCCTCGTCGATGCCAAAGCGCGCAAGAACAGCATTTCAGTGAGTTCGAACGGGGCAAAATGATCAGTCTGCGGGAAACGGATGTGTCGTTCCGTGACATTACGGCTCGAACGAGGCGCGCTGCTACAATAGTGGTGCGTAAGTGGAACCAGTGGATAGAGGAGGGTCGTACACAGCGACGGGCAGGTACCGGACCACATAATGTGACCACAGCGCGAGATGACCGCCGTCTTGTCCGCATGGCCGTAAACGAGAACGGCGTCGACCACAGTGTTGGCTCGACTTTAGAGTACTGCAACGCTTCAATTTGTGGTACAGCGATGGCTGCGTACGGATGTAGTCATGTCTGTGTCGACGGTTTGACGCCGTTTGCTGAGGGCTGGACTGATGGCACGCATACCACTGCGTCGAATTCCGATTCCGTTGACAAGAAACCACCAACGCTTCAGTCGGCATTGGGCATGCGAACGTGTTCACTGATGTGCAGAGAGGCAAAATGTAGTGTTTTTGGACAAGTCCCGCTTCAATTTGTGCTACAGCGATGGCCGCATTCGTGTTCGACACTACTGTGGCGGTCACAATCTGCCAGTCTGCATTGTTCCGCGCTATGGCGGACAAACAAGTGTGAAGGTTTGGGGCGCCATTGGATACAATGTACGATCTCACTTCATACGTCTTGAGGGCAATCTAAGCAACAACCTCTACGTCAGGGAGGTTTTAGAGCCCGAGGTACTGCCACTCCTACAAGCAGCTACATATGCCACATTTCAGCAGGATAATTCCCGACTGCATTTAGCGTAAAATAGGCAAGCTTTATGCAAAGAACGAAGGGAACCAATGATTCCCTGGCCCGCACGTTCGCCTGACATGTCACCCATCAAACATGTCTGTAATATGATCGGTCAGCAACTTGTTCATCCTGATTCCCACGTAGCCAGTGTCGATGTTTTGCGGTCACGCATAGAAAACGCGTGACAGTGTGTTCCCCAGCACTTCAATAACATCAATTGATATCCTAAGCCACCTCAGCCGGCGAATAGGCCGAAAAAGGCGCTTCAGTTTCTTCACATTTCCGTGATGGGTGCTCTGAAGTTACCTTACCGAAATTCAAAGCACTCCTGGAGAATTGTGTTTTTTGTGCGGCGAGGCGTGCAGCCAAGCGTCCAATTTGGTTGTCGCCACTATACACCACACGATAAACTGCCACGTGTGTAGAGGCGTTAAGCAAGCGGGGAGGAAAATGAAGGAAATCCTCCCACCCTAAAATGTTGCAGTAACTATTATTTTTTGCTTGTCACGAAACTTTCAAGCATAAATATTATCGGATAATCATTAAAACGAATAAAATCATATTGCAGAAAGAGCTGAGTGTTGCCTGCTACATTTTACAAAATTTATAATGTGACATATATTAGACCAAAATATCTTGAATTTCTCCTCCCAAAATGTGTCTCTGGATCCGCACCTGCCTTAAGACATATAAATTAGTTTTAAAATTACGTTATGACGATCTTCTGTTCAACCAGGTTTTCGACCTGATTGACGGCCAAAAGGTGTCCTCGATAGGAGTTGACTAATAGTGGCCACTTTTGGTCTCGTAAAGATCTTTTTGCTCGCCCTTCAACTCGATCGTGCCATAGGAACGGAAATTCGAGTCGTAATGCAGGCATGCAAATGTATATTTTCTCGGCATCCGGCAAAGCGTAATTCATCATGAGCCAGACCTTTATGTATCCAAGAGACGTTCCTAAAACAGAAAAAAATTAACATTTTCACAATCAAGTATCATTCCAAATGTAACTTAAAGAATATTACAACATGTTGTGTTGTAACATAGAGTTTGTAGTAGCAACTTCTGCGACAAATCCATAAAACATTAACACTGTAACACATTGACGACGATGGTAGATCGAAGTTAAGCATTGTTTATGGATATCCGCCGTGATCGCGGATTGCAGATAGGCCTTGTTTAAGTGCATTTCTAAAAGCGTTATTGCTGGTTGCAGTAGCCAAAAATTTGATCACAAATTCTAAAGTGAGATCGCGTGGTATCGTGTTATAAACGAATCAAGGAATTCTCAGCGTGACGTATCACCCGTAAAAAGGTATTTGTTCTCCGCATCCGTCGACATGGAGCACACATAATCGCCCGCCATGTGAATGGAGAGGAAGTTGGCGATGCACCCGCCGGCGGTGTGGTGCGACCACACCTGGATGAGGCCCTTGTCGATGGCCACGATCAGCGTCCCCACGTCAGGCTTCATTGGCCTCGACTCCAAGAACAGCATGGCCGTCACGGACACCTGCCGCAAGCCATCGAGGATATTCAGTTTTGGCAAACGTTCGTTTTCGGCCGTTAGAAATCCTAAAATGAGGTTATTTTGTCAAAAATGTTTTTTGCTCTTTCACCTCTGAAGTTTTTTAACATGGTAGTTCTTAAGAACTTAGGCCGAGACATTTCTTGGCTAGGATGTAATATCAACGCAATACAAAATAATAAATGAAATCAAGAAGGTAGCGTATATTGCCCCTACTCTTACTGCGACTTCAGTGGATGTATCAGAGATATCATTCCGTTCTTTTAATTTAGTTGCCGATATTTCTAATATATGTTTCGATGGCTTAGTTTACAAACATTGTAAGTCCACTTGTGGTTATTTTTAAGTTAATATCAGTTTTAGAAATCTCTCCTTCCTATCTAAGATAGAGTACAAAGATAGTATGTCTACATAAGATGGATCATGCTTTTGTCCCAGAAAGTAAGCCACGTCGTTGCATTAGTAAATGGGTATTTCGAAATTTTCAAGCTTGGTTTTTCACGAAACCAGAATTCTGGACATATAAAATGTGTGCACTCAGCCACTGATTTAAATAATCAATGCAAAATAAATTGTAAAATAAGTAAATTTGAGAGGCACGTTTGCACAAAGCATACTGCATCTCGACGGACCAAGTGCCTTTTTTGACCTCCCAATACCATCCTAGGCCCCACCTTCGCCTCGCTTCGGTTGCTAAAACCGTTTGCTAAGAAAAGTATCCCTCCACGGCCTCGATTCGTGAACTTCTATTTTTGATAAGTCTCATTTGCATAGTCCTACTTCGGCATTCACGTGATATTGATCGGAAGAAGCACGGAAAGCTACTTATGTGAGTATGAGGCCGTTAAAACTCTCCTCTGAACAGCGGCTCAAAGTGACCTACTTATTGTCAAACATCTTGCTACCGTCGGTTTAGTTGATTGATTGATTGGTGATTCCGAGCGCGACAACTGCTAAGATCATTAGTCTCATAAGTGCGCATTTTCTCCTCGGGAAGTGATGGGGATCTTCCCCCGTTGGATAGTGAGATCCGGCTCCGACCTACCTGTCGGTTAGTGGGATTTTTCCCAACCATTTATTTCCTTCCAACTCCCTCCAAACCACTCTATTCAGGACAATCTTTAAGCTCCCGACCGGTCTCCCGGCATGTGCAGTAGTGTGCATATGTGTGTGTATGTGTGTAAGGGGTAGGATAGGACAAGGAATGAGAAGGAAAGATCACGTGAGGTCCGGGACCCGTTTTTTAGAGTACTGCTCTGGCATTCGCCTGGTACTAATCGAAGACTCCAAGGAAAACTACGGATCATAGCAGCCGGTCACTAGGATTTTCCTCCAAATCGATCTAGTCGAAAAGCCTGTTACCGTCGGAACTCGGACCCTAGGACTCGGATAAGGATTTCCACTTCCCCATCAGGGCGTATGTAAGTTGGCCCAAACACACGACTCCCACCCGCGGAACACCGGTGAGCATGTGCAAACACAGTGCTCACTCTATACGACATTCAAGTCAAAGTCGTTGGTTTCCGCAGCCGCAGTCATGTGAATGATCTTGGCTGTCCGGGTGACGCCGCGTCGAAGGCTGTGTTGCCGACGTTTCGACCATCTTATCGTGGTCTTTATCAGACAGACCACGCCCTGGCGCCCGGGGACTTGGCAGACCGGCCCTGAGAAAGACCACGATAAGATGGTTGAAACGTCGACAACACAGCCTTCGACGCGGCGTCACCCGGCCAGCCAAGATCATTCTCATTGACATTCAAGTCATTCAACTTACGAAATGAGATTTTTCACCCAACTTGGCACTAACGACGAGAACCACATCAAAAAACCGGCTAATCAGGCGGGGAGTTTTCACTTCCCCGCCAGGCCCTTTATAGTACGTAGGAGCGAGAGGCTTTCCCGAGACCGTTCATTAAAACTTTCTAGCAGTGTATGATGTTTTCCAGGAGATAAGGAGCTGGACTAACGTCTAAACCCCTAACTTGAGAATGGAAGGAATGAAAGGCCATAGTTGAACAGGCCAAAACAATTAGCAAATAATGTTGTTGAGCCTCACTAAGAAGAAGGAGAAGACGGAGCGAGCGGCTCACCTGTCGCTGGGGCACGGGCATGCGCACGATGGACACCCTGCGCGTCTTCCTGGGGTCCTCGGTCGGCAGGACGGGCGACGCGGAGCGGCTGCTGATGGAGGAGCGCCGCCCCTCCATGACCGAGGCCAGGCGCTGCGTCAGGCTCATGCGCCGCACCACGCTCGGCGACGGCCTGCGCACGCGCCACGCACACGGCAGTGCCCGAACATCACGCGGTGACCTCCGTGAACGGCTCCGATGCCAACCCGGACAGTTGGTAGTCTCGATTTACGGATTAATTGATTAGTGATTCCGGGCGCGCCAGCTACTGAGGTCATTAGTCTCGTAAGTGTAGTGCATGCTTTTCCCTCTGGAGGCGGAGGTGATCATCCCCAGATGAATGGCGAGGTCCGGCGCCGACTACGTCTGCTTGTGGAGACTTTCACCAAACAGGTTTTTTCCCATCTGCAGGGTATCACCCCAGCTTGGACAAGCTCTACGCTCCCGACTGGTCTCCCGACAACTGTGAAAGTGTAATAAGTGTAAGTAAGAGGTGAGGTTTGGACAAGGAAGAGGAAGGAAACATCTTCCGTGGTGCGAAGCGTGTTTGTTAGGGTATTGCTCTGGTATTCGCCTGGTGCTGATCGGAGAAATTAAGGGAAACTACCTACCAGAACAGCCTGCCGCTAGAATTCTCCTCCAGACAGCGACTGAGCCCGATATAGCTGTCTAGCTAGTGTCGAACTGCCACCATCGGTACTTTAACCCTAGGACTTCCAGGTCAGGGTCACTGCAGAGATATCAATTGATGGGGTCCCATTGGTTCATGAGCCGCCTTTCCTGGGTGATACTTTTGATCTGGCAGCACGGTTTTACCAAGGGTGTTGTTGACTATCGCGATTTTCACGTTTCGGCATCGCGTTACGGCGTATCCGGATTCCCGGCCAACGGTGTATTTGGACCCTCCAGTGGGGAGGACAAGAGCAATGTTCTCAGGTGCCCACCCCGGGGAGTAAAATCCACCTGGTACTGATACGTGTGCGTAGAAGAGTAAGCCACACAAGGTTTACATGTCCGGCAGACGACGCGACTTAGGCAATACAATCGACGAGGTGGCCCCTTTCGGCCAGCGAAGCATCTATGGACTGCTATGAAGGAAGCCTACGGTTGGATATTAATGGTCATTTAATTAATGGCGGTAAATGTACAATGATATTTTATAAGGGAGTGACTAAATAAACAAGTGAGTATTGATTCTGGGCGCGTAAACCACTAAAGTCGGTCCCGCAAGTGTAGTGCATGTTATTCTCCAGGATGTGGCGGTGTTCCTCCCTTGGAATTTGAGATCCAGCGGCAACCTACACGTCGGCAACTTGTGTTTTATCTATTGGAAGAGATTAATCCCAGAAGGCCCTGCTGCGGCATGCTGTATGACCACGACTGTTCTTCCGACATGCGTGATAATGTAGAGCATGTAGTGTAGTGCGTTTTTGGACTACTTACGTATCCGATTTTCCTTTTCCTTCCCTTCCTCCGGTGAGGACGATATCCTGCATTTCCCCCACCTTCCCTTTGGGCATTGAAGGGTCTATTTTCATATCTGTGCTCTTGCGGAAATGGTAGGTCGATTGCACTTCCTTTTGAGATATGGTGGCTTCTTTAATACCTTCAACTGTCCCCGCAACCAACACACTATGACGTGTTTTACGTTTTGGCTCAGAAGTGTAGGTGAGAATAATTCTGTAAAAAAGAAAATTAAAAGGTGAATCATTTGAAACATGAGCATTATTGCAACAAAAGTAATGAGAATAATATCATCACGAAAAGCAAAATGTTGAATTGTTGGGTAAAGAGACACAATGGCCCATTACCTACGTACTAACAGGGTGATAAGTCATCAATACACATGACGTCGATTTGTAAAATATACAGATATAAAGTCTACACTCAGGTAAAATTGCGCTTATGCTTTCTCTCCTTACCACATACGCCGTAAAGAGAAATAATTGTAATTCTGTGAGTTTTCGGCACAAACCCTTATGGGACCTGGTATCTAAAACGCGGACAATTCTTGTTTCTAAAAATTACTTCCTCTAACACTTTGTGAAGTCAGAATTTTGTGGGTCCTTGACACCGAAAACTCGATTGACGGTAAAAAGTGTGTCTGTCTATGGTCAACAACAGGTCCTACCTGAACAGGGGCGGCAGGCTTTGACCACAGGGATAGAAATTAAAGGAGGAATGCGGTGTCAAAACAATAACAAAATGGCTATTACACCACCAAATACACAAGGGAGTCAGTGCTGGCGATCATGCGACTCCTAGCGGCACAACCGAGAACGACGCGAAATACCGTGAGATATTCTAATTTTAGGACAATCCCCACGCGCCAACTAAAGAAAAAACAAAGTATAAAAATGAACGTGGTTTTATTCCACGGAGCAACTGTTCCAGCGGGCGAGCGCACCTGCTCTTGGGCGAGGAGACGGAGTAGCGGCGGTAGGCCTGGCCGGTCTCCAGGCGCCAGAGGATGAGCTCCCCGTTGTAGGAGGCCGTGGCGAGCGCCTGCTCGCCGCACGCCGCCGCGCACAGCACGTCGTCCGTGTGGCGCGTCTCCCACACCTTCGCGTCGCTGAAGATGCTCTCGTCCGAGTACTCGGTGATGTGGCGGTTCCAGCCCACCGCCAGAATGCGCCCTTGCAGCCATATGACGCTCGTCACCTCGCTGCAACACGCGCCCTCACGGTCGGGGTCGGATTGAGGTATTGCGAGATCCGTTACTCTCCGTTTAAAACTTGGACGGTGTTATGCATCAACCGGCTAAGCGCCATTTTTGAAAAATGCAAAAATGGCGACCATTTTTGAAAAATGGATGCCATCAGTTGCATTGGAGCATGTTCTCAGTGTACGCAAAATTTTGGTGCCAAATCGGAAAAAAAAGCCTTATAATTAATGAAAAATGTAAACGCCATCAGTCGCATCAGGGATTTCATGTGTGCGTGTTGTGGCGGAAGGCAATGTTAGTGTGCTGACCACAGACCGAGAAGCCCGCAAGTGTGTCAGTGTCTAGCGTAAAGGTTAATATGTGACTTCATGAGGGATGTAGTTGGTACCCGGCGCGGATAGCCAAAATAGGCATCCCCTGAAGCAGGAAAAAAACCTCAGGAAGAAGAAATAAATTGTTTAACCATTTTTATAATGATTTTGTAATGGTTTAAGTATCTAATAAATAAATACTTATCTTCGTATAATATATGAGGTATTTCGTTGAAGTCTGATTAAAAGAAGTTGGTAATTGATAGTTGTGTGTGACGTGTAGTGTGAGGTCAGCTAAGAAGACCTTTGAAAAATATCACTGTCGAATGAGAACGTATATTCATACTACATATTTAGGGTAGTTTCTTTTCTATTTGTGTTGGAAAAAGTCGTTACCAACCTTCACACAATTACACTACATAAATTACGTTTATGAGATGGTGACAGATTTTAAAATTCAAGTTTGCACCGAAAAAATGACCGCCTCCGTAGATTCCGCGAACATTTAAAGCGATTCATGTGGAGTGCTGCGCCAGCATGCGAGGGAGCGGTGCGACGTGGAGCTTACCAGTAGAGCTCGATGTTCATGGTGCGGACGCAGGTGCCCGTGTTGAAGTTCCACACCTTGAGCGTGCCGTCGCGCGCGCCCGTCAGCAGCAGCTGGTAGCCCGGGTCGAAGGTGGCGGCGGTGATCTCCACGGCCGTGGGGTCGCCGTAGTAGGAGCGCGTGTGCGCGTTGCGTACCAGCACCATGCGCTTGCCCTCCCACGGGTCCCACACCATGATGAGCGAGTCCAGCCCCACCGTCACCACCTGCGCCCGCCCACGGCTAGTGCACTCCACTTTGGAAATACCTAATTGCACGAAGTCCACAGGAAGGAAACCCAACTTCCGTGGTGGGGGTACGTACCGAAAACGTCGGCAGCTACTTGAAAAATAAAACATAAACACGTAGACTTCTTGCGCTTCAGCGACATTACGCGACGAATGAAAGAATCACGGAGGAACCTATCAAAGCAGCCAATGGCAGCAAAGTCAAGCGTTTCCGCGGGAAGCAATATTTATTTACGAGTATTAACGGGACACGCCCTTGTCAATAATGATAATAATCATAATTAATAAATCTATTATTATAAATTTCTCACATAAAAACAGCACAAACTGCGTAAAGACCTGTCAAAAGAGCTGCAATTTAATGTCTTACAATCTTCTGGACAAAGATAACGATGAATCCGATTCGGTTCAAAGTCAGCTAGAACTACAATACTGGCCTGTTACTATTTCTTTTCCATCTCATTGTCTTGGATTGAGGCACGCCCAAAGACCGCCCCAGCAGTGCCGAGCACCAACAGGCCAACATGCGCCATTATACCGGCGCCTTAACCCACCGCGTGATGTCGCTGAAGTAGGAAGGAGTCTAGTTTTGTTTGATTATTTTTCATGTAGCTGCCATTATTTTTCATGTCGCTGAAGTAGGAAGGAGTCTAGTTTTGTTTGATTATTTTTCATGTAGCTGCCGACGTTTTTCGTACATACCCCCAACATGCCTCCAACAGCGGAGTTGAATCTCCTTCCTGTAGACTTCGTGCCTAGTTGCTTATGTTACAAGTGTTTCCCAAGAAAGTTTATGTTACATTTTATTCGTACGCCAAAGTACGCTTTAGCGGACGAGACGACGATGGAATCTTAGTCGGGAATTTTGAATTCAGTGCGTCCAATACATTTGTGTACGAGATTCGTTTATTGCTTTTTGGACGAATTCACGGAATCTTACAAGTGCATACTCTTGAGATCATTCTCATTATGCCACTTGAGCATTTCTATGGTAAATTGTATGCCGATGCGGGCCATAAGCCATGCTGATTCATGTCGTCTCAGTGTTTGCAGTTATTTATGTGGCATGCTTTCTTTGCTTTTCTTCTGAAATAATGTTTTCAACTCTCAGGAATAGAAACTAGTACTTATTTTCACTATTTATTGATAGGAAAGTGGAACTTCCCCGGCACGTATCGAAAGAAGTCATGGCCATAAAACAAAGTAGCTGGGTGCTGCAAAGTAAACAAAACACTGGGGTGATACGAATCAGTTCACGGCTGCTGCCTCACTTATTGAGGATTAATCCAAGGCCACCTATGATCATATAAGTTTCCATGAATTCGTATTAAAAATACTCAACTCGTACGGAAGTGTCTTTGGCATCCTCATCGATCATCTCCTGTCGTATGTTTTCATTGATTTATTGATTGATTAATGATTCCAGGTGCGTCAACTGCTAAGGTCCTTTGTCCCGTAACAGTGGTACATGGTTTTATCGTGGAAGGAGTCGGTGATATTCCTTCACTGGATGAAGAGTTCTGATGCCCACCTACGTCAGTTTGCGGGGCTTTTCCCCACCCAGATATCTCTCACCAGCGTAGCACCGCCCCAGCCGGGGCAAGCTCTAATCTCCCGAAAAGCGTGGTAGGGTAGTGCATGTGATTGTAAACTAGTGTAAGTAAGGGGTGAGGATAGAACTAGGGAGAAGAAATAGATGTTCGCGGTCCGTTTGTTAGTGTACTGTGCCGGCATTCGCCTGGTGTTCAACGGAGAAACCACGGAAAACTACCGATCAGAGAAGCCAACCGCTAGAATTTTCCTTTAGACGGCGGCTGAATTCGAACTAACTGACAAGCTAGTATCGAAAATCCAGTCCCTGTTGTGAGCATAGATCGGCCTGGCATTGCTTTCACAAATTTAAGAAAATTGTTTCGAAAAGATTCTTCGATTGCGATTGTTGACGAAAATAATTCAAGCCAAATCAAAGCAAATGTCACCGCCCGGGGCGTGCAACAGGCGCGAGGCACGTACGCATCTGAAGAGAGGGTTGTAGATGGCGCGCACGACGGCCATGGAGTGCGTGAAGCCGTCAGAGCGCTCCGTGTCCACCACGACGCCCAGCACCAGGATCGCCATCTTGTGGCTGCCCACGATCAGGTTGCGGTTGGACGGGTTGTACAGGGAGCACAGCCCCGACGAGCCCACCTCTTGCGGCATGCTGATGTACGTCTGCGGGTCGTCAAGTGGGACTGCGAATAGTTATTTCGTCTTTCCAAAAAACTCATTATCACTTGTATTACTAATCGCACATCGCCAGGACCAGAGGCATAGCTGCGTTCTCCGGGCCCTCTGCACAGAAAGTCCAAATGCGGCCCCCATTTTTATTGGAGTTCGGCGAGCGTACCCATCGGGGACCCTTGATTTCAGGGGGCCCGGTATCAGGCATTGGTTCCACCAACCCGAACGCAGCTACGCCGCTGAATGGCATTCGAGTAGATAGTGTGTCGTTTCCAAAAACCACTTATTTCTTATATCACTACACGTACATCGATTGCGCTTCAGTGGAGTAATGGTTAGCGTATTGCAGTGTTCCACTAAGGTCTCGGGTTCAAATCGGTGGGTTTTTTAACGGTTAAAAATCCGTGGGTTTTTAACGGCGAAAATTTCTTTGTACGCTTCCCTTCGGAGAGGGTGGGTGTCCCATGTTCGTAAAAGGTCCTCAAGCATAAAAGAAGCCTCTGTGTTAAATTCTAGACGCCTGTTTCTCGCCCGATTGATACCTTTTTTGCTGCTAGTTGGTAAAACGAGCCGAGAGTAATTTGCGAGTTAAAGTTGAAGATCAGGTCTCATGGCTTGAGCTTAGCCATGTAAAAGAAGGCATAATTGAATTGAACTTGAATCTATAGGACTGCGAGTATGTACTTTGTCTTTTTAAAATGCTGCTTACTTTCTAAATTAGGACTCGAACATCGATAAAATGATATTAACTAGAAGCACACTCAAGGGGTGGGAGGGCTCCTGGGGGTTCCTCTGTCCTAGAGAATGTCACATAATCGCGAAAATAATTTTAATAATTTTCTATTGTAACGAGGCATTCAATATCTAAGTTGAATATAATATAAATAACCATAAATCAAAAAATAAAAAAAATTTAAGCTCAAGATGAATGAAAAATTATTTATAATAGAAAAAGTCGGTTGGATACATCTAAAGCCTCCCACAGAAAAATCGCAATTTAACCACTGGTATTAAAAATGTTTGAATTTAAATGCTATGATGAGCTATCATTTATAATGAAATTAAAAGTGTGTGGTAAGTGATGGATGTATATTTTTAAATAAATTTCGAGCTTTCCTGAACTAAAATTCATTATATCGTTTTCTCAAAATATATTTTTATTCTTAAAATAATCAGCACAGGGAAACAGCAGAACATTTTTTCTTTCAAAATATTCCCTACATAAGAATGAGTTTCAACATAGGCAACGTCGACATTTTATGATTCTAAGGAATAAAAACGTTCCATCCAAAAAATAGTAAAAAACAATTTATGTAAATCATAGTTATTTACGAGTAAACAACACTCTATGTACCCCACATGAGTATTTCACATCTAAAAATTAAAACTTATCCGTTTAGCTAGTTCTAAAACTGAGAATCTGAACTTGCTCGGTTTACTCACTAGGCCAAATGAAATAGAAGACTGATTTTAAAACCAAGATAATGGTCATGGTCGGTTTTGAATGTAAGAAATTGCACTTAGATGGTTGTGAAGTGACTACTAATTCTTGTTTGGATTGTAATCCAGGCGATTTACAATACTTGTGGAATAATCCGATTTTGAAAATGAAATATGAATTAAACTAAAATGCTGGACTTCTAGTAAATCGGGACACAAGATGGAAGTTGAAAAACCTCTAGGTTTGGCTGTGGTACCTTTCAAGACAATTTATAGACATTGTCTAAGCCTTCATTGCATTGTTGACTTTATTGCAGTTATTCTCGTATTTTCTCTACATCATTTTTCGAAATTAGAACTTTTTTAAAAATTTCTTTGGATTCTGGACTAAAATTTTATATTCGCAGTGCTTATTTCTTATCTTCTCAACTTCATGACAAGAATGCAACAAATTATTCGAAAGACGTACAACAAAAGAGCTATGTAAATATGTATGGGAAATTTAGACACATAAATTGCATTAGCTTAGTGTAATTTCCTGACATCACACTAAACAGTGAATGCTCAAAGGAAGTAGTGAGATTTATTATTTTTGCTTTCCCGTATACATACTGAGAAATATACGAAGTAGTGTACGTAGTATAAGGAACGTTATGTAAAGCTGAAAATAGATTTCGAGATTTCAACGGAAATACACGTTTTGGAATCCCCTGATAGCGAAAAAGTTGTTCTTTTCAAAATTTCCGTCTGTCTATAGGTCTGTCCGTCCGTCTGTCCGAATGTGAACACCACTAGCGCCTAAACCATGAGTATGACTTTTCCCAAATTGAAGAAACCCATGTCGATCTCGCTCGAGTCGAAGCTCTGAGATTTTGAAAATTATTTTTCAAAATATGGAGGTATTTTACATGAAGACCCCCGGACATTTTCAAAATTTCCTCAAAAATGGTACGAAATTTTTTCTTTAAATTTCTTGTAAGAATAGACTATAATACGCTTTTAAAGGTGGCATAGGTTCGATTTTCACAATTAACTCTGAATTTTCGAAAATTTCAAAAGTTTGAATTTTTCGGCGTCTTTCTTCAACTACAAAATTGAAGATAGAGATTTTTCCTTCAAAAAATGATGAGTAAAGTGAAAAGTGATTTCTTTCATTAAGATCACGTACATTTTTTTAATTTTAGCATTTTTCTGGCAATATTGCACAAAATATTTCCAATTTCAAAAAATAACAAAATAAGATTTTCTCAAAAACGGTTCCAAATGTTTCTTTAAATTTTTGGCGGGGATGGTACTAAATATACTCTATGAGGTGACATAAATGCCATATTGCTATATGCTTTTGTTTTTCAAAAATTACAAAAACGTACCTTTTTGAATTGTATCTCACGTTGTTAATATTTACATTAGCAACAATTTGTTCACATTATTGTATTTACGTGTATATGTGCTTTAAATAATGTCATACAAAGTTTCTCCAGAACTCAACAGTTTTCTGAGAAAACTAGCTCAAATTCCGCATTTTTTGAAACGCTCAAACGCCATTTTCTCATAAATACTCTAATTTCTTCTTCAAACTTTTCGAGCGGATAGTGTCAGTTGCACATTTAATTAGACAAAAGGTTCACTTTGGATAATTTTTGTTGTTTTTTTTAAATTACACAAATGTATTTTTTTAAGATCTCTCACACCGCTAATATGCACATTTTCAGCAATTTTGTAAACACTGTTGTATTTTTGAGTTAAAGTCATTCCAAAGACTTCTCGTGAAGATTTTTGAAAATTCAAAAATGCTCTGTGAAAAAGAGCTACAAATTTCGAATTTACAGTAGTGCTGAAACGCCATTTTCTTAGAAACGGCTCCAAATGTTTCCAAGAAAATTGCCATTTACGACGAGGTTTTACAGTTCAATATTATTTAAAGAATGTTTCTGGCCTAGTATTTGAAAAGAAAAGAATTAAGAAACGGTCAAAAAATGTACTTTGGGTGGGGATAGATGGCAGCTGGCAAGAATATGTGGCAAGTCCGAATAACTAGCAGAAACCAAAGGAAATAGAAACCTAATACGAGAAAGTCTACGCTATTCTGTGGCACCACTATAATGCGATTTTCTTAACTTTGCCTCTGACAGGAATCAGATGCAAAGTGTGTTGACGCTTTCATCCAATCGAGAACTTAATCGTCACCATAGAGACGTCGCGGTAGTGACGTAGTGACACAATAGCAAAACAGCTGCTTCCTGGCTGCGGCAAAGTTAAGAAAATCGCAGTATAGTTTAAGATTTACGTATCCGTACGCAAAATTGATGTTTTGTTGCTGTATAATTACTGCACGTTGCAAAATCGCATCTGCAAATTGTAATGTCCTGCGTATTCAAAAACCTCCTCACATTTACTTTACAGGGAATTAAGTAAATAACATCTACTAATTGGATTATGACCTTATATCCACTCTATTTTGTGTCCTCCATTCCTGCATGAATGCGCACACTAACACATACACACAGACACACACACCATCTGAACAACTTTAGCACATCGCACTGTATGCTGTACCGACACGGGGGTGTCTGTAGCAGAGTTAACAGGAATCGGTTGCATATTCTGACGGTCGGAGGGTCAGTTTCCAGCTACATACTCTCAGAATAAATGTTACAAACTGATGAAGGGAAGTAAAAAATTATCACTCTTCGCCAATGAATATGTAATGGAAAACTTCATACTTGTGCCAGTTACCCCTGATTGATAGGCAAATTCCTATGGGCAAGTGTTTGGCGGGTCACATTCTGATGCTTGCAAGGAGATTTCATGAACCTGTCGATCATCTGTGCATATGGGGTTACACACGAGTTCTTTGGGAAAAGTCGAATCCCTCACAGTCCCTAGAAGATTGAAACTATTATTCTGAGACACCGTGTATAGAAGTGTCACCACGAAGGAACGCAAGATACACACTGTAGATGTGCCAAACCATCTTAGCAACAGAGGTTCGCCACACCAACAAGTTTTGACGTACCTACTCTCATTCTAAACCATAATCGACTAGCGGGTTCGGTCGCCGGTCAGTAGCAAGGAAGGAAAAATAATGATTCAACCATACCTGTACGCACTTCTGAGAAGGCACGTCCCACACCTTGATGCACTTGTCCTTGGAGAGGGAGTACACGCGCTTGCCGCCGTCTTGGGCCACAACAGCGACGATTGGCGCGTGGTGCCCCACGAAAATGCACGTGGGTTTATTCGGCACGAATACGTTCCACACTCGCACAGAGCAGTCGACCCCACCCGTCACCAGGATATGTTGGGCTGCAAATGCAGAATATCCGTGAGAATTTCGTGCCCGTTAGTGTCTCATGATTAGAAAACGCGTTCACAACTAAATGCATATTTTTACTTCTTAATATTTCAGTATTATAATATTCAATACTCTGGATATTTTAATCTGCCTTTTTTAATTTCTTTGATATTATAGCTACGTTACATTATTCTTTGTATCCTTCTTCTTTTTATTTCCCTATCGTCATTCAATTTACAATCATTACATTCTATTGCATAAACAGTATTTATCATGTCATGTTTGGATATTCTAATTTTAACATTTTCTATAACATTCTGTTTCTTAAATATTGTAATTTTGATGTTCAGATTGTACCATGATAACAACAATCGTTGTAATGGTATGTTTAGTATTTTTACTAAACTATAAATTGATTAATTGAATTTCGTTGGGTAAACAGAAAACAAATAGAACAAAGAAAAACAGAACCCGGGAATTTTATCAAGAATTATCAGGATTTCGTCATGCCTTGCGGCGTTACCATTATGGAGGAAAGATGCTTCTTATTTTAAATTAGGGTGGCTGGCGTGGTCTTCGAACTTACTCTGAAAGCTTATTCTGAACTGAACCCGCGAGGCATTTGTCCCGGCAGCTATTAAAAGCAGCACTACTAGTTGTCGGTTTAAACAGTCTTCTGAAGCCGCAACATTTCGTTCCGAGATGACGACTTATCTTAAGAAAACGAAGAATACCTTTTTCGTGTCTGCCCTACTTTTGTGAAGCACCTGTATTAAATTAAATTGAAGGGACTTGAGAATCTAGCTATTTACGTCGAGATGTTGGTCGACGAGATGCTGTGCGAGATTGCTGATGAAGTTTTGCTTCTGTGTTTACCTACTATCACAGCTATTATTGTTATTACTAACCTTCCTCAATGGTGAAGCACATGATTCCTTTGGGTTGGATGAAGCGCGATTTGTTGTTCTGGGAGTCGACCATGATAAGCGAGTTCTCGGAATCAGCAGCGCATGAGAGGAAGCTGTTCATGTTAGAGTAGTAGCCAACCTGTTTCACCCAATCGCAATGGGCGCGGTTGTATTCAGTTACCCTCATTTCCGCTAGCATGCCCTGAAAAGAAAGGCGCATCCGACTGGAATGAAGGTTTTGAATAGTATTTTTTGAGAATTTATGGGTAGTATTGGTTTAAGGACTCGTGACCGTTTTCATTTTGAGATTTAAGAAAAGCTAGGCTAACTACAAAATAAATATACATCTTTTTGATAAAGAAACAAAATAGGGTAAATCAAATTTTAAGTTAGGATAATTGATATAATTCTTTAACCTACAGACTGTCAGTTTTTTTGTATTATTATTATTATTGTTAACTGTTCCACATCTTCATTATAGACAGCCATTTTTTATTCAAACACATTTATTACATTATCTTACAATGTTCTCTTTGCTTGCGACGTTGCAAATGCATTTGCATTTGCCATCCATACCAGCTACAAACAACTGTCATTATGCCTTGCGGAGTAAAAGATGTTCTAAGAAGTGACTTTTAACAAGTTTTATCACCTATGTGCGCCGATAAAAATGCATTGCCACAATCTGTAATTAGCCTGAAGATGGAGGAAAGAACCTCCGAAACATCGCAAGCAAAGAGAACATTGTAAGATAATGTAATAAATGTGTATGAATAAAACGTGGCTGCCTATAATGAAGATGTGGAACTGTTACCAATAAAAATAGTATAATTGATGTTTTAAATGAATGTAATTTGTTTTATAATTTGTAAAAAAAATACTCCCCAATGGGATATTTTTGGAAACACTAGAAATTTCTTATTATTGAACTCAATTAACCTTATTATCAAAACGGCAGGAAATATGATCTGGAGTAAAAGGCACTTAGTCTTACCTTCAGAACCTTCTCATACCGCATAGTCGTCAAATACTTCCCAGGCGTGTAGTGAAATGGACCTTTGTTTATTGAAGTAAAGGAAAAAACTAACACAGAGCCACTCATAGTTCCAGCAACGAGAGTGGAGTCTCTGGTGATGTCTTTGGAAAAACTGTAGCACATACAAGTGACAGGAAAATCCAAGCGAGTGATCTGTTCACAATACATACAAAGTATATCACAAATAGGTTATTTAATGCGAATAAAATGTAGTAATTTATTATACATACAATAAAAAGGTACTGTATCTATGACATAAGTTATAACTTATCTGTAAGATAAAGTTATTACCAAGCATCTTCGAAGTCTTTTTCAGAGGGGGTGTATGGAATGTTCATTTTGCACCATCTGAAGATTTCGAATGTGAAAATTCGAAACTTTATGACAAATGTGTACTACTAGGTGGTTTTTTTATCAAGCATCATTATTTAATGTAATCATATTAGAGAAATCTTAGGCTAATTTGTGGCAATCCTAGTTTGGATGTGACTTTCAATGCGTTTTCAAATGAAATGTCATATTGACATCTAATAGCAGATCATAAAATGACAATTCATTAACAAACAAAAATAAAATCAATTATTATTATACTTTTTACTGAATATTTTCAGTTAAACAACTAAAAACGCAAGTTATGATGGTTTGAATAAGTATGGTACTAAAATAAAGAATATTTCCATGTTGAATCATACCATTATTCTGAGGTCGAACTTGTGTCCTGTAACGTCGTAGAAACGCAAATCTCTCTCTGTGCTGCTCGTACAGATAACGTTTACGTCGGGTAGGCACACCATATCAGTCACCCACGTCGGCCTTATCTTCAAATCAGCTACCCACAATTTAGAAAAGGAAAAATATTTGAATTTGGTGAAATAGTTTATTTTTTGTTTGAAAAATTGATCATACTATAGAAAACGTTTCTCAATATTATCATATTTAATAGTTAGTTATTTTCATACACAAATGTAGTAACGATATGTGGGGCTCGGATGAAAACGAGAATGAGCGACATTTTGAGGAAAAATAGGATAAGCGCATATTTGATATCTAAATACTAGCAGATAAATATTCCAAGCACTACCTATTACGATCGCTGTAATATATTGGCTTAAAGTATAACTTCTAAGATTTCTTGTTTTTGTTGGAGAAAAGGCACTATACAAGTAAGTCACGGTGTTTCTATTGCCTATTATTGATTACAATGGTACGCAATATCGGACAAAATGGAAGAAAATGAAATAACCACCTATTTACTTGACAGTTTTGGAAGTATACTACATAATGAATATTATGTTTAATAATTATGTAGCAAAGGATTACGAGGTTACGCTGATACACGGGAGAGAACATAAACGAATCAAATAAGAAAATTTAATGTCTTACACAATGCTATTTAAGCATTCTATGAATAAAGAATTAGGATTCGCTTGACCCTCTCTGGAAAAGGCAAAATTTTGAAATCCAGTTAGCACATTCGTACTTAAACCATTTTATTCCGAAGAAATACCTCTCAAGTTAACGATGTGGAAGAACCTTCACAATTTATTGAGGTATGTGCCACCCTACCGTCATGATTTCCAATAAGAAGTTACTCCATTTTCCAGCCTTATCCAAGAAGAAGAAAAATAAAAAGGCTTGAAAATCAAATAGGAATGGTACAGTACAAGCAGTCGCATCAGGAGCGGTTGTTGGAGGTGAATTGGTTACTGTAGGCGAAACAATGGTTACCTTATTTTGTCCAACTTGAACATTCTGTTCAGTACAAAAATTATAAAACCAAATAGCTGTACAAATGTAACAGTTAATTACATTATCGTTATTTATCAGTTGGATGCCTTAGAATTTCATTATTATAACAAATTTTATTTCAACCTTGAGAAAAACTACAATGCTAGGCTAAAAACAACAATAAAGTGAATTATACGAGTCAAAATCAAATGGATTATCCGTAATACGGTGTATTAATAAAATATTGTTTTACAAAAGCAAAATGTATTTTATATTCCTACGCATCCTCATTTTCCTTTACGGATATTAATTGATCATAATTTGCAGTCATCTTCACGCAGAATGATTGCATTCGATTGTCGATTCGACCGTCATTTGTTCTACTTTTTTTCTTACACTACACGCTACAAAACAGTCTGTTACCTTTAAAAATGCTGATATTTTTTCACAACTGAAAATAATTGCAAAATGACAATTTACATGAAAGAATAGCCAAAACAAGCAACCCGAAAGTGGGTTGCAACTAATATTCACAACAAAGTTAACAGTTTTTTTTTTTAAATTGTAAGTCTAACTTTAAGTTATCTTAGAAAGCAAAAACGTCACATAGTCTTATTTTCCTCTGAACCCCTTATACACTTCCTAAGTACTTCATCGGAAATTATCGTAACAATTACCGTAAAGAAAAACATCTGATGTTTCATTTCACATTTCTAATCTCATTGAGGGCCTGGATAAGCATTTAAGAATAAAAGATTTCCTGAGAGATGCTGATGGAATAATTCCCATCTTTTTTATTGTTTCACAAAATGAAATTTTACGTGCAGCTTCTGTTCCGTTTACTTCATGGAAGATAACAATAGAGCGTTCTGTGCACCACATGTGATTTGAAGAAAGAAATGTGAGGTAGAAACTATCGACTCTTGGGGGAAAGGACAGCAGGGGGAACTCTTGGGGGAAAGGAAGGCTCATGAACAGCATGATAGCTTTCTGTGAAGCGGTCCCGGTTTCGTTCCCCGGCCGTAGCATAAATGAATCTGTAGCTTTCTAACACAAATTGTCTCAGTTATGTAGCCGTGTGACAAAAGAAACACATTATGCGGGCCAAGTAAGCTAGGTACGGGATGGGAATACGTCATGCTCGCCACATGTTGAGGAGTGAATAATAAATAAAAACACGTTCCGGGCCTAAGAACACCGCTCGCTGGCAAAAGTCGGATTAATGCGACTCTAAAATGCTAAAGACATACAAACATATCCATATGGTCTACATTACTTCAAAAGCACGTCGATTGTCTTCCAATTATTTT